>RAOO01000035.1:0-314576 GCA_009805345.1 Neurospora sp. FGSC 26628
CGCAATATTAAAGAAAACAGCAAAATGATAAGGTACATACCTATTCCATAGACGCCACGCGCGTTCTCGCTCGGCTTTGGTCTTCTTACAAAGCGAACGCTCATGTGTTGTTACCGTAAATTCCTCGACGTCGGCAAATGCTCTTCTTTTCCGTTCTTCGTCGTCGGGTACAGTCAGCGGTATCGGCGGTTTTTGTAGCTCCATCCCTTCCGTATTGCATATGGATGGAGTGTGATCGGCACCGTGAGACTCAAACAATACCCTCTCAAGCTGCAATAGCTAACGAGCTCAGTATGTTTGGGAGGAGGGTTTCATATGAAAAACCCTCGCAACGTAGGGGCCGTAATTCATGCGGTAGAATCAACTGGGAAGAGTGGATATACAATGAATGCAATGAGAATGGACAGAAGAGTGCTTGTTTAGTTCAGGCAGGAATCTGAGGGTAAAGACGCAATATATATCTTGAGGCCCTTCTAACTCGCCTGAAGTGATATACGTACGGAGAAAAGTGTTTACCAAAGCYAACCACACCTCCCAAAAGCCAACCACACTTCCCAAAAGCTAACCAYACCTCCCAAAAGCCAACCACACCTCCCAGTTAGAAGTACTAAGTATATGGAGTAGGWGTCAGGGGTAAATGGCAGGGGTAAGTACCTTGTGTAGTGTATGCCTAGCCTACTCAGCTGGGCTTGGCGTAAGTGGAACGGTGCACTCGACGGCRAAGGCAATGGGAAAACGGTTCTAGAAACGGNAAGTACTAAGTATATGGAGTAGGWGTCAGGGGTAAATGGCAGGGGTAAGTACCTTGTGTAGTGTATGCCTAGCCTACTCAGCTGGGCTTGGCGTAAGTGGAACGGTGCACTCGACGGCRAAGGCAATGGGAAAACGGTTCTAGAAACGGGGGCGGCGTTTTCAGCTGAGTCATCCAAACCCCTGTCGAAAACGGCTCCCATAGATAGTCCTCCGATTAGTGGCTTATCTATGGGAGAGCGGACGGGATCCCGAGTTTTCCACTATCTATGGCCGTATGTGCTTATATTGCACAAATTGGTCGTTTATGTAGACGAATGTGTTCTGATTTCATCATCATGGGTTGTGAATTCCGAATGTGTTGAAACATTCCATCCACCCACACGCTCATTAACGACAAGCACATCGACACAAATACCACGCGGCATCCACAACTAACTGGTAGTAACCATGAAGCATGGTATTGTTGTCACCGTTGGTACCGCAGCAGGTACACGGGTACACAAAAGATGTATTATCTGTTTCTGTACCACTATCGTGACGTATCACTTTCTTAATTGTCTGTCTGTCTGTCTCTCCATCTGTCCGTCGGGTTCCTGTTTCTATGCCGACGTGCCAAGTACCAACTGCCAGCGTTTCGCATGTCTCAGATGCAGCATCTATCCACTTAATCAACTCATTAATAAGGTAAGCACCTGCTTGTTCAATCCTGCTTCATCAGATATCCTGTGATAGCCAGATAGACAGCCTTTATCTCCTCGTTCTCGGTGCCGTCAACAGAACGAATTCGTGAACATCATGGCTTCTTCTTCTCCTTCTTTGCCCTCCCCTCTGTATATAGACTTCGGACCTTGGACCGCATTGCAATGTCTGATCGAAACCCATTGGGAGGCAAACAGGACCTTTCATTTCCATCTTCCTTCTTCCAAGCTTCTCCCGTGACAGTGACACCTTTTCAATATATGTCTCTTCCCCAGTTTTCGGTTCATTGCGATGCGGTTGAAAAGGAATGTACAAAAAAAGCAAGGACTGCTCAGTCGATCCAGTCGCCGTCGTGAAAAAAAGTGCTCCTATGCTGTTCTGCGTCGGCGCAAAACAAATGGTGCGTAAACAAGATTAAAATAAGTTCCGTTTGGTATGGTATGGTTGATGGCGCTGCCTGTCATTCAGATGGATGCATGCTGATGAAAAGAGAAACTGATTGGAAGCAAAGCGAACCTCAGGTTGGCAACGTTCCAAACGCGCGTGAACCTGGAATATGATAGAAACAACAACCGCCGCCTCCGTTGCTGTCACCGCCGTGCTTTTGCTAGCCGGCCAGCCAGACAGCTACCACCCCTTTAACGCCGAGTCATGCAAGAAGGGAGACTTGGTAATATTCTGAACGCCGTTTCAAGAGAGAGAGAGAGAGATGGAGGAAGGAAGAAAATGCGTGAGCGAAAAGGTCTTTCATCATAGAATACCAGAGTCTTTAAGGGCGTTGTTGAGAATGGTTTCCTTGACGGCAGCAAACACGAGACGGATGTTGGAGGTATCGGTGGCTTGTGTCAAGCTGTGACGGATGTAAGCATAACAGCTCATAAGCCAGGACGAGATAAAAAGGACATACTGAGGATACAGGTTAAGGTGAGCCCTGTTAACCTGGTTGAACCGCCATAGTAGGTACTTGGCAGCCTTGTTGACGTCGTTTCCACCGGAATAATCCGGAAAGTAGTTCCCTAGAGGTGACCGCCCCAATTTCTGCTTGAAGATGTCGACCTTGTTGAGAAACAGGATGATACTCGTTCTCATGAACCACCGTGAATTGACGACGGAATCGAAAAGCAGCAGACTTTCCATCATGCGGTTCTGTTACATGTTAG
Organism: Neurospora sp. FGSC 26628; assembly: GCA_009805345.1. Taxonomy (NCBI): domain Eukaryota; kingdom Fungi; phylum Ascomycota; class Sordariomycetes; order Sordariales; family Sordariaceae; genus Neurospora; species Neurospora sp. FGSC 26628. The sequence goes on from RAOO01000035.1 coordinate 2,613, forward strand.
CACCATCTCTGTACCAGGGGTGACGTGGTGGACATACCTGACTGCTCTCCTCGAGCAACACTTGGTCGTACTCGCTCAAGGCAACACAGAAGATGATGGATGTGACGTTCTCGAAGCAGTGAATCCACTTCTTGCGTTCACTACGTTGCCCGCCCACATCAAACATGCTAGATCATTGTGTGAGCTGAGGGCACGAGTGTAACAGATCTCCATCAGGCACTTACTGGATACTGAGCTGCCCCATCTTGAATCTCGTTTCGTAGATACCCGTCGTCTTTGTTCTGGCGCGAAGTACATCCATTTCATTTGGTCGATAATCTTCGGCAACAATCCTCATGACCTCAGTGAAGAAACTGCGCCAAGTCAGCAAAACGTGAAGTCTTGAGGGAAATGAATGGACACGTACTATTCTGCCGAGTCCATAAGGTAGAACTCTGTTTGCCTCTCCATGAGTAGGTCCTTTGCTGGATCGTTCCATATTGCCTGGATAGCTGTGCCGACTTTGGGATCAATGGGCTGTCCTGGTGGACAACCCTCCATGTTGTATTCTTGGAGAAACTCGACATAGGGCCGTAACGACGGATCTGCCGGCTGAATATCGAACTGGTGCATAGCATTGACAACCGCCTTTGCGCATTCCAACAGATTCTTGTAGACTGTTGGTCGGTAGTTTGTGAGCTCCTCATCTGAATAGCCCTTGAGATGTATGATCTTCATCTGCTTCACAATGGTCGATTTACCGCTCTCGCCGGAGCCTGTACGTGCAAGCATGTTAGTAGAAACGAAAAAGGGAAGGGCAAGAAGGGCAATAGGGATGCGCACCGAGAAGTAGAATCTTGCATTCTTTCCGTAGCTTTTTGGAGTCCTCCTCTAGGTCGCGATCGATCTTCTGACTCCTCTTCTTCTGGTCCGTCTCCTCGTCGTTCGTGCTCATGCACGCGCCCATCTTGATCATAAACCCCTTTCGACTGCGGTGGCTAGATGAGGCAGTCGATGATGGCCGGGAACTTGGACTTGGCGGATAAGTGGATGCTCGTCTGGTCGCGGGTCTGTTCTAGAAAACCATGAAGACGACTTTTTCCGGCGAATATTGATGTGATGTGCAGTTCAGCTTCGTCGCTCTGACAACCTTTCCTGGGCCTTCACTATTGTCGACCAGGGGCAGATTTCGTCGTCGTCCGTCAATCGCCTGTAGCTGGAATCTCCGGGAATGGGCGACGAGAATAATGCGGGTTCAAGATGAGTTGGTCGACTGTCGCAATTGATGGGCAATGTTGGATGGTGACTTTGGCGACTTTGATTTGATGGGAAGCTCTCCAGGTCGACACCGCAAGGACCACGGGTGGTTGGGTTTGGTTGTGACGTCTTGAGTGGATGAGGTGCGAATCGTGAATCGTTACCGGTCGCCTCTCTGGTTGGCAGTTCTCTCTTTAGCTGGCAATCGCCGAATCCGACAGTTGGTTGGCGTACACGCGCGTCGTTGGTAAACGGTTTCGAAGGGTCGACGACAAAGAAAACAGACACGGAAAGTGATTGAAGGGCGAGATGGGTTGTTCTTTGGTTGGCGTCGGAATGATTGATGGGGGTAAGGTAAAGGTGAAGGCAGGCAGGCAGGCAGTACGCTCACTACCTTTGGTTAATCTTGCGAGATGGGGCCCGGGATGCCCAGGTCGAGACGAAAAACGGGGGGGGGGGGGGGCGGGGGGGGCACTGTATCCCGAGTGTTCCAGGTTGCCCGGCCGGCCCAGTGTAAAGTCGTGCTATGTGCGAGAACGAGCCCCCAGGTTCCGGTCAAAATGCGCAGATCCAAAGACACGATAGTGAATCGCTAGGTCGCTGGAGGTGATGGTGCCAAAGGATCCAATGCCACTTTTTGCTGTCGGGTTTGGATGATTTTAAAGTCGCAGAATGCAGAGTGCAAGAGGTAAGGTAAGGTACCTTTGACGCCTTCTCGTTGATGTGCAGTGAAGTGCTTGAATGTGGAGTCCCCGCGCGGCCCGGGTACAGACGAAAGCAGGTGGATGCTGGGAGTGGAAAATTGTGAGATGATGCAGGAAAACGGAGGAACCTGAAAGACACTGCAAAGAGACGAGGCAGTCGTCAGTGGCAGTGAGCAAAGCGACAGACCCGACACCCGCTGGATTGGGAAGTGGAAGGCTCATTTGGTTGGAACTGCGGAAGGCTTGAAGAGGCCAAGAGGCGATTGGGCCAATAGGGAACACTGTGGTGCTCCGCCCGGGTGTTGAACAACGGATCCACTCTCCACTCGGGTCCAAACTGCGTTCGCACCGACATTTACTGGAGAGGGCTAATTAACAGAATGAAACAGCACTGTTTGGGACTTTTGTCCAAATCCCAGCTCAGTTGGGAAAGAGAGAGCAAAAGGCAGACCTCTTATTGGACGTAATTCCGAAGACACAGTGGGGGAAGGAGCTACCCAGAGGTAGCCGAAGCTAGCGTAAAGCACGCTAAACCCAATGCGGGGAATGAAACCCTTCTGTGAAGAGGGGAAAGGCGCAAATGTCTGAAAGGAGCCGCTAAAAGCCCGCTAAAGTGAACGTCAGCGGCCGAAGAGCAGTGCAGGGGCCACATCTTCGGGTCAGCTCCACCGGTTATAAAAACCACCAGTCCCGTCGTTGCTCTTCACGTTCGGTCTCACTTTCATCAGCACGCCGATCTCACTCCACTGCCATTAATCCTTAGCGCGAACCATGACACTGACAAGTGACAACTTGTGGTCCCGGACGACGACAACGACAGCTACGACCCGACGATATTCCTGATTTCCTGATTGATACCCGAATCCCATTCTTGGAGTGTCTAGTTCCGCCAGATGATAAGCTGTGGGCTGTGGGTTGGGGTCCGTTTGGGGGTCCTTCAGCTTTGCCACGAGGCGACATGGAAGATGGCATAAAGTAAAGGGGGGGGCTCCGTCGTTCATGTCTCGCAAATGCGCCGGGTTATCATGAACTTTACCTTGCCCCCTACAGACAGTCAGACAGGCCTTGTCCTTGAGAGATCCAAAGTTCAAACCTCTCATAGCATTGTCAACACACGACCGTGACGACTTCATGTCTCAACTCAATCTCTACAAACGGCAGATCGATACAAGGATCAAAAGAAAACCGGTCGTCTATCATGGCTGCTTTTACTCCCTTGGCGGCTGACAGTTTATCGCAGGCAGAGCAATGATTGTCGACGGTTGTCAATCTTGATAACGATCAAAGCCAAAATTGGACGAAACCAAGACTTTGTCACGGAGCTGATGGGCAACGTCCACTCTCCGGACCGCCCCCAGTTCCCTTCCCTTCCCTTCCCTTCCCTTCCCTTCCCTTCCTCCTCCAGTTGGCCGAACCACCATTTCCGCACCTTGTCCTGCTTACTACACTGTTCTTCTTAAGACCTTTTACTCTTCAACCGAGTCCAAAGATTTCCATTGTTTACATCAGTCATGAAAGCTGTCAAAGCTCCCCTGATGTCCAATCAGATGGCCCGTGCACTCCGCTCTTTGGTTGGCTGGGCAGACCACTTGAAAGTCAGGAAAAGTGGACCCATACGAGATTACTGAACTCCTCTTTTTCTTCCCAGGAGCTCATCCGTACTCGGCGGATTTCCTCCTCGCTCCTCCCTCACAAATCCTCATCCTCGACTCCTCACTATGGCGGGTATTCCCACCTTGCTCATTTCCACTGTCCGGGGAAGCCCCTGATTGCTTACAAGCAACACAGTACTCGGCCACTCAATTCACTGTCGCACCGACCTGTAAATTACCGTGACCATTCCACGTGTTTCCATTGTCAAGACATGTTCAACAGAGACAAAGGGGGCACATGATGAGACCAAACACTGGCTGCTCAGCATCTCAAACACTCCTCTTGTCATGCAGACAAGAATAGCACCAACGATACTTGGAACATCGTAATGGCGATCTTTTTTCAACAGAATATCCACCATCAATCATCATACCCAGCAGCCTGACATCCATCTCACTCATCGCAACCCATCACTCATGGGAACCCTAGATCATCATCCAAGTCTACCAGATCCCCGACCCCAGGACCCCCGACCCAGCCAAGCTATCCCCACGTGTCTTCGAGGAACCCATTTCCGTCATTTGCTATGTAAAAGCTAGGGCAACCTGGGTATTAATAGCAGGGGGGCATTATGTTTGAGCCAAGGGCAGGTAGTCTTCATCCAGGTACGTAAATCTTCAGCCAATACCTACTCTTGACCGGGGACGGGAACCTTTGGGATCTCACAAGCTGGATCCCAAGCTAGGCAGAAGTCAGAACAGACCGAGATTCCATCGTACGATCCCAGATTCATAATGCCATTGTTAAGGTCCAAGTGCTTCTCCCGGCGTTTAGTACTGAATGGCGATCTTTATATGTACCAAACATGGCCATTTGCTGAAAGTGGTCTGGACTCCTATCCAACGGTCGGCTTTACCAAATTCACAACGAAAGTGGAAAACCCTTTTTGGCGGTCTCTGTTTTACCATCTGCTGCTCTGCGTTTACCTACTTGCAAACATAAAACAATCGTGCGTTATTCGTACATCTGTCACAGTACATCACACAATCCATCAACTATTTGTACAAAAACAGCTGGACACGCTAGACTGGCTTGAAACTAGTCGCGCTACAGTGTAGCTAAAATCGTTCACTTGTCAATTTTTCGCTTTTGGTTCCTGGCATCTCTGGTGTTCCTTGCATATCCCCCCTGAGTCTCTTCACCAAGTCCGGGAAGACGAGACCCTGCTTGCTTGCTTAGCCTGTCTAACTGCATTTAGACTCCCCGAGGAGATCAACTACGTGCCCTTCCGCTCTTCCGCTCTTCCGCTCTTCCGCTTTTCCGCTCTTCCGCTCTTCCACTCTTCCACTCTTCCACTCTTTCGCGCCCTGCCAGGCGAAAACGACTCCTTCCAGATTTCCGGGGACTCTCAACACGGGCAGTTTCAAGTCACTGGTTCAATTGGTCGTTACCTTTCAGACATTGGCCAAAACCAAGTTAAGTTTTCAATGACCATTTCTCAACAACCGGCATTATCGACGGTAACCCCTCATGAGCAAGGACTAGCAGAAGTCCTAGGTACACTGTACCATACGGCAGTTAAGAACGTTTCTCTCCATGTGGCTGGATCGATGTGACTGCTGTGCATTCGGATTGTTTTCCGATGGCTTGTGTTGTGGTCACACCCACGCGGCACACACCACACAGACGCGCCGTTGGCGGTTCTGGACGGCTCACCGGTTGACGGTTGCGCCACTCAGCCTTTTTCCTCACTTTCTCATCCGGTTCGATTCCGTCCTTTTTTTTTTTTTGCGGAACGCATGGTCATTGCTCGATGTACGAAACGGGTTAAGACCCTTTGGCTCTATTTACATATCCCTCCACCATTGGCTGCACGAGTGGTAGTTAAGATAATCACTAGACTCCACAGGGTGCCATTTAACCAACGTTCAAAGCTGGGATTTACGGTTCCCAAATAAGAAATATCTAACAGTCACACACTGTCCTTGGTGCTAACACGGTCCTGTCTGCAGACTCAACGTCTGTTAAATCTTAATTAAGCAAGGAATCTGTTTCCTAGGACTTGAGCCAACCGGGGGAAAGGAACAAGCTCACATTCGCTTAGATACATTTAACCAGACCGGTATCATCATTTGTTACTTGGCCGGTGAATGTTTACTGGAATGATCACTTACGGATCATAGATTGGGACAGACAGAACAGAAAAGAGGTGGTGGTTATTGATGAGTGATCAGTAATCCGGTCCCGAATGTTGGGTTAGTGGACATGGATGTTTCATGTTCTGGATGTTTTCCCTTGTGCTCACAGACTACTTACGTCCGGATCCCGATACAACAACTATAACCCCTTGAAGATGACTGGATCATAAGCAATGTGTCGAAGAAATCTGTATAACCCTTTGTCTATCTGCTCTCACTCTCACACTAACAGCCAAATCAGGACGCCAAAACAGATCAACTTCTTGTAACTTTCGACAATCAACACAGTGAACTACACCGGAGACTCATCTTCGACACTTCGACAGATCTCAAAAAGCATAACAGTTCATGCCCACTCACTCACTCACTCACTCATCACCTTCTCCATCCACGATACTCTCGCTAACCCATGCCCCCAGCATCCATCAGTGGACCAAGCTACCATCTACCTACCGAGCCAACTATACTACACACAGCTAACCGGCTGTCGACAAGACTAAAGACCAAAGACTGTATATATACACTGTGCCAAACGCACAATGACTCGGCTACAACTACCTACTAATCGAGTCTTACTTCGATATCACCATCGTAGATCATCATGGACTTCGTCAGCACATGACGACACACGTCTCTCGACTTGGCACCAGCAAGCCTCGTGCTTGCAAGGCGGTTCTTATACAACTGGCAATTGAAGAAAAACCTGGCAAGTAAGACCTACCTCCCGTCTCTATCCCTTTCTCTTTCTGGACTAACTGACTAACTGAGTGACATACATACGTACGTATATCCACCAGCTAGATATTATGAAATTCATCTACCCAGTCAAATTCACATGTTGAAAAAAGGACATATGCGGAGAAAGACAGACCACATGGATACCTCTAGGTACGTAGATAGATGTATGAAATCCGTGACAGGGTACGCTACCTAACTTCCTTTAACCAAGCACCGCCGTCTGCACTCACTTACTCACTCACTCGCTCGCTCAGTTACTCAACCAGCTAAGCTAGGTACCCGAGGCAACTCGGGGCTCGACTGAGGCTCAAGACTTGAGTGTACGGCTGATGACAACCATTTACCTAGCTCACCTACCTAGGTACAGACAGGTACCCAAGTGATCTCCATGGACCGAACCAACCCAAAATGTCAATTCTCACTTCTCACTTCTTCTTCCCTTCTGACCACTTTTTCCCTTCTCACTTCTTCCCTTCTCACCACTTCTTCGCTTCCTTCTCACTCTTCATCTCCATCGCACCCCCCCCCCCCCAGCTCCCCTCCCCTCCCCTCGTACGGTACAGTCTCGCCATCTTCACCTCCCGCCAACTCCATGGATGACAGGAACTCACCATCATCAGTTTCCATAATTCCCCCGATATCCAGGGGCCGAGGACGGGGTGGGTCGGGTATAGTATGTGTTATGTAAGTATGGTATTCGTCATTAACTCTTCTTTTCCTATCTTCTCTGCTAGGTACCTTTCTGCTATCCTCTATTCTTTCAAGTTCCCTCCTCACCTTAACCCACCTCCGGCCTTCCGAACCGACACTTGCCCTCCCTCGCTTTGTGTCAATCCCATTGATACCGACCACAAACAAGACACGCTGATTGTATCATGACTAATTTATCATCTTTCGCTTCTTTGATTTGTTTGCTCTCAACTTTTTCCTCTTATGTTGATAACCTAACCTTGCACTCTCCCACTCTATCGTTCGTACTTGGTCACCCCACCAGAGCAGAAATATACACTTAAGCAAGATACCCAAGCTCATCATCCTCCAAGCGCTCCAGGTACTCCTTATCGAGCAAGATTTCGATGCATTTCTTGATGTCGCCGATCTTAGGCATAAACCGGGCCCTAATCTGGTTGATGGTTTCCGAGACCAACTGTTGGTGCTTCATCTTCTTGCGGGCCTTCATGATACGGACGATGGCGGACTGTTGTTTCTGCATTAGTTTCCCGTTCAACATATTTACTGGGGGTGGGGGGTCACCTACCTGCAACAACAACTTCCTGTCCTCTTCAATCGTCTTGTTCGTCTCCGCCTCCTCCTGCTTCGTCTCACTCTTCATGCCCACATTCAAATTAATCCTATACTTCTTGTTCTTGAAGTCGTAATTGAGCGAAAGCGTCGCTCCCGGTCCAACCTTTCCACCCTCTCCACCCTCCGCGGTAAGAACCTTGGCCTTGACCAATATGCCTAAGGCACCATCGAGCACATCCGCGTTGAGTTGAGTGATGCTCGCAATCTCCTCGTACGTGTGCTGGTCCTTCTCGTTGAAGAGCAGCAAAATGGCCATCTGGTACGCCGACACATTGAAGATATAAGGCATCTTGGCACCCTTCATGTAGTTGGCCTTGATGTCGCCCTTGCACAGCTGCCACAGCCAAGTGAGCTTGCGGCCTTCGTGCTTGTTCTTGTAAAAGCGGGTGAACCGATCGCAGTCGGCTGAGATCTCGGCGGGCGCAACAAAGCTGGTGTTTGGGGGGACGAGCGGCCAGAAACCGGTGCCGAGGATGGCGTACGTCGAGTCGAGCGGCTTGCCGTCCACGTTGAGGGAGGCTACGTGCTCCTTGAAGCCTGTGTTGAGGTCCTTGGAGATCTGCATGTCCTGGAACATGCGTTGCAACTTGTTAGTATATTCGAAGCCGCAGGCCTCCTTGAGCTTGGAGATCATGGAGGTCTCGGCGTCGTCCGAGTTGGAGTTGCTGTGTACGAGGCGCCGCGCCAGCATCCGTGAGTAGAACTTCTGGAACACATCCTTGTCCTGGATGTATTTGAACACAGTCATGATCTGTGTCAGCGTGTTCTCGAGCTCCGCCTCCTCCACGCCGGTGCTGCTCTTGCGGAGAAGCACATCGGTGTACTTGGCCAGCAATTCCGGCGACTTGTTGGAGCCCGATTTACAGACCTCGTTCCTGTTCACGAATTCCTTGCAGGCATTGTCTAAGGATCTTGTGAAATCGGGCTCCTTGTTGAAAGCGCGCTCAACCAGCCCCTGGTACTGAGTGTGAATCTCCAGCAGAGCGTCGACGTAGACCTTGGGTTCCAGTTTGTCGGCGTCGGCAGCCACCTTGGCGACAGCCGCCAAACCAGCCTTGCGAACATGAGCCTCGAAACGAGTCCGCAGAGGCTCAAGACCATCGGGAATACGGGACAACAGGCTGTACATGCGTCGCATATCATCCTCTCGGTTGTTGTCCAGCAGTACCTGGAACTCGTCACGCAACAGGGTAGAGTGCTCGGCGATGAGGGCCTGGTTGCAAGCCTTCTTCAGAGGCAGGGCAATATCCGGATGAAGATACATGCGTACGCGCTCCTCCTCCTCAGCCAGACGAGCCTCGGCCTTCTTCATGTACTCGACAACGCTGTTCTCGGCCACAAATTGTTTGCTTTCGTTTTGGTAGAAGACCTTGGTCGCCTCCAGGAATGGCTTTTCGAAGTGGTATCTGTACACTTCCAGCGTCGTCTTGGTATTGTCGCCCTCATCCATGCCAAGTGAAACGAAGCTGTCGACCACCTGTTTGATCTGGGTGTACTCGATGGTTTCACCGAGGCGTTGCCTTTCCACTAGTTTGAGGACGGCGTCCATGACTTTCTTAGAGACAGCCTGGAACAACACGTCACGCCACTGGACAAGGTGGAGAGTGTACACGTCGTAGATGTTCTTTTTCCCTTCGTCCATCTCGCGCTTGACCCAGTGTCGGTTGAGGTACTTGAAGAGATGGTGGATGTACTTGGCCGCGTTGGTGTAGCGTTGCCATTCGCGGATGTAAAAGGCCAACAAGGCCTCGTCCTTGTGAGCCTCCGCTTCGGCGACCAGGTCCTTAAGATGATCGGTCAGGTAATTAGCCAGCTTCTTATACAGATCCTCACCAAGCAGATGTGCTGGTACATGTTAGTCTTGTTCTCTTTCTAATCAGGGAAGACAACATACCGCCCCTTTGCGCCCCTATTCCCGGAAGGTGATTACTCGGACTGCTGCTACCGCCGCTAGCCTTCTGCGATGTGCAGAAGTTATGAACCGCCCTATGTCGCAGTTAGTACCATGTTGAAGGGTGTATAGAGATACGGCATCAGTCGAACTAACGTGTAGATTCCCATGTACTACAAACGGCGTGTGTTAGCGGGGGTTAACGTAGACTGATGGCCGGGGAACAAACATACACTAGACATGTCGAGACCTTCTTGGAGGTTCGTCATGATCTTGTTGATGCTGGACTGCAAGTATGGCCAACTGATGGCAAAGGGTCAGTACGGCGGTTGGGGGCAGGGGACAGCGAGAGAGCGAAAAACATACGTGCTGTCGATACCATCACTGCCAGAAGGCTGCTGCCCGTACATCCCCATCATCGGAGGCATATTGGTGTTTTTGTTTGTGTGTCGTTTGGAGAGCGATAGTTCGCCGGGAATCGAAGAAAGAATGCGAGGTTGGCAGTCCAACTGTTGACGTCGAGGGGCGCAATCCGTCAGAGAACTAGAGCTGCTGACCAGGTCGCTGTCCAGAGGCTGTCGGGGGCAAGAACGACTTTGATTCTTATGGTTGGAAGCGCGGCGTTGGCTGCGACCGGTGACGAAGGGTGAATGGACTGAGTGGCAGCCAGAGCGGAGGAGTAGAACCTCGTGCCGAGCGATGGGGCGCGCAAAGGTCTGGAAGGTTGGATGGATGGGTCACCGTCGGTGGGTGGGTGTTGCTGGGAGAAAGATTGATGGTGGTGGCGGGAGGGACCGTGACGGAGCAGACGGGTTAATCGGATATTGTAAATGGACGCTCCAAGGGCGCAGCCTCGTTGGTTGATTTTCTGGGTTCTGTTCTGTAATGAAATTGAAGAGTGAAAGTTTCCAGTTCCAGGTTGCCCCCGAAGCTGCTTGCCGTGGTCGATGATAGAGCGATGCCGTCGTGGACGGTTTTCAGGCTGCGGCGTGGCAGGCATCGATTGACACTGACAGCAGGCAGGCAGGCTCAAGCTTGCGCTAGGCTCCAGAGCAAGTGTCCCGGGCCCCGCCAGTGAAAGACCACGGCGAACCGCAAAATTGTGGGGAAACCACAAAGTGGCGGGGAACTTCAAACGATGCGATGCGGGACGGGCGGCCATCCACATCCCGTCACTAACTAACAGATTTAGCACAGGTACGTACGGTAATATTGATAGATGCCATGTTTCTTCTTCAAGGTGAACAAAGTAAGTGAAATGGGGTTCTTCACGCGTTCAAAAGAATGGGAAAGAAGGACAGTGACCACGGAGCAGCTGGTAAGCGGTTTACAACCCAGTTAACCGTTGTTGTTAGATCATGACACCACTTATGGTCATCATCTGATTAAGTGCATGTATCTTTCTGCAGTCAGCTCACGGCAGGCAACATGATATCTCCCTTAATATTTCGCTATCCGTATCCCTTTTGATAGTCCAAATAAACATTACCATCATCATTATTCCTAGTAGGTATGTATTCCTTGTTAATGTCAACGTTACCAACATTACCAACACTACTCACAACCCAACCCCCAACAATTGCCAACTTATTAAAAGACTATTCGCTATCGCTTTATGCTAATATGCTAATTCAAAAACCCTACCGAGAAAAGAGGCAGAAACGTGTATGCCACCATGCGAGTTTGACATGTTTGTCGTTATTCACCTCCCCAGCTCTTTTTTCCCCTCTGATAACCGTCGTCACCTCCCCCTCTGATTCTCTAAATCATCTCCGCCTCCCAGCTTCACTACCAACCTAAACACATTCACCGTAAAGTTGGTCAACCAGCCTATCAGCCCGACCAGCTGAAACCCGGCCAGTGCCTGGCTGAAATGGTCCCTTAGGCGATCTTGACTGTTATGATAGACCAGCACCTCGAACGCCAATGCCGTGCTGGCCGCCTTGAACACAATGAAAAAGACATCCATCAGCACCAACCCGCTCTTTTGCGTGACCGGCCTGAGCCCCAATGGGCGACCCGTGTATTCGTCCCAGAGCATGTACCCGGTGTAAGGAATCGCTATCGTGTCCACCACAATCGCCACTATCGCTTGGGTCCGTTCCGACGACCCGCGCGAGATCTGTCTTATCAGGTTAAGCTCTTGGTCGACGTATTTTTCCGAACTGGGGGCTGCATGCAGTGCTCGTAATTTGGCGAGAATCTGATTCTGTAGATCTTGCTGGTAAAAGCGCCGCTGGCCTTCGAGCTGGAAGATGCGAATGGCAAGGGCGAGGGCACAGATGGAGGTGATGAGGACCAGGGACCGGAAGAGTAAGGGCACCAAGGGGTGGCGGAGGACGTGCTGCCATAGTCGCTTGTACAAGGCCGACCTCCTTCCGGTACGGGACTTGTTGGCGTCATCGGCTATGAGCAGGTTCACGGGTAGATTCAAGTTTGGTTGTAGCTTCTCGAGTGTTTGGTAGTCGACCACTTCCGAGTGCTCATTCGGCATGTGTCCCCACTGTGACGAGTGGATAAAATCGGACCAGGGCGAGTTGGACGTGTAGTGCGCATGCCGGTGGAGAATGACGGGTTCGGCAGTCCGGAGGTGGTCCCATTTTCGGCCGCGCTCCGAGCCGTCCCCGAGTTTGAGAATCCGTCGCAACTTGATCTTGGAACCGTTCCTCCGCTCCAGCCCGTCTGGTTCGTACACAAACCCATCTTTTGATATCCTTTTTGGTTCGGCTGGCGTGCTGTTGTGTTGTGGCTGTACTGTGCGTGGGGGTGGTCGGTTCAAGATTCCAGCCTGGCCGGTGGGCGGTTGTCCATATCGCTCTTCATACGAATCGATCCATGCTAGATGACACGAGTTAGAAACTCATATTCTGGTTCATTATTGTGAGAAAGGTGGTCATACGAGGCAACGTCCTTGGCTTGGGGCGCAAAGGAGGAAGCAATGTGTCACCATGGTTGTTATCGGGAGAGGGAGTGGACTGGTTCGAGCGTGGAGGAGACGGATCCGCGGCCGTCATGCTGGCACTAGACACCACTTTGTTTGTTGTTTGCCGAGCCGGCGGCTTGAAACGGGCTCTCGGATGTGTAATGGATAGTCGTAGTGGTGTTGACGTTGTAGTCAGGAGATCGGCCGTAGAGGTACTTGTAGGTTGTCACAGAAACGGGAAGTGGAGTGGGTCAGGTTACTGCATCAACACTCAGGTGATGGAAGTGGTCGGGCAGCGGCAGTAGCAGTAGCAGCCGCGCATCAGAGGATTGGCGAGAAGATGTTCGTCTTTTAGAGCGATCAGCTATTGGAGAGTAACGTGGACTCCAATAGGCGAGAAGAAGCTGGGGGACGGTGAGTTGGCGTTGGATGGAGGCGGCAGTGCCAGTGACAGTGCATAGCGGTGTGGTTTAGCGATTGATGTTAGATGCTTCCTTGGGCTACGCGTCGGCATTCGGACACTGGAAGTCAGGTCTCGTGTTAAGGTTGTCGCGGCATCAACCTCAATGCAAGAGGTGAGCGTCCTTATCGGTCCCAACGAGATGGGAAAAGGGCACGAGGAAGAGCACGGATGAAGAAGAAATGGAAAGTCGTTGAAATGGAAGGTGGAAATGGCTGGGGAAACGACGTCTCTTTACAGGTTAGGTTGTTAGCTGACCCAATCTCCCTGTCTCCCTGCCTCCCAGGGGGGCTGCCTGCCCTCCCCCTTGTTCCTGATCCGGCGGCTGCTGAAGGTGACGGGGTGCCGCCCAGAAGCCATGCGATAAGCACGAGCCCAGTGCCTTAACGGGGCCTTAACGCCCTTAACATGGAAACACCGGCCGGCCTGGACTGCCTGGCTATTCCCTGCTGCCCCACTAGCGAGCCGCTCAGGAACAACAATGACGACACTGGTTCAGGGGACAAAAACCGGGGTGGAGGGGGCCCGTTTCCCGTTTCCCAGGGCATTTCCCGGTTATCGGGCTGCCGAGGGCCCGAGGCCGTGTCGTGCATCTGGGAATCCCCTCATGCATGAAATATCAGAGTGACCTTATCTCAGAGAAGCTTTAGCCCCAGGGGCAGCGATTGTCTGGAGATGACCGTTACCGTTGCCCAAGAGACCGGGATCCCTCTTGAACAGGGACATTGCGATACACATGACAGGGAACTCCCAAATAGGAAACAACAAACACTTCGATACAAGGTTGGTCGGGTGAATCACATTCCTGACACTCGGACGGGCCGTCCTCTCGTTCCTTGTCGGGCCGGTGGGTTCTAGGTACATAGTAGGCCCATCCCGCCGGCCTGAAATTCTGCCTGCCGGGCCTCTCATTGCGTCACTGTTTCTTTCCCGCGCTAGAAATCCAGTGTAACCCAATCCAGGAACATGACGATAAGCACTTTTGCAGGCCGCCAACTTGTTTAGTTTTGTTTCCTTTCGCTATCGCAGTTTCACCATTCTTCTAGCGGGCGCCCTCGATTTTTTTGTTGGGACCAGGCATCACTTTATACCCATCGATATCCCGGCCATTGGGTCCCAGTTCACAGCCAGTTCCGCCTTCAATTTGCCTTCGAAGCTGCTGCGCCCGCACAGAGAGGCCTCACGATTGCGACGCTTGCGACGCGGTGGCGACAGAGTCATAATCGCAGACTACAAAACCCGCCGTCTTTGTGCATATTTCGAAACCGAAACAACCATCACCACCTCCCTCGCCACCACCTCGCGCGCCGGAACGCGCCGCCACCACCTTCAAAATGCGCCTCTACCTCCTCCCAATTTCCACCCGGCGCACCCTTCTCTACTGCCAAAAGCTCCAACCCCCGTCTGCCTCAGCGGCCGCCATCACCCCCGGCTCCTCCTCGTCTCCGTCTACCTCTACTACAACAAAACAGAAACAATCATGGGGCGATTACATCCAAACCAAAGCGGCCCTAACCTGGGCGTCGTGGGAGAAAAAGGAATCCGGCTGGCAAAAGTCCGTCGTCGGTTACGGCAACCACTTGCTTAGGAAGCTGCCGTACGAAGAATGGGCGCTGAAGAGCGTACCGCCTTTGACAAAGGCGCGGCAACGACAGCTTGAGGCCTTCTTACAGGAACAGGCGCAGGCGCAGGGAGATTTTGAGATGGCATCAGCGGAGAAGGGAGGCAAGAGAGGGAAACTGGATATCGGCAAAGTAGAGGTGGTGTACCCGGCTGGACTGATCACGGCCGAGAGAGTGCCGAGGATATTGCACAAGCTTGCGACGGAGAGGGAGGGACATCACAAGAAGTGGTTCTGGTGGTGTTTGGCGGGGATGCCGGTTACTATTCCTATTGGTATCTTACCTTTGTACGTCCTTTTCCCACCCCTACCTTTTCCCCTTGCCCCCATGTCCCCCCGCTGAACAGTTACTAACACCCCTTCCTACCAACAGAGTCCCAAATCTCCCCTTCTTCTACCTCTGCTACCGCGCCTGGTCCCACCACCGCGCCCTCTCCGGCGGCAAACACCTATCCTACCTCCTCCAGCATCCCTCCCGCCTCCTATCCTTCAACCCCTCGCCCATCCTCGACGAGATCTACTCCACCCAGCGCTTCCCGCTCCCTTTTACTCCCGAGCCGACCACGGGCCCCGAAGCGGAAACGGTCAAGCACCCGGTTCCGGCAAAGGTTGTCAAGGCGGTCAATGGTGGAAACACCAACACCACGGAAAAGACTGGTGGGGTGAATATGGGTCACGTCCTGGAGGAAGGAGAGGTGGAAGATGGTGAAGTCTTGCTCTTGAGTCAGGAGAATGGAAAGAAGATGGTCCAGTTGCTCGAGGTGCCTGAACTGGAAGTGGAGTTGGAAAGAGCGATTTGGCAGGTTGAGACGGCGGTGGAGAAGAAGAATAGGGAGATTGGGGCGGAGGTTAGGGTGAATGCGCCGACGGTGGGTGATACCCAGAAGGAGAAGGAGAAGGCGCAGTGAGGCGGTGCGTTGGGGGGTTATGAAGGATCGGGAATGATATCAGCTGGAAAAACACGTCTATGATTATGTATGATGCGAGATGGGAGATCAAGTATACCATTTGTATGACTATAGAAGGATGGATGATGACAGCATTATTAGCGAGCGAGCCACCACTGGAGCGAGCAAGCAGGGAGTCAAAGGTTAGATAGAGGACAAGATGATGATTACATATAAACAAGAAGATGACGAAAAGACCAAGATTTGATAACCACTCCAACTACTTTGTTCAATCCTCATCTTGTAGAACCTTCAATGTACAAACAAAATGAAACAACAAGATACAACCAACCACCCTTGACATATAGTCTACATAGTCCTAAGAACAGTTTGTGCCATGAGGTGTACCATGGGACTGGAGTATGCGCTATGTACGCTCTGCGACACGTAACGACGACGACTCGCCACTTCATACCTCTACCTATCCTTCTATAGTCTTCATCTCTTCGTTGTCCAAAAGCCAAAACTTCTTCCCTTTCGTTTTGTGTTCCTATGTCCCGCCTTTCATGTTCCTGTACTATCAAAAAGCGCCATGATGACGCCAATTTTCCGAGCCGGGAGACGCATGTGCAGCAGTACCGTCACTGTATGTAGAGACATGCACTCCTTTTGCTTGTACTTGTGCTTGTTCCTCGGTCGGTTTGGTTGACTTTTTTTTTTTTTGCCGTTCTTCTTCGTGCCGTTGTTGCTGTTGCCGTCGCCGTCGCCGCTGAAGTTGAGGTTTGAGTTTTCCTTCCAAGTTGTACGTGTGCTGCTGGCAGTGAGTGAGTGGGTGGTGGTGGTCTTGGTGGTCTTGGGTCAAAATTGAGTCTAAAGTCCAGTGATCCAGTCCGCCGTTCGGAATCTGCTACCCATTCTTCTCGAGTTCCCTACCTAGGTACTTCCCTACAATTGCTGCCCTGGTCTGGTCCTCCCATCACCGCCGTCACCCTGCTTGCTCACCACCGCCCGCGTGGGGTCAGTCAGGCTGGCCCCAGCGGCGCGAACGCGAACTGCCTGCCCCACCCACCATTTCCAATGGCGGATGATTTGATCGTTATGTTGGAATTTCGGTCACGGACTCGGGAGTCGGGCGTGCCGACAACAGAAAGATGGAACGGCGCGATTCGCGGCCTGCGCGCCCTTTCATCACAAAAAGCGGAAGGAAGACAACATAGAAGACCCTTCCTTCTCCTCCCGCGGTCTACTTCCGTTCGCCGACAAATCGTTGGGGTGGGTCTGAGGATGGAAGGAAGGGGTTATACTGAATAGCGAACGACCTTCTGGAAATGGATCTTGACCTTGATTTCCGCAGATACTGTTCGAACCTTTGGAATATCTTGAGGAGGCGGTGATGAGTTCCATACCGGTGGTGGTGAGGTTGATCTCGATCTCGATCTTGATCTTTTCCGGCATCGCGGCGGTTCTGGAGGTGAAGCAGTCCCATTCGCAGAGCCACCACTTGGTTGTTGATCCTTGGGCGGCGGCTCCACCGATTTGGTTGACTGCAGTTGACTTCCGATGGAATGCTGCATGATGACCATCTTTTGTAGCTGCTCTACTAGCTGGGCCAACTGGATGGCGTGAGTACATGCCTTTTTCGCCTTGTGCCGAAGCAAACTCCAACGCAAAGAATGCTCCTGTCTCCCCAGTGCTGGATGATGGTGTTGTGGTTTGGTGACAGAAGGGTTTGACGGTGACCACGATGGGATGGGAGCATATGATGTCTCCTTGGTGTTTCCGCGCAAGGGACGGCCCTCGTGGTCAAAATAACGACGTGGTCGGATGTAACCCCAGGGGTCATAGTAGAATCCCGCCGTCCCGGGTCGGGGTGAAGACATTGTGAGTTTGTCGTTTGGGAGAGAGTACCTCTGTTGTTTGACTGTGGTATAGGATTGGGTGGTTTGATGGAGGGTTGAGAAGAGAGAGAGAGAGAGAGAAAATTGAGGCGCAAAGCAGAATATGAAGCTGGTTGACTGCTCTAATTGAATCAACTGGCACATGCAAGTGGTAGTTTGAAGTTGGTTTCGGCCGCGTTCATGTGCAGCGATGTAGTGTTGACAGGTGGCAACTGGTGCCCTTAGCGGCGCCGACATACCGACATATTAGGTTGCTGATCGGTCGATGTTTTGGCAAAGGGCAGTGAGGGGGATCTTTGAAGTTTGCAGCTGCTAGACATTATGTGAATCCGGATGTTTTTGGTAAGCGAGCTCGGCGAGTAGGGCGACATCTCGAAACACGTGAATACAAACGGGAACTGGAGTGGTGAAATAAGACGGAAGGTGCTGGCCAACTCGGTTCGCAACGGAAATATGCGGACCTCCGATGAGGAAGGAATAGTTAACTGTGGAGACATGATGCCTAGAAGTCAAGGTATGGCAAGATCGAGGGCAACGTCCCACAAACCCAAGACCATGCCAAAAGTCCCGGGTAACGACACAACTTTTTCCTTTGCGATCACAAATGGCGTTCCAAATGTCGAGTGTCCTCCGGGACTGAGACCTCTTGTAGCGCTCCACACCATTGATGATCATGGCAAGTTGCTGAGACTGGCCGTCATCGACTTAGTCAATGCTAACCTGTCGAATATTCCGATGGAATACGTATAATCCTCGAGGTATATCTCGTTCTCTTTCCCTTCCTGACTCCCCAGTCTTCTCGCTTCCAAGACCAAAAGCCCAGTCTGCTTCGACTGTGACTCTTGCGTTTCGAGTGTCTTCCCTACATCCCCTCCTCACATTGGACCCTAGAAGTCGCACAACCACGGCCGAGTCATAAATGGGGCAACAGTCATGCCCGCCCGGTGCTGGAAGAAGGGTTTGTCTAAACTCGGACCGCCCAACATCAATCTTCACCTTCTCCCATCCCGTCCAATCAAGGCCACGGCCCAATCCGACCTCTTCCACCCAAGAGCCACCACCAAACCATGAAATTCGAACCCTGTTCAACGGGCACATCAAACTCCGCGGTCGAAATGACAATCTGCCTCAGTAATCCAATCTCCCTTCCCCCTATTCCCCATCTACATCAAGCCAACTGACACCCCTCTACCCCCTCACAGAAAATGGTGGCCTGCCTCAACCGCCATCCCCCTCCTCGTCGCAACCATCGGTCCTCTCTCCCACGTCCTGTCCATCGCCTCCCTGGTAACCACCTGGAAAGTGACTCTACCCAACTCTGGCATCTTGTCCGAGGGCAAAGATGACAATGGGATCGGTATCCCGGATCCGAAGTGGGAGATCAACGCCAACATTGTGTCACTGATTTGTGGGTTTGCGGGTAATTTCGTTTTGTTGCTTAATTTCACGGGGAGGGTGAGATATGTGGTTGCTATACCTGCGGCGGTGGGAGCGTGGATGGTCAGTTCGGGCATTGTGAGTTGTCCCTTTCCTTGAGATGAGTGAGACAACCAAGGTAGAGGTATCAAGGTAGCTAACAGAAGCAGTTGGTTGCGATCCTATTGGTGATGCATATCCATTCGCCGCCGGTTTGGCCCGAGATATACTCCCAGGGGTATTATCATGCCATCCTCTCGGCCGTCTTTTATGCTCTGGGAGCGGTGCTTCTAGCGATTAATATGCTTGGCTACCTGAGGGGGTATTACCCGCAACAGTTCGACCTCGACGACGACCAAAGGACGCTGATCTTGCAGACTATGCTTTTCTTCGTCTGGTTGGCGGGCGGAGGGGCAGTCTTTGCGTGGTTGGAAGACTGGCCGGGTGGCTTTTGTGATGGTTTGTATTATTGTGATGTCGTAAGCCCTTTCCAGCCTTCTCCCATGTACCTCAATTGCCCAATCCCGTTCTTGATCTCGTCATTTTTCCTTCGTCACCTCCAAGTTTGGTAGCCCAACATCCGAACATCAGATGAAAGCACGTTTGCCCCCAGGCCTTCACCCGTACCTTTCTCCCAAAAGCACATAGGGCACCAAGGCACCATGATCCTCTGTCCCATCCCGCCCCATATAACCCCTTTGTCCAGTCCCAGTTCCCAACACAAACCGGCTGGTTGGTCGAGCGGCAGGTGCTCAGGCCCACCTTTGATCTATATGATCATAACCTTGTCTTCCACCTGGGCATACGAGGTCGAGCTGTGACCGAACATGAGGGGATACCTTCCAGGGGTGATGACCTTGGGGTCTCATGACCACTAGCAATTCTTTTTTTTTCTTTTTTTTTTTTTTTTCCAGTTTTCATGGTTTCTTTGTGATTGCATTCTTCTTGAACTGAGCAGGGCTGTGCTTGAAGTGATGCGCTTCGACGCGGCGACTCCGCAGTTCTTGAGGGTCTCCCGTGTTCTGTTTCTCTAAAGGCTGACAATGAAAAAGACCATCTTAACCATCGGCTTTGGCGACTTTGCACCCGCTACAACCGCCGGCAGGGCCTTCCTCGTACCTTTCCAGACCTTCGGTCTTCTGTTCCTCGGTCTCGTCATCTCCAGCATCAGCCGCTTCGCCGCCAATATCTCGGCCGACAAGATCATCAAGCGACATCAGGAACATTCGAGAAAGTCGACGGTTGGCATGTCGGTGACGAACGAGAACGAGCTGAGAGAAAAACTGGGGTTACCGCCAAAGAGGGGGGCGAGCGACGCAAGAGGGGAGAGTGAAGGGAGGCGGGCGTTCAGTGCGAGAAGGTGGTCGCTGGCGCAGTATGGTCGATTGGAGGTTGCGGGCAGGTTGGTCACTTTTAGGCGGCATTCTCGGGCTGTGCCTGATGGTGGAAGCGAGTGCCCTCCCGCCGAGGCAGGCGCTGACGCAAATGGGGGAGAAAATCAGAGGCAGAACAGGACCAAGGAAGAGGAGGCTAGGCACAAGATGCTGAAGTTTGACTTTGGGAATGAGAAGGTAAAAGGGGTCAAGGGGAATCCTCGAGAGGGTAGCGGCGAGAAAACTTTAGCACAAGACAAGAGAAAAGAAAGAAGACAGAAGCTGTTGCTTTTGAAGGAAGATAGGGATCGGTTCGAAGCCATGAGGCAGATCCAAGACGAGACAAAACGGTGGAAGCAGTGAGATTACCTCCCTCTTCCCGGCCCCCTTACATAGTTTCGGTCACTGACATGGCGACAGATACTGGGCCCTCGCCATGGCCTTCTTAGCCTTCACTATCCTCTGGGGGTTCGGTGCCGTCGTCTTCATGCTCACTGAAGCGCGAATATCCAACCTGTCGTACTTTGACTCGCTGTACTTCTGCTGGGTTTGGCTACTCACCATTGGGTTTGTATCTCTTTTTCTGTCCCTGCTTAGATTGATCAAGACTAACCACCAAAAGAGATATGGCGACATAACCCCAAAGTCCAACATGGGCAAGCCGTTTTTCATCGTCTGGTCTCTCATTGCTGTTCCCATCGTCACAGTTCTCTTCCAAGAGATGTCGTCCACCGTCGTCAGTGCCGTCAACCGTGGAGCCTTCAAGGTAGCAGATTGGACCATCATGCCGACCTCGAAGCGTGGAGTGCTAGACAAGTACATCCAGAAACATGCCTGGTTGAAAAGAGTCATGGGTAAAGACCAGGACGCGGAAGAGTCCGCAGGTCAAGCCGGCGCGGATACCGAACACCCAACAGACCTAACTGGGCAAGCCGAGGGTCCCAATGAGCAAGAAGAAGAAGACCTCCCCTCGCTGCTCGCCGAAACCATCAAGTCCATAGCGCATGACCTTCGTTTCTCCCCGCGCAAGCGCTACTCGTACGAGGAATGGCAGCTCTTCACCAAGCTGATACAGTTCACCCAAACAGAAGAGGAGGTAGAAAATGAGGGACCGATGACATGGGACTGGTTGAGTGAAGACTCTCCTCTGCTGGCGGACATTACTGAAGCGGAATGGGTGTTGGATCGCTTGTGCGAGTCACTTGACCGGTATACCCGCTCCAGTTCCCATCAAGAAGCTCAGCTGCACCTAGATCATGGTAGAGAGGGCGAGGTCAGAGATGCAGAGGAGCTAGATCCGCTGCGTATTGAGAGAGAGCCAAAGGGAGCGCTTGATGACATAGAGGAGGAGGAGGACGGTAAAAGAGGGAGGGGAAATCGGGATATCTGACCAAAGCTGACCAAGATGTCAAAAGCCACGCATGTTTCAGGGTTGTTGGGTTGTCAGCCAGGAGCAGATGGTGTAAACAAAGACAATGGTCAGCCATGTTGACTCTTCGGAATCCGGACCTCTGCATTCTCAAGTTGTTCAAAAGGGGATCCAAAGGAATTGTGTAACAGAGGCTGATAGCGTTGGGTTGGCAAACGGCTAGATGCATCGGAACTGATATTATGCTGGCATGCGGAGCGGAAGCAGGCGAGACGAGAACTACCTACTCTATGAGATATTGAGATAAGCGAAGGTGGTGCTTCAAGCTGTAAGGTGGTGATGTCGTCAAATCAACATATTCGGGTTACGACCTTGTCCTAAAGCACTAGGCTGATATAGCTGGGAGAATCATAAACCCTTATGGCAAGAGTAGGGGTCTCCGCTATACAGGCAGGGGCAGCGGTTACGTACCTGACTCGCCCAAGACAGAATTGATGAGACACGTTCCGCTGTACTTTTTGCGGGTCATGCGAGCCAACTGGGTCTCATCAATTTTGTCAGGGATGAGCCTGATTAGCTCAGCCAAGCGCGAGTCTTGGCACGAAGCGAATTGGTCTCTTTCCTGGCTTTGAGACTTCTTTCCAGGATGAGTCCAAGCTTTACTTTCTCTCTTTCCTCTTTTAACAAGTAATCAACACCACCAAACCCACGACAAAAGACGACAAGAGAAAGCCGCTCTTGCGCCGTTAGAGACTGGCCTTCGATTACAAGAAGATCAGTCGACTTCTCCTCCACACCTTTTGAATGCGGCCAGTGTTGTTTGCCCGTCACAGAGTGCCACCACGCCTTCTGCGCATCCCGACTTTAGCATCACCACCATCTTTGACACCAAAGACGACAACTCGATTTCTTAACCAGTCCACGTCCACGTCCACGTCGTCTCACCAACAAACATTTCCGGTCCTTACCTTCCACGCCTCGATCACGCGAACGAACAAAGACACCTCAACGGCCAGACATTTCACCTCTACCGCAACACGCGCCTTTAGCCAAACAACTTATTCTGCAAATATGAACGGGACAAGCCCCGCCGCTCGCTCCAAGCGCAAGGAGCCTCCCCAACACTCCTCAGACGGCCGCCTGGCTAAGCACCACCGAACCAACGCCGATGTCGACATGTCTTCTGCCGACGACAATACCCCCACCCAAGACTTTGACGGCCCCTACGAGGAGGAACCGCGCCATGTCTTGCCCCTTGCCCCCGGCGCCGACACGGCCGAGTGGCAGGCTACCATCGAGAACGTCGTCAGAAATGTGGTCTCTATCCGATTCTGCCAGACTTGCTCCTTCGATACCGACCCGGCCCTTACAAGCGAGGCCACTGGTTTCGTGGTAGATGCCGAGAGGGGGTACATCCTGACCAACCGTCACGTTGTTGGTTCCGGTCCCTTTTGGGGATACTGCATCTTCGACAACCACGAAGAGGTCGATGCCTACCCCGTCTACCGCGATCCCGTCCACGACTTCGGCATCCTCAAGTTCGATCCCAAGGCCATCAAGTACATGCCCGTCGCCGCCCTACAGCTACGACCAGACCTCGCCCGTGTCGGCATAGAGATTCGCGTTGTGGGTAACGATGCCGGAGAAAAGCTTAGTATCTTGTCTGGTGTCATCAGCAGATTGGATCGCAACGCCCCCGAGTACGGAGACGGCTATAGTGATTTCAACACATGCTACTACCAGGCCAGCGCCGCCGCCAGCGGTGGTTCCTCGGGCTCTCCGGTTGTCAACAAGGATGGTTTCGCCGTGGCCCTGCAGGCGGGTGGCAGAGCCGATGGCGCCTCGACCGACTACTTCCTTCCTCTCGATAGGCCGCTTCGGGCGCTCAAGTGTCTGCAGGAAGGCAAGCCCATCACCCGTGGCGATATCCAGTGCCAGTTTGTGCTGAAGCCCTTTGACGAGTGTCGCAGATTGGGCCTTAGCCCCGATTGGGAGGCTCAGGTCCGCAAGGCTTTCCCCAAGGAGACCAACATGCTGGTCGCCGAGATCATTCTTCCCGAGGGTCCCTCTCACAAGAAGCTTGAGGAGGGTGATGTCTTGATCAAGGTCAACGGCAAGCTCCTTACCCAGTTTATTCCTCTCGAAGAAATTCTCGATTCTAGCGTCGGCCAGACAGTCAAGCTTATGCTTCTCCGTGGCGGCGAGGAGGTCGAGGTTGAGATCGAGGTTGGCGACCTGCACCAGATCACCCCCGATCGCTTCGTGTCTGTGTCTGGCGGTAGCTTCCACAGCCTCTCCTACCAGCAGGCCCGCCTTTACGGTGTCACCTGCAAGGGTGTCTACGTCTGTGAGGCTGGTGGATCTTTCCGGTTCGACAACAACGAGAACGGCTGGATTATCCAATCCATCGATCAGAAGGAGACTCCCGACCTGGGCACTTTCATCGAGGTGATGAAGGGCATTCCCGACAAGTCTAGAGTCGTTATTACGTACAAGCATCTTCGGGATATGCATACACTACACACCACCGTTATCTACATCGACCGCCACTGGGCCAAGAAGATGAAGCTGGCTGTAAGAAACGACAAGACGGGTCTCTGGGACTTTTCCGACCTCGGCGATGCCCTTCCTGCCGTCGCTCCTGTTCCCAGGAAAGCTTCCTTCATCCAACTTGAGAACACTTCTCATCCGGCCGTCGCCGATCTCGTCAAGAGTTTCGTCCACGTCAGCGTCACCATGCCCGTCAAACTAGATGGTTTCCCTAAGAACAGGAAATGGGGCATGGGTTTGGTTATCGACGCCGAGAAGGGCCTGGTGATCATTTCCCGGGCCATTGTTCCCTACGACCTGTGCGACATTACCATCACCATCGCCGATTCCATCGTCGTCGAGGGTAAGGTGGTTTTCCTGCACCCGCTCCAGAACTACGCCGTCATCCAGTACGACCCCAAGCTTGTCGACGCCCCCGTTCGTTCCGCCAAGCTGTCCAGCGAGATGATCAGCCAAGGCGCGTCCACCTACTTTATTGGATACAACCGCATTGGCCGCATTGTCCACACTGCCACCACCGTCACTGAGATGTTCGCCGTCACCATTCCCGCCAATTCTGGAGCGCCTCGATACCGCGCTGTCAATGTTGACGCCATCACCGTCGACACCAACCTCTCGGGCCAGTGCGGCAGCGGCGTGCTCGTCGCTCAAGACGGCACCGTCCAGGCCCTCTGGCTCACCTACCTCGGTGAGCGCAACCCCAGCAGCCACCGCGATGAGGAATACCACCTCGGCCTGGCCACGCCCACCCTGCTCCCCGTCATCTCGCAACTCCAGCAGGGTATCAACCCCAAGCTGCGCCTGTTGAGCTGCGAGTTCCGCGCCATCCAAATGTCGCAGGCCCGTATCATGGGCGTATCCGAGGAGTGGATCCAGAAGGTTTCTCTCGCCAACACGGCCCACCACCAGCTCTTCCTCGTCACCAAGCGCACCTACGAGCGCAACGAGCCCGAAGGCGACACGCTCAAGGAAGGCGACATCCTCCTCACCCTCAACAACCAGCTCATCACCAAGATCTCGGAGCTGGACATCATGTACTCGCACGACCACCTCGACGCCGTCATCGTCCGCAACACCAAGGAGCTGCACATTAAGCTGCCCACCGTCGCGGCTGACGACGCCGAGACCGACCACGCCATCTCCTTCTGCGGTGCTATTCTGCACAGGCCGCATCTTGCTGTCAGGCAGCAGATCAGCAAGCTCTTCAGCGAGGTCTATGTTAGCGCCAGGACTAGGGGAAGCCCGGCGTATCAATATGGCCTCGCGCCGACGAATTTCGTTACGCATGTTAATGGCAAGCGCACGCCTGATTTGAAGAGCTTCTTGGAGGCGGTGGTGGGGATTCCTGATAATACTTGTGAGTTTTCTCCTTTTTGTAATGTGTTGGGGGAGACCCCCAAACCCCCCCCCCCCCTTTTTTTTTTACTCGCTCGCTTCGCTCGATTTCTCCCCCTTATCAATGTTTACTGACGGGTGATAAACAGACTTCCGCCTAAAATGCATGACCTTCGACTCGGTCCCCTGGGTCGTCACCATGAAGAAGAACGAGCATTACTTCCCCACCACCGAGCTGATCAAGGACCCTTCCGAGCCGCTGACGGGATGGAGGAGAATCACCTACGAAGGGGGCAAGAAGATTGAGGGCGAAGGACACGAGGGTGTTGGTGTCGCGGCGCTGGGAGAAGATGGAGGCGAGGGGGGGATGGATGTCGATGGAGATGGGTGTTGTTAGGTACGACTCAAAGAGTTTTGGGCGATGGTTAATAGGGGGATGGAGGTGGAGGTGGTGGAGGTGAAGGTGCTTGAAAGAGATGGGGAAGGAGAGGGGGAGGGGAACGGTGAGAGGACGGAAGAAAGAAAGGGAACGACGGGGAGGAGGGATTTACATATATACCAATGTACGAGTGTATGTGGTTGTCCTCGGTGTTGGGGATAAAGGAAAATAAAACCGAGGAGACAATGAAGGACAGAAAAGGATTGGAACAACGAACGGATAATGAAAACAAGGGAACGAAAAACGACGGTGAGCGAGCTATAGCGGATATTGCGTGAACATTATTGCATGGCATGAATTTTTGGCATACGGGTGTTGGAAGGGCTGGAGATTCATGACGGAGTCAAAGGACATGCATGGATTGGCATGGTCAGGTCAGGTCAGGTCTGATCATCATCAGACACAGCGACAGCGGCAAACATCATCCTCGGCGCACGCATTGTTTTGGGATACAAGTTACAAAGCATAAAAACAAGAAAGCAAACCTCGAAAAAATAAATAGAAAGTGAAATGTCTAGGAAGAAAAGGCTACTACTATAGGATGGACATTAGGGTGTTTGTGTTATCTTTGATTTGCTTATCTAGCTCGCTCGCTCTGCTCAGTGCCCTCCTCCCTGCCCCTGGGCTATTATTTACTTACAGTCCAATGCTGGTTTGTTTGTTAGCTTGGTACTCCTGGCATATTGGACGATATCCATCCCGAGTTGTCCTAAACCTCATAAGGACCAAATTTGATGGCTTAAGTATGGATTGAAAAGGTATTAATAAGATTCGATAAGGTATATTCAAAGTGAGATTACACTTTGATCATAAGACGAAACGACTCAATTAAATATAAAAAGGCCTAGGGAAGGTGACCCAAGGTCTCGCGAGAGCTAACAAGTATTGGACTGTACTTCCACCTCAGCCTCACTTTCCTCTCACTCTCCTCTCTCCCTTCACTTCTGCCTCTCTCTCTCTCTCTCCATTATAATCACAGTAGCAAGATGCGCGCACTCTGTTTTATATACTAGTCTTTGTACAGTCCAATCAATGCTAGTTTGTTTGTTTGTTAGGCTTGGTACTCTTGGTTGGTATTGGGACAATAATAACATCCATCCATCCCGATGGAATTTGTCTCAAACTTAGGTTCACAAGGTAACAAATCTTTTGAATGGCTTACTAGAATCTAAGCACGGATCGAAAAAAGGCATTGAATTAACCAGATTTCAATAATATAACATGACATATTGAACTTTTGCGGAAATAGAGCATATTTCAGTACAAGATTGATTACAATCCAGCAGCCCTGGTTTGTTTGTTTATTAGTCTGGTACAAAAAAACGGCAACTTTGCTGGATATAGGAAAGCGTTCGGCTTTCTATCGTAGACCGATATCTTCCAGTCTTAAAGGCCTCGAAGAGACGGAGAGAGGTATAATAGGATATACCCATAAGAGGCTTCTGTGGCGTCCTAAGCCCTTATCATTGTCCCATGCCGCCTCAAACGGAGGACAGTTCCTCTCTTCAAAGGTGTTATGTTACGAACTTAAGCGAGTTCGCGGGCCAACCAGGCCCTTGGGAACACAAGCTGCCAAAAGGGGTTAGGCTGTACGACTATAGGCCAGGGTAGGCTCACGATTCAAGGTAGGCTCACGACGATAGAAGTGAGCCACGGCCATGGTGGTGAGCTGGGCTCACCACACTACGAAAGGAGCATCTGGAGCATGCAGTATAAAGGGACGACTGGAGAACTCAGATTGTCAGATAGTTCGCCAGTAGTCAATTGATCATTATCACCGAGACTAGTATCACGCACGCATACTTGTTGTGAACCTTTTGGCTTCACCGAACGACTCTGATAGTTTATTACCTTCAGCTATCCCACTTAGGCAGATCAGACTGCCGTTCGTCACATGTTACGATCCAATCAGGGATCACTTATGTAAGCTAGATCAGACGGAACCAACCGACCAATCAGGTTGGACCCGAGATGAAGGTTCGGGTCCATGAAGGCCGGTATATAAAGACGGCCTTCCCAGGCCTCTTTAGATACTGGCTCTTCAGCAAGCAACCAACTGATACAATCGACCAGTACCTTTTGGCTACTACTACCGTTGCTACTCTTTGTTCGCAAACTAACAAACAAACCAGTATTGAATTATACACACACTTTAATCATGAAAACCACCAAACGAATCAAGTAGATATAAGAACACTTGGCCATTATTGGACTGTACACAAATATCCTCAGCATCAAGTATCATAGGTACCATGTCTATTCATCATCTCATGTTCGTCTATAGCCATTTCAATCATTCATCCATCCGTTCGTTCATTTTACCGTAGGAAAAAGCAACATAGTGAGTAGAGTGGCACGAAGCAAGCAAGCAACCAACCACCAACTGTGTAGCTATACGTAACGTAACCTCCAATCCGGGTATCAAGAAAAAAAAAATACACAATGCTCTCGATGCCTGCCTGAGCTGTCTTGTGTCCCTCAGGTCCAGTCCAGATCCTGGTCCAGGCCCAGTCCAGTCCAGTCCCTACTCCGCCYCCTCCTCGTCTCAACCACCTCTCCTCTCACACCTCCTCACCTCAGGAATCCCAAGCCCAACAGTAAAGTAGGCAGCAGCCGAAGAAGGCAAGCCGAACACCTAATCCGAAAAACCCGACCAACTCGAGATATACCCCTCTCCTCCCTCTTGTCCGTATCTCGGTCCACCACCACCACTACCACCACCAGGTTCGCCTTCACCGAGTGAGAGATTGGATAGGTATTCAACTTCAAAGTCCGCATCTTGATGGCTCTGGCTCCGTCCTCGTGCTCGGCTACGTGATCGTCGTCGGCGCGGTTGATATTCAGAGTAATCGGACTCGTATTCGTAGACGTAGTCGGAGCCTTCGTAATAGTGTTGTTGAATATCTTCGTCTTCCTCGGAGAATGATGATTGCGATGATTCCGACGAGGATGGCGGTTCGGGTTCGGATTGGTCTTCATCGTCGGCATCTTCTTCCTCCATGTCACTCAGCCCCTGCAATGATTCGTCATCGTCTTGGTGTTCGTGCTGGTGTTGTTGTTCATGGTCGTCGTGCTCTTCTCGTTCCTCGTCCAAGAGTTCGTTTCCGCTTTCATCGTCATCCACAACAAACTCGGACAAAAACCACGCCGCAGACCCCGAAGCCAGCACAACCACCGCCCCCATAATCAGACTCAACACCGTCTCGCCAATCTGACTGAACAGTCCAAGTCTGAGAAGAGCCTCATAAACCATCGCGGTCAGGACAGCCCTGCTCATGACTTTCTTCACCACCTCCCCACACCGCACCCAAAACACGGAGCCCTCATTCTCGATTCTCATCTTCCACTCCCTCCAACTCCCCATCCTCACCCCTTGATTCCAAAAATCCTTGGCCCACTCCTCACTCGTCATACGACTACTCGTACCCAAACCAGTTCTCTTGTTAAAGCGGTTGTAACGGGCACCGCCATACAGTCACGTCCC
Source organism: Neurospora sp. FGSC 26628 (assembly GCA_009805345.1). Taxonomy (NCBI): domain Eukaryota; kingdom Fungi; phylum Ascomycota; class Sordariomycetes; order Sordariales; family Sordariaceae; genus Neurospora; species Neurospora sp. FGSC 26628. The sequence continues at coordinate 32,033 of RAOO01000035.1, forward strand.
ACCTCCCGTTCCATCTCCCGCCGTCACGGAAGCAGCACCACCACCGCTCCTCACCCTCTCCTTCCACCTCGCGAACTCCATCACGTTCAACTCGTGTGCCTCCCTGGCTTGAGCCCACTTCTGCATCACCGTCTTGTCCTCCTCCATCCATGCCAGATACTCCAACAATTCCTTGTCGCCCAGCTGGGTGACCCACTCAACGCCCCTTTTCTCGTTCATAATCTTGCGGGCGGCGAAGTGATCGACCACGCGCGCGTTGAAGGTGTTGAAGTGGTGGATGTACCACTTGAACTGTTCGGCGTACAGCGCCCACTGCGAGGCGGTCATCTGACTAGGAGTTGCCAGCGCGGCTGGTGGGCTGGGCGCCTTGGGCGGGGAGGGGACGTTGATGTGCTTCGGCTTGATCTTTTCGCGCTCGAAGGACGGGAGTTTAGCCGACGCCCTGGATTCGAAGGGGAGGTTGGACTTGAGGTCCGCCGAGAACGAGTTGAGGCCTGTATCGGGGTTGACGAGTTTGTCGACGTCGAAGTCCCCGAAGATGGGGCGGAGGTCGCTGTCCTCTGAACCGGCGCTGGGAACTGGGATTGGCCGGTGAGTGGCGTTGGCAGCGCTGCTGCTGCGGCGAGAGCTAGTACCGTTGGAGGGCTTGACGCCGTTGTTGAGGTTGCCGGCGCGCCATTCAGGCTTGGATGGCTCCAAGTTGACATTGCGCGCGCTGGCCCCGTTCAAGTTCATGTGTGCGGGAATACCATGAGCGGGAGTCGGGGGCGGCGCAGCAGGAGGAACAGCGTGTGCCGGGGTAGGTGGCGGGGGAGGATCGTCGATATCCATAGCCATAGGGCTAGGCGCCGCGCCATTGATGCCACTTTCATCGACACCAGCTGCCGAGTTTGACCTGCTCTTTCCGTCGCTGCTGCTGGTCTCCTCCTCATCAACCAGGCCAGCAGTGCCCGCAGTCATCTTTACCGGCCTCGGCTTACGGATTGGTCGCACATTTCTCGTAGGCGAAGTCGATGATTTCTTGGCGGTCGGAGGCGGAACAAAGGTATGCGGACCGAATTCTGCTTGCCATTGACCGGCGTCAAAGGCACTTGGCTTCTTACCTGCATCGTTCGTCTCGCTCGGCGGACGAGTGGCGCCGCTGACCGATTCGTTGGAAGACGTATAAGTTTTTTTGAGGGGCGATTGGCGGCCGCGGGGAACCGAGCGTGCTCGTTGCTTTGCGCGCGAAAAGGCGTCAGCTCCGGGAATGGTGGTCGATCCACCGGCGTTAAACTGAAATCCTGCACCAACCTTTTTCTGATCCACAAAGCTGGCGTTGATATCATGAACGCCACTCCGGGTGAAGTCGGCTGTTGCCTGTTGCTTCTGGGTGTATCCATCGTCGTCGCGGACGGTGAAACTATTGGGGTATACGCTGTTAGTCGCTCGCTGCTTTTGGACCCTGTTGTGTACGTTGGTCTTCCTGGGCGAGAGGGGGTTGTCGGTCGGCTTTATATGCTGTCTCCGTGAATGCATCTTACGCCTTCCCAGGAGAAGCTGCAGCTGGTCGTGCATATCCTTCTCAAAGGAAGACATGTCCCCGGAGGTCGACTGATCTCCACTCGGAGGTTTCCTGCCATGAGACTCTCGGTTATTTGCCGCATCTTCATGAGCTCTTCCGCGGTAACTTCCCGCGCCGGCATGATTGAACACATGCGGCGGTCGAATCTTGCTGGGTTGACCGAAAGAGGATGTTGACTTGAAGTATTCATCGGGCTTAAAGAAAGGAGATGGAGCGTACACTTTGGGGCCATCCTGCGCTGGTTCCGAGGTTCCGGCTTGAGCTGTGAGAAGGTTAGCCACTGCATCTTACGAAACAGACAAAGCTGACATACCGTTCGGGTTGCTCCTCGTGGATGAGCTGGACGCACGCGGCGTCGGGTTGGCTGCTGTATTGGGTGCTGACCTGGGTTCAGCTTCCTGGGCATAATATCGCGCGCTGGCTCGCGGCTCAGCTTTCGAGGTTCCAGAGGATGTGGTCCCGCCGTTGGCCGCCTTCCCGAAGCTGTTGGACTCACCGACACTAGCGCTGCGTTGTCGCGACGGGCGCGGAGGGGGCACCTCTTCCTCGGATTCCTCGGTGGGCCGGGAGGGGTCTTTCATGGACTTTGCTCTGTTGACGTTGGCTCCTTCAAAGGGGTTGAACTTTTCGCCGATATGGGAGGCATATGGGGTCCGTTGTCGGCTGTCCAGGTATGTCTCACTAAACTTGTCGCTCAAAGGGTCAACCGGGGTGGGGGTCGATTGCGGCCGTGATTTCCTGATGTTAGCGGCGGCATCCTCAAACATGTCGGTCGTAGCCGTGTAGTGGGCGCTGGAAGTGTAGTTATGCCTCGAGACAGATGGCTCGTCGCCCACTGGGGAATCCGGTGAATAGCCAGCCCGTCTGGTGGTACCAAAGGCAGCGTCCGCACGACGAGCCTGCCCCGCGGTCCGTGGTGGTACTGGAGGCGGCTCCCTCCTGGCACTTTCGGTCCGTTCCGTTCGTGCTGACGCATAACCCGACGACTTGGGCGTTGACGAAGATGTCTGGCCTGTCTTGGTGCTTGACCGCATAGCATCCCATGCGCGCAAGTTGTCGGCAGCAGATGCCGTCTTGGGTGGGACTGGACGTGAAGATGAGGAGGACGATGGTGTGCCTGTCCCCCAAGACGAGTAGCGTGCGTGTGCCGACGGACCTGGGTCGGCACGAGACGGCATATGAGGGGTTCGTCGCGTAGGAGGAGCGCCATATCTGTCTGCCATATCGGCAGAAACGTTGGAGTATGGGTTTCCGCGGTGGCCAGATGCTGTTGGGTACCTGCCCGCAGAAGCTCCTCCTCGTTTCCGGTAGGCATCATACTTGGCCTTCATGGACAGGTCGGTAAGGACCTCATGTGCGGCTTGGATATGGATGAACCTATCCTTGGCCTCGTCCTCTTTTCCTGGGTTGCGATCCGGGTGGTATTTGAGGGCAAGCTTCTTGAACTGCTTCTTCACTTCGGCGGTATCCGCGGTTGAAGGCAGCTCAAGGTCCGCATAGTAGTCGCGGTCGTAGTCCACCTTTACTACCATGTTGACGGTGTTGAGATGTTGTTAAGCGAAGACACAGTAAATCTTTGCATGCCACGGCGTAGGGTATATCGTATCGTATATGTCGAAGAACCAGCTGTGTGTAGCGAGCTGAGATGATGCAAAAACCGATCGAAAGCGGGGGAAAGAGGTCGGTTGCGGAGCGAACGCCCTTTAGAGTTCGTTTGGAATGTTTTCTTTGCTAGCGAAAGGCAATGTCTGGGTGTTGGACAAGTTGATGTTGTTTCTCTGGCGCAGGGAGGTAGGGTCTGCAGGTCGCGTGTTCGCTCGTCAGAAGTTGTTGTCGGGCACGAATGACAAGTCGGGTGGGTGAAATTCTCGGCGCGCGATCAACGAGCGAATGGTTGTCTGGAGGAGAAGAACTTGTTAGGCTGACGGCTCGTTCCAGGCTGTGCAACTGGTTGAAGTTCAGGGCTGCGTCACTGGCCAGGGCTTGGATGGGCTGGTCAGGATGCGGGGCAGGCAGGGCAGGTGGAGGGAAGGGCAGGGCAGGTGGAGGGAAGGGCAGGGCAGGGCAGGGGCATGTTTACCAGTCGAAGCGTGATGCAGCTGCAGCGTGGAAGGATGTGTTGACGGACGCAAGAACAAGACGCGATCGTTCTTTTGTTGACCAGTGTTGATGGGATGGTGGTAGTTGTTGCTTCTGGAAGAGTGACTCTGTTTTAGCCGCTGGTTGACGACGCGCGGGAACCGTTCGTTCGGCAGTCCGATAAGCTCGTGATAAGCACGCGGGTCTGAAACTGGTAATGAAGGTGTACCGCAGGCGTAACTTTCTGGATATGGTACTGATGGCATAAGACAATGTGGAAGTAGTGGGAGTAATTATGGAGGCAGCCACCTCCAGCTGGGTGGTGATCAAAACAAAAGAGTGGAGCTTTCCTCAGACAGGTCCAGGTGGGAACTCGCAACCTCAACTATGACGTCGCTATCTTCAACTTGGTTGTCTACCAATATCAGTATGTTGTCTCTATATTGTCTACCGTCTCATTCAAAACGTGGAAAAGAACCAACCCGCCTTGTTTACTTTCAAAACCTCAACCGCACTTTAACGCGAATTCGGTGAAGCAGGGGTTCTGTTCTTGGTCGCAAATGTTGGTCGCAAATGTTGGTCGGGTGGCAACGTTTGGTCATCTCCGGGGTCTCTTCACCACAGCAACCGCCGTGATGACCACGGCCGGACCTGCTTTTAGCCAGGCACCCACCATGATCCAGGGGAACGTCTTTGACGGTTATCCACACTTCTTTCTCATATGCAAAGAATACAGTATCTTATCCCCATCATGTTGATCCCCCAAATGTTTTAAATGTCCCCCGGTCATCAACCTCTGACCCTCCATGGCCAGGCTCGGAGAGGCTCAGCCTCAACTGACAGCCGTTTGTGACCGCCTTCTTGTCTCGTGGCCCCTGTGCTTTTCAACAAGACCGACCATTAACCATGCCGAGGTTTCTGAACAACACAATTTCAGTTTATATACGGATCTATCTGATGCTGTGTAGAGCCGCGGGCGAAACAGAAGGTATCTGAAGCCGGCAAAATGGGTTGTCATTCTGCTTCTCAGACTGCTTCCGACATAGTGCCGCAAACCCGCGATGCACTGAGCCGCGAACCACACTTTTGCTTTTACGTCGGCACTCCAGACCTGCTCGAGCGCCGCAGCAATGAAAAGGCATCATACATTCTGACCTTTAAAGAACAGCAGCAGCAACAGCAGCAGCAGCAGCAGCAGCAGCAGAATTCCTCCTCGTCCTCCTCCGCCTCCTCGTCCTCGTCCTCGTCCTCCTCGACGGCTTCGACAAAACCCGCACCTTCTCCCCCGACGTCAACGATACCCTCGGCGTCGAATTCCACTGGCGCGACCCCACCTCCGATATGAGCTTCGTCTCGCCGCCACGCTACTACTTCGTCTTCGACCTTTGCGAGTCCAGCCGCCAACGCTTTCTTCCTTCGCTCATGTCCCTGCTCGGGCTGGCGCTGGGTCCGCAAACGGTACCCTCGCCACCAGATTTTGTCATATATAAGGACTTCCTTGCCGCGCTGAACGCCATTGACGCGGACCCCACGGGCAAGGGTGATGTGGCGGCTAGTTTTGCCTCGTTGGCGTCGGAGCTTCCACCACACTTGTCTCCGCTGCACCCCGGCGCGGACTCGGCCGTTATAAGGGAGTTCTTGCTCGTTTTGGCGGATAGAACGGTCTGGTCCACGTATGGTAGCATCAACAGCTCGGCGAGGAAGCAGTTTCTTGAGCTGGTGAAGATGCTCGCTTCTTCGGGGGGACCGCCACCACCACCACCACCACCACTAGACCCGACGTGCCGTGGTATATCACCTGGTACCGCGACTGGATGCCCAAAAGCTGGGGCAGCGAGCGCCCGGCGCCGCTCGACGTCGAATTGACGCTGATTCGCTCGCGGTGGCGTTCGCCGCGAGGTACTCAATACGGCCAACTATGTTCAAGGGCCGAGCCCGACGGACCGATGGAAGACGGTCTGGCTGCGCAAGGGCTATGTATTGCATACTACCGTTCGTAACGGAGACGTAGATATGATCAAGCTCCTATTGGAGCGGGGCGCCAAAATGCTGCGGGACAATGAAGGAAGAACACCGCTAGTACTTGTACGGGACGTATTGGGGATAAACTACCCCGGGAGGAAGGAAAAGCTCGAAGTGTTGGAGGGGTGGTTGAGGGAGAGAGGGTTGGATAGCGAGTATTGGGATGAGCCCGAGGAGTATGCTTTGGATGCGTCCGAGGGAGAGGGGGCGTTTGAGATTCCCAAGGGAAGACTTTGAGAGTTGCTCGTTGGTTGGGCTTTGTAGGACGTGATAGGCTAAAGGACTTGTTGTACTTGGAGACAGCCGCAGACAGGTACCTACCTTATAAATGGAAGGAAATGAAATGGCCGTTAACAGTGTGTTCACTATTGTGTCTTGGAGCGGTAGAGGTAGAAACGACTTGTCACTAGCCGTGTAGGTAACGGTCGTTGGTGATGTAGGATAAAAATGTAGATGCACCAGTTACTCAACACCTGTCGTACAACAACATCCCCAGACAATGGAGCGGCACTGGGTCCTTGCCTTGTCTTTTGCGACCGGAGCAAGGATCCCCGTGGAGAGCTTGCACGGAGTAAGGTAGGTACTGCGGTAGCCGCCGGAGGCTACAATAAGGTAAACACTTCATGCCTCCCGTTGTGGTAAAGCAGAAGCATTTGTTCAAGGATGCGTTCCGCGGCAGGCAGAGTATTTTAATGACAGGTTGAAAGGGCAAAGACGTGAGATTCAAATTATAAGTGTTAATGATTGTGATTGGTAATCTAGACTGGGTAGTGTAGGTACCTTAATGATGAGGGTGGTCAGCTTAACCTTTGCAGGCCGTGACCACAAAGAAGCAAAGGCCTAAAAGGGCTTGAAGGAGGCTCGAAAGGTCCACAAAAAGGTGCAATGGCGCTGTGTTCGTGAATACTGGGTGGAAGCGATACCGAACACCCAGCGCAGTAGATATACTGGTTTACTGGCATAAAGAACGAACAGAACGCAGTATAATGGTAACGTCGTAATGTTTGGCATGATGTTGAGCTCGGTTTACTCGTGTAGATGGCAGCGTATAGTTGATTGTCGTATATATAAGGGGGAGGTTTACTGTCAAATCCAGCACATATTTCTCTTTCATATCATTCACCTTCTCCATCTTCATGTTGTTAAATAGCAGGGACCCTCCAACTTTCCTACCCTTTGCTTCCTTTCTGCTTCCAACCTAACTTCAACCACCAAACTCACCACTCAGTCTTTCACATCATCTCCCATTATCTCCAAAGTTGCTACCATGAAGTTTCTTCTCACCATTACTGCCCTTACCGGCGTTGCCCTTACCGGCTCCCCTACTGCCCACCTTGACTACAACCTCTCCTTGAATGCAATCGAGTGTGCCGTCGCCATCAGAAACCAGGAGACATCTTCTTCGACTACGAATGCTTGTGTAGGGAGGGGGGGTAACTACTGTTGCAACCTGGTGGGAAATGCTATTCTGATCATTCCAAACCTACAAAGATGTTTGCCGCCGGCTTAATTGTAGGTGGGTGGGATTACACCTTTGGTACGTCTTCGTGGCCTCGTATTCTCACCTTGCACGATACTTTGCGCAACAACCATACAAACATTTTCGATAAGAATAGAACTGATTGGACTAGGTAGTTTGGGCCAAACAGATGTCATATTCTCCGCTATCCAAAAATTTTGCGAGCAGGTTGAAGAAGCCTAGACAGGTCCCTGACTTTGTCGCCACCGCCCTTCCACGTGCTACAAACCCAAAGGTAGGTACTTGGCAATAGGGCAGAGAGCCGCATATATAATGGATTAGGACAGGCTACGGAGGAAAAGATGGGGATATATATGCTGAAAGTAGGTATATGCGAGGAGGTTTTGTCGTCTTCTAGCTGCAAAACGAAGGCCGGTACCGATAACACTAGCAGCTAGGCAGAAGGATTGGCATCTTATATGTAGGGAAAGCATGTACAATAAGAGTTGGCGATTGCCAGCACTTAGGGCTGGGACCGATTTAAGTGTAAGGACGAGAGGACGGGACAAGACGGGGATTGCAGACCGGTCTCAATGATTATGTTCGGAGGCCTTAACTCATTTGGTTTTTGTTCCGAGGTTCCTCATTAACCCTGCTTTACACATCTCCAGCAGCTATTGGTGGCTGCTGTTGTTGCTGCGCCGTCTCCCACTGTCCCTTCTCTGGTGTCCCAGGGATCACTTGTTCACCCATGGCGGTATCCTCTGGTAAGGGATCCTTCCCAGAAGTATGCCCGTCGTGTTCTGTACCCGCGTCATCCCCGTACTCATGCCGTGGTGGACTTGATGGCGGGACAATATCCATCGGTGTCGGAGCTGCACTGCTTTCCCCCTCTCTTCTCGCAGGTGTTGGAAGTTCAGCTGGCGTGGTGTCCTCCTTCTCAGTCTCAGTTTCCTTCTCCTTCTTGCCCTCGCCCGTGTTTTCTCCCCCATCCAAAGTCTGCCTCTTAATCCCCTGCCTAGCCTGCTTAATCAAATCCCCAAAACTCCCTCCATACCGATTCGCCCAAGCTTTGCCATCAAATTCCTTGTCCTTGATCTGCGCCCCGGCAGCTTGCGCCCTCGCCATGAGACCGAGTCCCTGCTGCCCTCCTGCTGCTGCTGTGCCGGGGTTTCCTACCGTCCGCTCCCATTCGTCTAGATCCCTTAAGAGTTCGGACCGCTTTTTGGGTCGCGAAGAATCACAGTTGGCATTCCAAAGCGTGATCCACTCCTTGTGTCGCTTCTCCAAGAGCTGCCGAGAACCGTGCGTGGAGAGACCGAGTTCGGAGAGTTTCTTGCGCAGGGCCGTGTCGCGGAGCATGGAGTAGGCTAGGGCGGGGAGGCGTTCGGGTGGTTTTTGGTTTTGCGTAGTGGTCTGAGAAGTGAGGCGAGTGTTGAAGGAGGAAAAGGTCGGTTGTGGTGTTTGAGCTGGGGTTGGTCGTCGTTTGGATGCTGGTTGAGGAGAACCGGGGCAAGATGTGTCGAGGTGGCGGTCGACTTGCTGTTCTTTCATGCGGGTGAGGCATATGGGGCAGGCTACTAGGCCGTCGTCTGGTGAGGAGTTAGTAGTGCTGATGATGGAAGCGGGAGGGGGAGAGGAGGGAAACAAACCGGGTGGTTGGTCGACGTAATCCGGGTCGGCTGTGGGTGTGGTGTCTTCCTCTTCTTGTAGTATTGCCGCTGTTAGTTCGGCAGCTCGGGTCTTTGTTGATCTGGTTGACCTCCTAGGCCTCTTGGTTTCTTGGTCCTCCTCTTTCGCCCCTTCCATTTCCGTCGCCTTTCGTTTTGTTGGTGAATTCTGGTCTGGTGGTGCTACTTGAACTGTCGGTGGTGCCCTGGCAAACTGGAGAAGGGCTTGGCGGGAGTTTTTGAAGGCCTCTACGGCTTCGCGCAAAGCCCAATTGCCTCTGAGCTTGGATTCCTGGTCGGTGGCTCGACATAGCGGGCACTTGCTGTCAACGGACAGACATCTTCGTATGCACAATGAGCAGAAGGTGTGATTGCAAGATGTGAGCATGGGAGAGTCGTAGAAGTCCTTGCAGACGTGGCAGCGGAAGGCTTGTTCGACGGGCATCAGGCATGCGAGGGGAGTGCCCAGCCAGTCGGTCGAGTCGGGGACGTTGAAGGCTTCATCGCCGAAGACTTCCATGGTAGTTCGGTAGATGGTGGTATGTTCAATTGGTAGAAGCAATGGTGATGGTATCCAAACTGTTTGTTGGTGCCGATGGCTGCCTTGTGCCTGGAGGAAATGTAAAAGACGGGGAACATGTGAGACGCGATGTCCGCAGGCTGAACGTGCTGGTCGCGACTTTCTTACTTAGAGTGGGAGAATTTAAGTCAATATTACACTGTATTTACACTTTCTGGTCGAGTCCCAGGAAGGAGACGGAAGGGCAACCAGTGTTTGTACACTCGAACCGTTGCAGGTACGGATTATTCTTCCTTTCTACCAGCTCTTCAAAGTCCCATATAGCCCTTTCAGGCGTCAGGACTGTACTAGTCCCAACTTTGCATCTCTTTGTGGCCATCTTTGCACAGACCTTTGATCTCCATGACGGTATTTATCTTTCACACGATACTGTAATGGCAGGGCCTGCACGTGAACTGGCGACTGGAAGGCGTACAGCGGGCCCTTCCAAGCGCAAAAGCGCTGCAACAGTGGGAGTAGAAGCCCCACTCAGCTCTCAGCCCAGACTAATCCGTTTTGGGCGTCAATCAAAACAAAGGCTAAAGCGGATTGGTGGAGCCATGACTTCGACATCCCGTCCGGCAACAAGGCAACTGAACACAGAAACTCCATCTCCAATCCCTCGCATTTCACTTGCTTTGACTCCAGCAATCCCGTCATCCCTCCGACAACCACCACCACCACCACCACCACCACCACATCGCCAGCCTCGTCGCCCACCTCCCTTTCCTTGATCAATCATACCAATGCCTTGATTATCTTGTTGCGATTCCTTTTTTTTTTCAATCATTGCTTGGAGTTTTTAGCCTTCCGCATCGCCCTTCCCCCACCGAATCCGGTTTGTTGACTTTTGGCGCCAAAGTAAACAAACAGCAAAAATGGCGATGCGCAAGGCACCACGTCTGCCCGTCGGCTCGGCAGCATGGGTTGCAGAAGAGCGCGCATCTGCGCTTAAGGTCGCAGAGGAGGAAGTTGAAGAGTTCTCGTATGCCGCGCGCAATGAGATGGATTGGCTGAACGAGCACATGGAGGACATCTTTTCGGGCGAGAACCAAATGTGCGTGTCTTTGCGCGCGACGACGACGATTTATGTCTAGCTGACCAAGAACAGGAACATCGCCGAAATCTTCAAAACCCCAGCGCGACCACGAGGCAAGACGCCGCGAACAATTCGCAAAGCACCAAATACCGAAGTTCGAGTGGTAAGCATCCAGACAGCGCGTTTTTGCGACGAGCGACAAAGATTGATCTGTTCTAACCCACAGCAGCCCTTGGCCAGCATCTTCTCAGCCACTCCCCAAGGAACACCGAATCCCTTCGTCCTCGCCCCGCCCGCGAACAACTCGTCTTGGACGCCCAAGATCAGGCCCGATACGCCTGAAGCCGATGCCGAAGCTGATGACGAAGCCGATGTCCCCAGGAATCCCACGACTCCCTCGGCGCGCCGTGTGAGCCCACGAAAGTCAGCTGCCGCCTCAGCTGCAAAGTCGCCAAGCCCAGTCAAGAGCGTCGCCGCGCCATCACGACAACCGAGCCCAGTCAAGCCGAACAACACGCCTATGCGACCACCCGCGAGTCCAGCAAAGTTAGTCGCTGCTACCCCGTCGAAAGTCAGAAGCCCCATCAAACATCTCAATGGCTCCCCCCTGCCGATCCTTTCCAAGTCGCCTACCCCCGTCAAGGCCACCGATTCTGGATACTATGGCAGTCAGCAGCTGGATATTATGGATGTGGATGAGGTCGACAAGGTTGCCGATGCTGATGTCGATATGGGAGAACTAGCGCACGAGCCGACGGTGGAATTTACTCAGCAGTCAACACAGGAGCCGTCACAGCGACCATCGCAGGAACCCACACAGGAGCAGACAGAGGATCTAATACGGCCGTCGCAGGAGCTTAACCAGGAACCGACGCAGGAGGAACAAGAGCAGGAGATTGAGTTACAGGATCTTGGACTTCAACCAGCCCCCACTGAACCGGAGGAGCACGCCAGTCCCGTACCCCAGGAGACAGTCGAACTACCGGAAACGACCCAGCCTTCAAAAGAGACTGTTGAACCCGCCATTCAATATCCTCGTCCGCCCTCACCCGAGCTTGATGTTGCTAGGTCTAGTAGCCCAGTCCATATGCTCGTCCCGTCGCCCACCAAGTCTATCCATGCGCCTTCCCCGAAGAAGGCTGCCTCCCCGGTTAAGGCACTCTCGCCCCAAAAGCCTGCATTACCAGAAAAGCGTTTGTCCCCCGAGAAGAGGATTTCCCCGGACAAGATGGCGTCCCCTCAGAAGGCTCCTTCGCCAGAAAAGATTCCCTCCCCTGTGAAGGCCATGGAGATCGAAGAGGAGGAATTGCCTGTGGATAGGGCTTCCCCGGAAAAAGCGGCTTCTCCGACAAAGACTGCGCCCCCTCTCGTCCTGTCACCCAAGAAGAAATCGCCGGAGAAGGCACCAGTTGTTGAACAGCAACCTAAGACTCCGGCGCCCTTTGCACGCCAAGCTCAGCCTGAAGAGGATAATGCGGATGACCAACCAGACCACAAGATGGACGATGACGCCAACTCATCCATGGAAGCCTCTAGCCCTATTAGCCCGGTTAAGCGCCTGAGCAGTCTGAACTTCGCATCGCTTCCCGCACGCGAGCCGATGACCTCTAAGAAGAGCCTCGGTAATAGGATGTCGAGGACTAGCCATGTCGACGTGACGCGAACCTCATTCTACCATCGCCAGACTGGAGGAAAGAGTCTTGGCCATACTACCCGACAGGATTTCGACGATGACAACAATGAGATGGACATCGATGGTGATCACACTCAGGAACCCAGGACGGCTAAATCATACACGCAGCGATTGCAGGATCAGATCAGCATGTTGGGCCAGGGACAGTCAATGGGACCGAGACCATCGAAATCGATAGCTCACCTCTTGCCGGCACAACAACCCGCATCCACTTCACAGGCACCAACGACACAGCCCGTTCCGGAGCCCACCAAATCCTCACCCAAGAAGCCACCTGTGGTTACTCCAAGGGCATTTCCCACACCTGGAGCATTCCCGCTGGACGACGATGATGACTGGATTGGACCTCCTAGCAAGGGAGCGGATATGTCCACCCCCATGGTGTGGAACGCGCGCAAAGACACACGGTTAAGTCAGCCAATGGAAGGAATGAACTTATTCGCAAGGGAGGCATCCCCGACCCTTGGAGAATCCTTCATGGAGAACAGGCACGACTCACCAAGTAAAGCGCCCGTCATCCAGGAACCGCCTGCTATCTCTTCAGCACATATCAAATCGGCTTCTGTTCCCATGCTACCGAAGTTACCGAATTTGAACGAGCCTTCCGTGCCAAAGACCGCCAGCCCCAAGAAGGAGGCATCTGCATCTACTTCCAACCTTCACAAAATGCCAGCGGACGAACCTACTTCGCCCTTCAAGTCTCCCTCCAAGGCATTCCGCGAGAACACGTTGGAAAGGGTCAAGAACAAGTTTTCCTCCCTTATGAAATCATCCAAGGGACTTCTCCCGACTAGTGCACCTTCCAATGCGGAAGCAAAACTGACCGGGCTCTTCACAACTCCTTCAACTGCTCGACTGGAAGAACACCCCAGCTTATCCGAAGCTTCCTTCAAGACAGCCGATAATGTCGTCTATCCTGATCTATCTCACCATGTACAGCCCGAGGCCCCCGTAGCCGCTACCCCCATCCGACCGACGAGAAAAACCCGAGCGTCGACCGAGAGGGAAAGGAAGGAGGCGGAAGAAAGAGAGAAGGAAAAGAAGAGGGAAGAGAAGGAGGCCAAGCAATATGCCAAGAAGAACGAGAAATTTGAGAAGATGCGCGAGAAGGAGGCGGAAAAGGCCCGTCTCTTCCAACAAGAGCAAGAGAGACAGGCGGAGATGGAGAGACGCGCTGCTGAACAGAGGGAGCTAGAACAACAAAAGAAGGAACAGGAAAAGCTTACCAAGGCACGACCACAGTCCAAGCAGTTGTTCGAGACACCAGGACCTTCGAAATCGGCACCTAAGAGCCCCAAGAAAGCTACTCGGACTAGTCTTCGCAGAGGAGCCAAGCAGGGCGATGCCGAAAAGGAGGACGCCGATGTCGATATGGGAGACGTTACTATCTCCACGAAGCCACCTCAGTCGATTCCCCGGCCCCCGTCTGCTCAAGCGTCTCGTGGAACAGGCATCAAGCGACCTGTTAGGCCCACGAAGGAGGCATTGACGAGGGCCAAGCCCGCCCCGACTCGCATCCGCGTCAACACCACCAGCTCCCAGCAGGGAGCATTCCACACTTCCACCAACAGTGTTCTCAGCACCACCAGCCAGGAGAGCCTAGGTCAGTCGCACGGAAGGCAGCAACTCGTGAGCAAGGCCAGCACGTCTTCGCTCACCAAGAAACCTTCCCTTCAGAGTCTTAAGGGGTCTTATTCTTCGACTGTCGGGCGGCCCAAAGCTTTGGAGCTAGCGGCCAAGCAAAAGGAGCAAGAGGAGCGCGAGATCCAGCGAAGGCGTGACCAGAAGGCCGAAAATGAGCGCAAGAGGGCTGAGATGAAGGAGGAAGAGCAGCGCAAGCAAGCTGCGGCAGCTAAGAAGGCCGCTATTGAGCAAGCTAAGCGGACTCGCGCACCTCCCCCGCCCCCAAGGTCCCAGCCTAATGGCCCTCCGGATCACTTGGCGGAGAGTAGGCAGCCCTCTAGGCCTAACTCTCGGTTGGGGTCGACGCTCCATGATAGTCGACCAGTTAATGCTGTTCTGGGGAAGGCGGCTTCGAAGCGTCCTTTGGCGCAAGTTCAGGAGGCGCATCAGGACTCGAAGCGGATTCGGGTGTCTGAGGACTTTGATGCGGATATCGAGATGGCTGAGGGTAGCACCCAGCAGCAGAGGAGCATCAGGGGGGCGCCAGTCCGTCCTTCTGCTGTGAGACCTTCGGGGGTAAGACCTTCAGCGGCTGTTAGACAACCCTCGGTTGGGTTCAAGAAGGACTTGACCACTACTACCACGAGCAAGTCGATTTTCGCCTCCAACTACAACAACGTCCCGCATGCTCCTCCCCCTCCATCGCGGACAGTCGACCTCTTCAAGAAGACAACAGTCAACCAAATCAAGACCGGCCACGCCCTGGACACCGCCCAATTCCAAAAGGGCAACCACATCCCCTTTGCCTCCAACCCCAACGGCGCCGGTCCTTCCACCGCTCAGGCCGCATCTTCCCGTCATCCGCTCCAAACCCCAGCGCGTCCGGGTGCTACTGTCGCCCGCGCACTGGCCCTCACCTCCGCCACCAAACCCACCCGCACCTCCCCCCGCCTCGCCGCCATCGCCGCCGGCGACTCCATCGAGCTCCCCGAGATCCAGACGGACGACGAAGACGGCGTCGACACGCCTCGCCCGTCCACCTCCAACTCCAACCTCCGGTCTTCCCTGAATGGTGGCAACTGGACCGACAGTCCCTACCTTAAAGCGCAGCTTCTGGCACAAGAGCAGCTCGATCCGATGGTCATTTTCGGCCCCCCTGCGCCCCTCAACATGGAGGAGGTGTTTAGCAAGGACAAGAGCAGACATCATCGGTTCAGGGCCAGGACGAGCAGCGCGAATTGGGAAGGGCAGGATCGGTTGACGGAGGAGGAGGTGTGTAGAGATCGGGAGGCGAGGGAGAGGATGAGGAAGGAAGGGGGGTGGAGTTGGGGGTTGGGGAGGACTTTGGGTTAGTGTTATGGAGTGTGACAGAGATAAGGTTTGTATTGATATTGTTTTTGCACATTTTCACTGTTGGAGTTGGGATATGGGCTTCTTTGCCAGCAGCGTTAACTTCCGGATGAGAAGGCTGCGGTATCGGAAAGGAAAGGGTATAGCATTTTTCTGGGTTGAGATTAGGATGGTTCTCATGTTCATTATGGAGGGTTGAATAACTGCTCTTTGCATAGATGTTATGACTAGGGATCTGCATCATGGCATTCATGAAGATCATTAGGTTTTTCACCAGATTCAGGTAAAACAACTGGAGTTTAGCTTATGGTTAGAGTATGATCAATGAACTTTACACATATTTATTCCACACCCAAGGTTTTGATCCAACAAACCAATGTCATTACTACGCTAGGAAACAATCACTTCCAAAGAAACAAGGAAACCTAACACCCTCTTCCCCCATAACACACACAACCTCACCTCCATCCACTACCCCCTCCACACTACGTCAAAGGCGGCGCATTAGGATCCTCCATACACTGATCAACCCTCATCAACCTCTTCCCCGTGCCCTTGGCAAGCTTAATAAACTCCTCCAAATACCCCACCGTGCTCTCATACAAGTAATGCATCACCACCAAGTTGCCACCCGCCTTCAAATCCCTCTTGAACGCCTCCAGCTGTTTTTCGGGCGTATCGCTCTCAGCCCACAACCAATCCTCCACATCGATACTCCACCCCACTATATGCGCATTGGAGTCGTTCAGGTTCTCAACAAGCCGCTGACGCATCCTTGCCCCCTCGGTCCCAAACGGAGGACGGAAATAGGGGGATACCTTATCCGAAGGGAAAGTCTGTCGCACGGCCCCAATGTCGTTGGTGTACTCCCAGTCTATGTCGGCGATGGTGGGTAACCCTTCCATTTTCGGGTGGGTGTAGGAATGTAAAGCGATCTGGTGGCCTTTGGAGGCCATGTCGCGGTAGATTTTTGAGAGGTTGGTGAATGGGTCCAGGAGGGGCAAGCCGACGGTGAAGAAGGTTACGGGGATGGAGGCGGCGGTGACGATGGACGCAACGCGCGCGGCGAGCTTGGGGTCGCCGTCGTCGATGGCGAAGGCGAAACTGTTGGGGCGCGTGCAGGAAAAGACTAATTTTCCCGAGGGGAGTTTGTGCGGGATGGAGATACCGGAGGGTACCGAAGAGATGATTTCGATCGCGGTGATGGTGGTGGATTCGGAAGGAGAAAAAAAGCCGCGCAAGTTGAAGCCGATGGAGCGCGTTAGGTTGATGTTGAAGTGCGAGATGGGCATGTAGATGTCGGACCCCCCGTTGAAGGAGTAGCGGGCGGCTTCGAGCGAGTCCCAGGTTTCGGGGTAGGGTTTGATGGAGTCGTCGCATTGGGCATTGTGTTGCTGGAGGGCTATCGAGAACTTGTTGCTCCCCCGATAGGCGACGTGCAGGTAGGCGGTGGAATAAGGGGTCAGGTCAAAGCATTTGCTCGCCAGCTGCGTGTTCCAGCCTAGGTCAGAATCGTTGGTGCGAATGGTGATGGAGTTCTTGCCAAAGGTGRCCGTCATACCGTCGTCGCCACCGTGCCACTGGCCGAGGCTGTTGGTGTCTTGGTTGGCAAAGGTGTCTATGACAAAGGGCTTTGCGTTGGAGGAAGGGGCGGGGACGGTCGGGGACGCGCCGGTGTTGGAGGGGGGCGGGAGGGTGGGGAGGATGTATTCGGATGCGGTGCTGCCGCAGTAGAAGGACATGGGCCCGAGGATCACGGCGGCGTTGAAGGACGAAAAGTAGATCATATCGAGCTTCGTCGTGTCAAGGCCGGTGAAGACGGAGAAGGGAAACCAGTAGAGCCGCTCGGTGCCGTCGAATGCCCACTTCAGCTGCGTGGACGTCAGGGAAATGGTCTTGCGCCCGGTGCTGGAGCCGCAGGTTGCAAAGTAGGACATTTGTACGGCGAAGGTGGTGCCGCGCGCGGCGCGGATGCGGAAGGAGATGCCGCCGTACTTGTTGTTAGTGTTCAGGCAGCCGAATTGGCTGTAGAAGTACGACTGTTGGTTCTTGGGGGTAAGCAGTACGCGGTGGCTACTGACCACGATGGAGGACATGGTGCCATCATCGCTGGAGGCTTGATTCATGGCATTGTAGCCCAGGAAGGTCAGCCGGGATTGCGACTCCCAGTCGTCGATCAGCAAGTTCGAGCAGGCAGTAGCTGTCGGACTGGCGGATGATCTTGTGGCCGTTGTGATAACGGAGCGAGTCGTGGAGGTTATTACGGAACGGGTGGTTGTGGAAGAGGCTGAACTCGTTAGTGGTGATCGCCAAAAAGGGGTAGGGAAGATATACGTGTAGTAGTGGTAGGGGCAGTTGTGGTGGTCGGAGCAGCCACAGCCCCACAAGTCAGCTTGATGTTGCCAATGGACCAGATAGAATTGGTCTGAGAGAACTCGGACCAGACAAGTCCAACAATAGCATCATAGTTGGGGTTGTTGTCGAAGCCCAATAGTGGCAGGTCGATGGTCTGCTGGCTTCCCGTCAAGCTGCTGATGACATTGTAGGAGCTCGTGTAGTTGCCTGTATCACTGGCGTTGCAACTCGCAGATGTCTGTAGCTCGAGTGCAACAGACCCTCCAGCTGGTCCCTGAAGAGTGAATTGGATTCCGCCATAACCGCTGGTGACGGCCTGTTGGCACGAGAAGGACTCGTAAAAGTACGATCCGCCATCTTTGGGAATGAACTGAACCTTGCCTGCAGCGGCAGCGATGGATGTCATAGATGCATCGTCTGTTTGTGTTAGTTAGCTAACTGTCTTTTGTTTTGCATGTGAGAGTGACTGACCTCCGTTGGGCGAATTCAGATTGTTCGTTCCCTCAACCCATTTGGTAAAGTCGTCGATGATGAGGTCGGAGGTGCAGGCAGCGCTGACCGTGGTGACGGCCAACAGACCAGAAACCACGGTTGCAAGACGACGATCAAGCAACATGGCAGTCACTTCTCCGAAGACCGGTGCTAGATGGGGACACAGAAATCCAGTCTGGCGACACAGGCCATGACTGCGTGCAGTGAGTTATATGTGTTCTCGGATCTGATGGCCGAGAAGCGTGAGGGTATGGGCCGGTCCTTTCCAGGGGTAATCAACCACGAGAATGCAGGTATAGATTAACGTGTAACTCGAGTTGCCATCGCTTCCGTGACCGTGGTAAATAACCATATGGGACAGTGATGAAGATTACGCAGCTCTGGGCCAACGCCCGATGTTGGGTAAATGAGACTGCAGAGTGTAAGAAGGGATAAAATCCCACGATGCAGTGTGCCGACCTGGCCATTGTCCCCTGCGGTTCATGTGGCACTACTGCCCATGGTTGACCAGGAACTGGCAAGTTCGTGTATGCTATGTAACAATAGTAGATGAGCTGAACTTGAGACCTGGATGCTGTGTTCGTTCCTGATACCGATAGCGTAGTGAAATCGGACATATTCGATCCGAAGCTCAAGCCACTCGGCCTGAGAAGCGTATTGGACCCGGAACGCGTTTTCTAGCTTTGGTCGGTTGGTGATGAGGCCGTGTTGGTGAAGGATTGGGTCCGATGCAAGGTCCGGTGAGCGGAAAGATACATGAGCACCCGAATGAAACGTGATTCGGGAACTGGTGAGATGAGATCCGAGTTGAGAAGTTTAGCCTCCACAAACGTGAGGATCTAGTACGTCGGACGGGGGAAGAGGGTAGGATTCAATCCATCCATATTCTGCGCTGCCGAGATCAGAAAGGAAGAGGGCATTTTCATCTATTAAAGTGGGGAACTTTTTCGGCAGTCATCTTCAAGGAAGTTGATGAGGTTGATATTGAGGTGTTATTGTCTTGAAGCCGGGGTAGCTTTGCGGTGTTGGGGGCTGGCGGAGATCAGGTACCACTCTTCTGGATGTAACTCGTTTTTGTTCATGAGTTAGCTAAGGCATCTTGACTCAGTTTGCCGTGAAGGCCGTCCACTGTCTCCTATAACATGGCAGTTAACGTTACCTCTGGCCAGGCCGGGCCACTGACACCATAGCAAACCGGAACATTCAGCCGAGATGGCTAATGGTGAGCCGTCTGTGAATTCTGGAAGCATGTTCCCCAACGGCGTCACCGTATCCCGCGAATCGAAACATGGGCCGGAGGTTGGTAGATATCATAAAGTCGTTGAGGACTGGAAGGTATCGATCGGCACGAGTAAATTGTTGACGGGTCAGTCGTGGGTGGGGCTGTCATTGTTTACTTTGTTCAGGGGAAAGATGAAAGGCCCCACGTGATGGGTTGTTCTGGCATAAGAGGATAGGAAAACAAAGAAGCACAGACCGCGGGACGTCAGATGGCAGAGGACGCGGAGCGCCGGCTGACCTCACTGCCCTGTTGTTTTCACCTTCCATCTTCCGCTGCCGCTGCCGCTGCCCCCCGAACGCCGTGACCTCGCTTGCGCCGATACCGTGCTCCACGCCGGAGACCGATAACACCCCGCTATCTATCCACTAGACTAGCTTACAGCGACACGCACTGCTTTGTCCCAGCGCATAATAATTACAACTACCTTACCGGCTGATTCATTGCTTCCTTGCGCCGACCCCGACCTCTCCCCACGGCGTACCTACTCATGCAGTCCGCCGACAATGCGCCCCCTAACGACCCCTCCGCGTCGCTGCCCATGCCGGCCAACCCCACCATGAAGCCCCAACCGTCCAAGCAACGGGGACAGCCGCCGCTTGTCCTCGACTCCCGTCCTCTCTCCCAGCCCGAAGCCCATCCGACCACGCCGATCCGCGAGCGACGAACGAATCCCTCGGCTGCCTCTCTTTTCAGGTCAACACTTACACCACCGGGCTCCCGCTCCGCGTCACCAGCACCCATGGGTTCCCCGGCCCGCAGCCTGACCGGCTCCGTCTTCGGTAGCGGCGGCTTCAAGCAATCTCTCCTCGACACCGCGGCCGCCGAGAACCCGGGGGATCCCCTCAATCTGATCCTCAAGAGCTTCGTCCCGCACATCGCCATCCACGACTCGGAAGATGTCGAGCATCTGGTCAAGGAAAAGGGCTTCAAGGGGGGTCTGTTTGAGCTGCTCCGTCCGTTCGGAGAGCGCGTTCAGGGGAGGGTGACTATTCGGGACAGCAACGGGGCATCACGCACGTGGGATGATTTCTCGGTCCGGTTTACAAAATTCGGGGAAGCCGTCGAGGATCCCGATACGCTACCAGATCCACGGTCACTAAGGGGACCTCCGCCGAACGGACAACCAGCGGGACAATACAACATGCCTAGGAAGAAGACAAGCTTGGTTCAACAGGTGGAACAAGTGGTTGAGAAGCATCTGGGCTTTGCAGAGGAGGCAAGCATGGGGACAGCAACACCTACGACGCCCACAAGGCAAGGCCTCGACACAGACGCTACATCACCATATTATGCCCTCTACCTCCGACGACTACTATCCGGCATTCCCATGGCCTCCCACGAAACCTTCTCCCACCCGGTGGCATGCGTAATAGCCATCAGCTCCCGACATCCCGCCCCCATCGAAGCCCTCAGGCAACTCTACAGTGAAACCACACCCGCCGAGCAGCGAATACCACCCTGGGTGGACAGCGACTTCCTGCGCTACTATGTGCTAGTACACGACGAAGAACGCAGCGACATCACCAAATCCATGCAGCTCTTCGACCAAATGAAGCGCCATTTCGGCCTACACTGCCACCTGCTCCGCATCCGCTCCTCCCAGTCCGCCGAGACTGACGACGACAGCATCCCTCTACCCCGGTCAGACTGGATGTCCGCCTCCGAAGAGCTCGCCGACATTGAGCGGTCCGAACAGCTCCAAGACTCGTTCGACGACGACCCCCACCTCTTCAACCGGTACATCTTCGAGTCCGACGCCACCGCCATCCGCACCTTCATCCGCGAAATGGTCATCCAATCGATAATTCCGACCATGGAGCGCAACGTCTCGTTGTGGAACGACCAAGTCGCCTCCCGACGTCGCGGCATCAGCGGGCGGTTCATGTCCTTGTCCAAACGCTTCACAGTCTTCGGTTCCTCCTCTTCCTCCTCCCGCAACTCCACCAGCAGTTCATCCAACGGGTTCGACACCCTAGGTTACTACCGTCCCGACACGCCCGAAGCCATCATGCGCCGGCTCGCCGACTTTGCCTTTATGCTGCGCGATTGGAAGCTGGCCATGTCGACCTACGACTTGCTGAGGACGGACTTCCAAAACGATAAAGCGTGGAAGTACCACGCTTCAGCAAACGAGATGGCCGCTTTGTCCCTGCTCATAATGCCGCAAAATATGTCCTCCAAGAACAGAGTAGAAATCATCAACCCCATGGTTGAACAGGCTCTTTACTCTTATCATACGCGCTGCTCGTCTTTGTACGGGGCCGTCCGGTCCACCCTTCTCTCTCTCGAACTCCTTCGTCTACGAGGTGGCACAGGAATCGACGAATCAGTCCGCTGGGGTACGCGCCTCCTTGAAATGCGACTCTTCGGTCCCGTCGGTGACGCCTTGCTCCGCGAACGGTTAGCAGTCTGCTACGCCTCCAAGCGCGGAACCGGCTCTCAGCTCTGGGGAAGCAGGAGACGCAAGTCAGCGATGTGGAGCGTCCTTGCCGCCCAGGCGTGGGTAAGCATGGGCAAATACTTGCAGGCGCAAAAGTGCTTGGCGGATGCTAGGAGAATGTACTCTCTGCTACCGAGCGAGTGGGGTGTCCAAGGGTTCAACGGGGCGAGCGAGTTTCTCGCTGGGTTGAACGAGGCAGTTAGGGAGGGGTTGAGGGTTACGAGGGAGTATGCCGAAGCGTTGGAGGCTGAGGGAGGACATTCTCAGGGCGGTAATAGGGAAGGAGAGGAGGGAGAAGGGCTTGGATTGCAGTTTGACGAAAGTAGCCACCTCACGATCCGACCCAAGGCCGATCAGGCAGCTACCGGCGCACAGGACAACGCGCAGACGAAAGTGGACGTGGACGTGGAGCAAGACGGGTTTAACGGACAGTCGATGTCTTCACAATTACCATCACAACCGCAAATACCCACACCCACCGCGCCTTCATCCTCCAGGTCGTCACCGGAAACAACACTGGATTCTGATGCCCAACAGCCGGAAGATAAGGACACAAGCACCTTTGAAAATGTTACCAGCGGTGGAAACAGTCCAACCCGACCACGAAAAGCAAGCATGGCCGTCCGAACATCCAGGGTGCTATCAGCTGCGGACCTGGAGCCAGCGCCGCTGTCGCCGCTGTCGTCGTTGATGCCGGCTAGATTAGCGAGCGCGAGCGGGAGGGAGGAAAATAAGAGCAAAGAAGGGAAGGATGGGTTTGGTTAACAGGATATGAGACGAAGGAAGGATGTGAAAGTTGAAGTTAGGCGCCGTTCTTCTGTAGAGATGGGAGATAGACGGGGCAATGGGCAAACGGGGAAACGGCGGGGAAGAACAATAGACGGCAACTGAAGGCAGCAGCAGGCTTGTTTAGCAAAAGTATATGAATAGTAATGACGAATGGAATGGAATGGCTGAACGGGTTAGAAGTAATGAATGGTATAGATGAACCACGGATTGAGTTTCGTCATTTGCTGCTTTGTCCGGCTGGAATCACTGTCTTGATGATTCTCACACAGCAGCCCTGTGAATAGCTAAAAGCTCATGTACTCATCCGATTCTCTGGGTATCTTCTTCACTTCACTCTCACAGCCCCTCAGCCCTCTCCTCTAAAACGAATGAATCTTATTCGCAAACCCAATCCACTCCTCCACCCCCCTCACATACCCATCTCCCCCCGCATCAGCCAAATTCTCATGACCCCAGACAATCACCTCCTCGAACTCCGCCTGCACCTCCATCCCTCCTCCCACCTCCGGCTCTGACCCCTGGCCGCTCCCACTGTCCTCTGCGTCTAGCTCGACCACTTCTGGCTCGTTGTCGTTGTCCATGACGAAGGACATCTGCTCCGGTAACCTCGTCTTCTTCTTTTCTTCTTCTCTTTCCTGTTTAGGCGCTTTCGAAGCAACAACACCTTTATACCCCTCTGGCAGTGGCAGAGTTTTGCCGTGCAACTTGCGGCCGCGGAAGTAGGAGACTTTTAGGTTGGGGCCATCTGTGACTTTACGTTAGCGTTAGCATCGATGGAGCGTGCGTTGAAGGGGGGGAAAAAAAAAGAAGGAAGGAAGGAAGGTTGGAGGGAAGGGGATCAAACTGAACCTAACCTTCTTCATGACGAGGATTCCAAAATGAGTCGGTTGGTTCTACGGACCCGGAGTGGTGGATGCGGCAGGGGAGGAGGTTGGGTGTTGTTTTTGGAATGGGGGTTGAGGTTGAGGTGCTGGGGGTGAAAGCGAGGATTGGTTGTGACATTTTGCCTGGCTGATTTGTTTTGTACTGTCAAAACGGATACTGAAAGTTGTTTTGAGTTGAGTGAAACGAAGAGCTGGATGGTTGGTGGTGATAAAAGTCGAGTGTCATGAGACGAGAATGTCATCAAATGCAGGGTACGCATGGACCCGTAGGTACAAAGCGACTGAGCCACGTGTGGCTCGGGGAGCGATCCATCGGAGGAGGGAAAAAGTGGGGCCTGACAAATTCGGACACGTTCGTTCATAGAGACCAGGTTTCCCCGCTTCAGAAGGCCCCCTCCGCTAAACCCAGAATAGTATAGCCGGACCGGCAAGCCCACTTTTACCCGCTTTTCAAGCCACTAGCACTCCCGGCAACCTAAGTCTAGGCACCCGGTACTCCACCTTTCACCTCAACACCTTCAACTCCACCACCTTCAACTAACACCACAACCTCAACCTCTGCAACCATTAAAATGGAGCAGAACAACACCCAAAACCTGAACAAGGCTGCCCACCACAAAGAGCTTCTTATGGTGAGGAGCAGATCTGGTTATAGCAGTTCTGGATGACCCTAATAAAGGGAGATAGTATTGTTACGAAACGACAGCCATTCAACCACCAGGGGAGAGGGGAAGCAAGGCTTCACCCTTCAAGTTAGTTTTTCTCACAGCGAGGAGCAGGTCTGTGGTCAGTTCACAAGGCAAAGGGTTTGACGGGGGGAATAGTAGAACTTAACAGATTCTTTCTGGGGCGAAGCTCAAGTATATTCCAGCTAGAAAAGAATAACTAAGGTAATCTTAATTGCCTGCCCTTCTCACTCTCTAACGAGGAGAAGTACCTTCCCTTTTATCCTCCGAATATCCTTGTCCTAACCATCTTTCTCCGGAGCCTTCAGACAAATCCGGTCGATCTGCTCCTGTCTATCTGGGTCACTCTGCTTCTGATAACCCCTTGCTGCTACAAAAACCTGAAAAAGAAATGCCCCAAATTACCATCGTGCAACACCAGGAATCTTTTAGATCCTTTGATTTCAAGACTTCAAACGAGCGCGTAAGGGTTTGCACGGCTTTTGGTAGGGTACGATTTTAAACGTGCATCACCTGCACTTTGTGATCGCGAGGCATATTAGGCAGGTGAAAACACCACCTCCCCCATCACCAGGCACCCACCACCTTTCATCTCAACACCACATCGCCACCCACTTCACCGCCAGATCAGACAGTCGCGACGACAACAAACGCGCGTCACGGCTGGCAGCGGAATTTCTGGCACCTGTCGGCGGCCTCCCCAGAAGGTATAAGAATCTGGCTCCCCCCGCCTCTCGGTTCTCAAAACTATCTCCTCTTCAACACACTCACATTCTCACGTCGGAGATCAAGTGTTGAGGCAGAACTGGAAATCTTTCACTTTCAACTTCAACACCATGCCACAGCAGCTTGAGCTTGACTATTCATCCATCGACACCGGCTTGTCGCCAGAGTGCACATCGCGTCACTTTTCACATCGCTCCAGAAGCGACCCCATCGATCGCAATGCAGTCTTCCTTCAAGAAGGCAAGCGTCATGGCTGGCGGCGTGTTCAGAGCCAACGCCATCAAGATTCCCATCGCGGGGTTTTCGACACTGAAAACCCGACCGATCCCAAGGTGAGTTTCAATTCAGATCTCAACTCGCATCATCATCAAGACAAAAACTAACCATGGCTTCCTATCGCACAGCTCCCCTCTCAACTCCCCAGGCAACCCAGGTTCCAGAACCCATACCAGAAGTCCCTGGTCCCTTTCAGAGCAACAGATCGCGGGGTTTTCAACATCAAAGACCCGACCGATCTCAAGGTGAGTTTCATTTTAGATCTCAACTCACATCATCATCAAGACAAAAACTAGCCATGGCTTCCTATCACACAGCTCCCCTCTCAACTACCCAGGCAACCAAGGTTCCAGCACCCATACCGGGAATCCCTGGCCCCTTTCAGAGCAACAGAAGAAGGTCATATTAGAACATCCGCTCGGTCGTACTCTTGACAGCGCTCGAGACAAATTGCGCGACTCCAACGAAGCCGACGATACGCATCGAGGATATATCGCAGACCTTTTACATGCGCTTTATGATTCTCCCGCAGCACTTAAAGTTCCCTTTCCCGCCGAAAAATGTGAGGTGGATTCCAGACTATACACCCTGCGAAAGGATGTTCGAGGCGGGAAGATAGCAAATCTCGACCCATTTCGCCCTCTCGTCCGCCATATTGTCGACAACTCCGACGACAATGCCATTTGGGCTGTCGTCTTTAGCCTCCTCGACACCTTGACTACCCGCAGTTCCGTCATCATTGCACCTACATACACAGCAACGCCTGGCAAGACCAGCTCCAATCGGCTCGAAGACGGTGCATCACGCGAGACTGTAGAGAAAGCACTGTTCGTGGAGATGAAAGACTACACCTTCCGCAACGTAGGGGGGTTTATGGACAAGTTCTTCAACCCTGAGAGCTGGCGCGACGAGCAGAAAGCGATGCTGGAGAAGATCAAGACAGAGCATAACGGAGCGGAATGGACGGGCTTCCCGGCCACTCCTGATGAAAAACCGGTCTGGGACTGGCTTTGCTCTCTGGAAGAGCGCTTCCTGGCCGACGCGCCATACAAACTCCAAACCACCACATCTGCCAGCCAGTTCGGGAACTGGAAAGGCCAGGTGGATATTTTCACACAAGCGAAAACTCCGGAAGCGACCACCACTTTCAATTTCAAGCACGTACTGGTTGTCGGAGAGCACAAGAAATCGTACAATGCAAGCAGGTTCAAGGCGGATTTCCTGCAACTCGCCCGCTATGTACGAAGTGTCTTCTATGCCCAGCCGACCCGTCGGTTCGTTCACGCCTTCTCCCTCTGTGGCTCCCAGATGGAGGTGTGGATCTTCGATCGGGCTGGGGCGTACAGTTCAGGTACTATCGACATTCAGAAATCGCCGGACATGTTTGCGCGGGCTTTGGTCGGCTATGTTACGATGGATCCTGATGCGATGGGGTTGGATATCTTCACTGAGCGAGTTGTCGAGGGAGGAGATGAACAATGCTACGTCACGCTGAACGATACAAGTGGTAAAGAAAGGAGGTTCAGGTTACAAAGGCCAATGTACAAGCAGAACGCCATCGCGTGTCGCGGAACTACCTGCTATACAACCGACGACAACGAGGTTGTCAAATTCGCTTGGGCATCGGCTAAACGGAGAGAGGAGGTAGACCTTCTTGCGCAAGTTCAGGAAAAGGATGTCAAAGGAGTGGCTGGAATGGTAGCGTATCATCGAATCACTACCATTGCAGAAATTCGGAAGGGACTACAGTTCCCAACGGCTCACTGGTTCCGTGACGACCTTCCATCGACCACAACAAGCACTCCTACATCAGGATCCAAGAACAAGGCGACATCAGGATCCAAGAACAAGGCGACATCAGGATCCAAGGACAAGGCGGCATCAGGATCCAAGGACAAGGCGGCATCAGGATCCAAGCGCAAGGCGACGCTCGACGCCACTACCAACACCGTATCCGGATCTACGCCTAGCGAGGACTTGTGGGAACAGAGAGTCTATTCCTGCCTCGTCATCTCACCAGCCGGGCACGTCATCAGCAGGTTTGGCGCGATCAAGCAACTGCTGGAATCGATGCGAGATGCGATCAAAGCGCACCAATCTCTCTACGTCACCGGCAATATTCTCCACCGTGATATCTCGCCAAACAATATCATCATGACGGACCCCAGAGTCGCAGATGGCTTCCATGGCATGCTTATCGACCTTGATATGGCCAAGGTTCGAGGTGACGACCCGAGCGGAGCGCGACAAATAACTGGCACAGTCCAGTTTATGGCGATTGAAGTATTGCGCAACATCGACCATACATACCGTCACGACCTCGAGTCGTTTTTCTACGTCCTACTTTGGCTGTGTGGGCGCCAATCATGGTACAACAAACTTACCGGCTCGGATGAGGAAGCACCTGACGGGAGCTATTTTGAACGATGGGAGGAGGGCACTCTCGAGAAAATTGCTTTGGCCAAGAAAGGCGATATGTCCGGTGCGTTTGATGAGCTTCTGCAACAGTTTCCAGAGTCGTTCAAGGTTCTGGAACCGCTTTGTCGGAAGATTAAGGATATTCTTTTTCCCTCCGACAACAAGGGAAAGATGATCTTGGGAACCCCCGCAGGAGACCCAGACCAACTCTACAGGCCCATCATAGAAGCTTATAATGAGGCCATCGACAAGCTGTAGAGATTACACGGTGGGGGAAAGAAAGGCGATGGAAAGGTTGATTTTCTGTTATTTTAGTTGTAGAAAGGAAGAAGGGACCAGAAAGAAGGGCAGTCAGTGTACGCATCCAAGCGTCGTTATCAGACATTTGAACATAATCTCTAGGCAGTTCCTGAATGAAAAAGTCCCTAAGCGACTCTGGTAGATGTGTTTTCAAGTCCTAGCCAAGGCGAGCCGTAGCATGTTCGGTTTATTTTTACGACCACTTCGATTGCTTGCAGAATTCAGTGGCTGCAGCGCTGTAGCCTCTGCATGTTCCAGGGGAACGTGCGGATATGGTCCGCGTTTGGGATCGTCAGCAACGAGAACTGGAGGGAGACACTCAATAATTACTTGATCAAGACCCGCCGCGATGATTCTCACTGCTGGATGAGGGTAATAGAAAAGGCAGACAGATTAATATCAAGTCTTTGTTGTCACACAACGTGGTCAGAAAACAGCTATATGTACAAGGAGGCAAAGACCGACACAACAAAGTCCACAACCCCAACCAAGTTACCAACCCAACCCACGACGGATCACCACAGCCTTCGTCGTTCAGTTTTCTTCCCCACGACACCACCCCTCAGGCAGCCTTCGCAGTGAAAAAAAAAAAAAAAGAGTCAAGTCAATCAGAGCCTGAACTTGAGCTCAAGTGAGCAAAAACCAAAAATTATGGCCGGACGAACCCCGCCGAAGCAGAGATACATCGATGACAGCAAACAACTCTCGCGATGTGAAACTGCACTGCACTGTTCATTGAGCTGCCGCAGGGATCTTGAGCTCCCGCGCAGTCAGCCAAATGAAATTGGGGGGGGGGGAGAAAAAAAAAAAGAAGAGGACGGAGGAATGGAAAAAGTGAGAGGGAAGAGGGGGGTTATTAATACCTCTAGACTTTTGGGCTGGCTGGGGACGCCAGGGACGGGCAATGGGAATAGAGTGCGGGGCCGGGAAATCTCGGTGCAGTGGTTGTTTCTCATCCATGGATTCCTCGCCAAATGGCATTTTGACGGCAAGCTCGACACGTCCTTCGACTCACTTCCAGTTTCTAGAAGCTGAGAAATTGAGCAGGAGCACTCAGGCAAAACGGAAAGGAACTGTAGCATGCCCGCTGACGGATGCTTTAGGAAGGACGACTCAGTGGTTACCCTACTCGGAGTGTTTGATCCGGGTTCGCCGAGCAAGCGGAGATCTTAGCACCGGACAGACCTCGGTGGCAGGACACTCCTCAAAAGGACGAGGAAGGAAGCACCAATACAAGATCAAGTTGCTCACAAAGTCACCCCTCGGCCATGGAAGGCTTGCCGCAATCGCACCTGCACCGACCGAAGTGGAAGCCATGCGCAAACGTGCCTTCCTTTATCCGCACAAGAAAATTCTCTCTGAGAAATAAGCTCAAGTCTAGACCTTGCCCCGGTTGGAGGTCCTCACCGCCGAGAACAACGAGAATACCGTGGGGCGACGAGATTGCCGATTGCATCTTTGCCAGGCGCTACAAATATTGGATATTTCAGCAGCACTTTTCAACACTTCACTTGACCATTTCCCACCCTATAATACGGCCTTGTTCATGTCCCTACCCTAGTGATTCCCGTCTACGGCCTCATCTTTGCGGGCCGACTCAACGCCTCCTATTGCCGTTGGCCGCGCTCTATTGTTGACCCGCCAACTCGACCTGACACTCTTTCGTCCCAACTCTTTCACCGCCCCGTTTTCTGCTCAATATCTGCGCAAATTCACGCGACAGACACAATAGCGCGTCTGCTATTCACTCGGCCTTGAAGCCTTCGATTTGACCAAAGACCGCAACCTTTTCTGGTGACTCAGATCAGCTCCCGACGCTTCTTCCTCGACACAAATATCTGCCAGCTCCCGACCTCATGTCTCCCAAGAAACAGGATCCAGAAGAGTAGGCACTTCTCATTATCTTTCTCCCCTTCTTGCACTGACGACCACTGACCCCTTTCCAGATACGAGTGGAGCCAACCTTTCCAAGTCCACAAGCGCATTTATCGCGACATAAATCACGAAAGAGGAGAAAGTCTCATGGTTCATTTCGCAAGAGTCCTGGAGTCCAGAGGCATGCACCCTAAACAACGTTTTCCGAACATTCCCGAATGCCTCACCGGTATCATCTACCGCGGCACTTCGCACCTGCGCCACAAGCTAGGTAGCCTGACATGGGGTCCCGCCGTCCAGTTCGCCAAGACCATGGCCCAAACCACTTTCGCTTCCCTCCAAGTTGGCACACTGCTTCTCGTTGACCAAGTGTCCGCCGAGATTCGTGTGCACGGCGACACTCTCGGCGCTGGGCCTGGCGAGCTCGGCAACTTTGTCCTCTGCCGCCGCCACACTGCCGTATTTGAGGACGAGCGCAAGGCCACCGATCTCCCTGGTGTGGAGTTGGTTGTGATGGACGACGCGTTCTGGTTGCGACTGCTCCTGTTCACGGACATGGGTTTCGCAGAGTCGTACATGCTAGGCGAGTTCGAGTGTGACGATCTGACGTCCTTCTTCCAGATGTTCATCTTAAACCGTGAACAGCTGAACAACGGCACGACTTGGTTCTCTGGATTATTTTCCCACGTCACCGGTCTCGCTCGCTTGGCAAATACCATGGAGAACGCTCGTCTGAACATCGTAAGGCATTACGACATCAGCAACGATATGTTTGCCGCTTTTCTGTCGCCAGATATGATGTATTCGTGCCCAATTTGGAAGCACTCGACCAACAGTGACACCAAGCAGGAGGAGAGTCTGGAGGACGCTCAGATGAGAAAGATCAACTACTTCATTGAAGCAGCCAAAATCAAGCCAACCGACCATGTCCTGGAAATTGGAACCGGCTGGGGCACCATGGCCATTGAAGCCGTGCGCAAGACAAGCTGCCGCGTCACGACTATAACGTTGTCACGGGAGCAAAAGGCCTTCACTGAGGAGAGGATTCGGGCAGCGGGCTTTTCGGACAAGATTGCAGTGTGTCTGTTGGACTACCGAATGCTGCCTGATCGGGAGGTCCCCTACGACAAGATCATATCTTGCGAAATGATCGAGGCCGTGGGCGAGAAGTTTCTGGCCACGTTTTTCTCGCGCATTGACAAGCTGCTGAAGAAAAACGGAGGGATTGCCGTGTTCCAGTGCATCACCATGCCGGAAGGACGACACAAAGGCTATTCGAAGCGTGAAGAGTAAGTCATCGGTGTCTTGTAGGGTGTACCGTCAGCTAACGTCTGTAGCTTCATTAACCACTACATCTTCCCTGGAGGATACCTCCCATCCGTCACGCAGTTGATCAACCACATCACGACCGAGTCCAACGGAACGCTCATTGTCGAAAAGATCAAGAACATCGGCCCACATTATGTCAAGACGCTGAGGCTGTGGAGGGAGGCCTTTATGGACAAGTTTGACAGCGTGATCGTGCCGGCTTTGATGAAGGAGCATCCTAGCATGACGGAGAAGGACGTTGAAGTGTTTCAGCGGAAGTGGGAGGTGAGTTTGTTCTTCCGGTTATTGGAGTTGAACGAAGCTGACACATGCCCAGTACTACTTTTCGTATAGTGAGGCCGGTTTCCTGACCAAGACGTTGGGAGATGTGATTATCACAGTTGGCAGGGAGGGTGCGCTTGAGCTAATGGAGGGTATTCCGTTGTGATCGTTGATGATTTCGCCCACATCTTCACGTACGGCGAAGCAATACGGTTACCGTAACCGGTAGGGAAAGGACGGATGTTGGGGGATCATTAGAGATGGGTATTCAGGTGGTTTCGGGTGGGAACTGCATATAGACCATGGCATGGCATCTTGTGAGTTTTCAGGCGTCTCTGTGTTGGTTTCACTCGGATTGTATGCGAACCGAGAAAACGGGGATCGATGTCAAGGACAAGACAAGCTGGATTTTGCTTTCTGCTGTTTGATCAGTTGCTGATGAGAAAAGCAGAAGAAAGCATGAATGGGTATACCTACACGGGAAAATCCGGGGATGCAAACATGATATCTAGGTAAAGGCAGATAGATACCATGGAACCAATAGACCTAATAGACTCCTCTTGCTCGTATTTTGTCCCCTTCCATCTCTTCCACCAATCACTTTTGCCGACTCTCCCTCGCACCTGATCCATCTCTTCACCTCTTACCCTTCTTCTTTCCGCCACCACCACCACCACCACCACCGTTCCCTCCTTTCTTCCCCTGCCCCTCCTCATACCGATTACTATTCTCCATATCAAACCCATGCTTCTCCTTCCTGAACAACAACATGGCCACCCTTGCATCCTCCACACTACTATGCTGTCCCGTCTGAATCTCCACTCCCAACACCTCCTTCGCCAACACCCTCAAACTCGGCTTCGGCCCATGTCCATACTTTTTAAACCCACTATACTTGGCCGTATCCCGTATATCCCGATGCGGATGCTCCAACCCCAACACCTCCAAATCATGTTTCACGTCATGACCAACCAATATCCGTCCCTTGAGCAGGGCGGCAACAGTCGCTTGCACAGAAGCGAATGACCTGGCAAACGCCATGTGCCGCTTGGAGATCCCCGACACATGTGTCCGCCAGTCGGTGACGAAGGCGGTCGGTTTCACGTACGAGTCGTAGATTTGGTGTCCGTGGAAATCGACGAGTGAACAACGGGCGAGAACGGAGACGAGACCCGAGGGGCCGGTGCCGACCATTTCGCAGTCTATTGCTAGGTACTTGCCTAGTGTGTTTTCTTTCGTTGCGCGGAGGATGAGGGCGAGGTCGGCGGTGGTGGCGCTGGTGGTTGTGGAACCGTTGGAGAGGGTGAGGCCGGAGGGGAGGTCGGCAGGGAGGGGGAGGCCGTTGTTGCTGGTGGAGTTGGTGGAGGGGGACTGGCCGGGGAGGGTCAGGGTGAGGCCGGCGTTGGGGACCGCGGGGGGCAGCGTGGAGAGTAAAGGGATGTGGGAGGAGGAGGAGCGGAGACCGAGGTTGTAAGCTTCGGCGAGGGATTCAGAGGAGATGCCTTCTTCGGAGGCCCAGAGGTGGAGGGAGGGGGAGATGGTGTTGGGGGAGTCGGAGGCTGTGGGCTGGGAGTGGGTGGCTCCCATTTTTGCTGCTGGTTTCCCTTCTGACGTCGACGTGCTGGTTGTTGTTGATTTGGGCGTGAGGGTCTTGCGTGATTGTTGGGACTGAGACTGTGTCTTCTGCTTCTTAGACGGGGCCTTGGACTTTTCCGTCTCGGCCCTCTCCTCGGCCTTGCGCTTCAGGGTTTCGGAGGAGATGGACTTCTTGGAAGTTGCTTGCTTGAAAGCAGCTTCTTGGCTGATGGGGGCTGACTTGGTTGGTGGGGCCTTGAGCTTTTCTTGCAACTTCTTCCAGTTTGACGAGAGTTCCGTGGCCATGGTTGACAGGAGGGCCTGCCTTGGTGGTTTTGGTGGTGAAGTCTCGAGAGTGAGGATGGGTTTTGAGGACAGGTGAAGTGAAGGGTGTCACTGCCGATGAGGGGTCGCTTGTAGTATGTGCGATTGAGGATGCAGGGAATAGGAGGTCGAGGTTCTCTGGCGAAGTCCAATTGGTACTGAATCCCTTTTTGAGTGAAAGTAAACAGTAGGGGAAGATAAGAAAATTTCCAGATGGTGATAAGTTTTGTATGAATGTGAAAGTGGATGTTGATGTTGGACCCACTTGGTGGTGTTCTTGAAAATTCAACTGGGGAAATCGGTTCCTGGCGATTGACAGGGTAGACAAGGCATGCCAGGGGTCTGTGTCCCAAATGCACCACAATGCCGGTGCGCGATGGAGCCTTCTACGTCTTTCTACACGTGGGCTCGCCACTGAACAACCCCTCCAAAGGTTTGGAAAGCGTCCACTGAAGGGTCGCTAAACATCACCAAAACACGTCAAGACAAACATCGCGCGTCGCCCGTTAAAGCGATCGCATTCAATTGCCCACAGCCAACATCCATCACTTCTCGTCGCAAAACATTGCTGTTCATCGATCGGATCATATAAACTTGGACAAAACAAGGTCGCCATCATGAGTCGCCCAGGGGGCGATGCCACTGTCGGCTCCGACGAGAAGCGACAGAAGGGCAAGGCGACGCCTGATACCATCAAGTATGTTGGCACCCCCACGGTCGAGAACCAGCTACTAACACCCCACCCAGAATGGGATGCATTGCCATGGTGATGAAAGAAGGCCAACTACGACGAGCAGAGATCCTCAGTATCAAAGACACTAAATCCGGCCGTCAATTCTACTGCAACTTTGACAACTTCAACAAGCGTCTCGACGAATGGGTGCCAGCCGCCAGAATCGATTTTGAGCAAGACGTCGAGTGGCCCAACCCGGACAAGGACAAGCAGAAGGACGCCAAGACCAAGAAAACCTCGACCGTGTCCAAGAAACAGCCGTCCAAGAAGAGCAACCAGAAGAAGGCCAGCAAGAGGGAGCAGTCAGTCGCATCCGACGGGCAGACACCACACCCATGGACCGAGTTCGTCGAGGGCCAACCAGGGAAGAACAGCAGGCAACGCGGTCAGACGGAAGATGGAAAGGACGCTAATGCCAGTTTGGAGGTCGGTGGTGATAAGGGAGTCAAGAGGAAGGCGGACGAGATGGACATGGACGAGGACGAGATTCCAGCCGACGCCGCTAAGAAACAACGTCAGCCGTCTTTTTCTAGGGAACAAGAGATTGAGAAGTTGCGAACATCCGGCTCCATGACGCAGAATCCCACAGAGGTCTCGCGTATCCGAAATATCTCCAAGGTGGAATTCGGCCACTACGTCCTCTTCCCGTGGTACTTCTCACCCTACCCGGAAATCTTCGGCCAAGAAGACTGCATCTACATCTGCGAGTTCTGTCTCTCCTACTACGGCGAGCTCAAGTCCTTCGCCCGGCACCGACAAAAGTGCACTTTAACCCACCCGCCCGGAAACGAAATCTATCGAGACGACTACGTCTCCTTCTTCGAGATCGACGGGCGTCGACAACGCACCTGGTGTCGCAACCTCTGCTTGCTATCCAAGATGTTCCTCGACCACAAAACGCTCTACTACGACGTCGACCCGTTCCTGTTCTACGTCATGACCACCCGCGACGACAGGGGGTGTCACATCATCGGCTACTTCTCCAAAGAAAAAGAGTCTACCGACGGTTACAACGTCGCCTGTATCTTGACTCTCCCGCAGTACCAGCGCAAGGGATACGGTCGCCTGCTCATCCAATTCTCGTACGAATTGTCCAAAATCGAAGGCAAGCTCGGCTCGCCCGAAAAGCCCCTATCCGATCTGGGTCTGCTTTCGTACAGACAGTACTGGTCAGAGAACATCATCGATATCCTGCTCGGATACAACGAGCGAAAGGAACAGTGTACAATTGAGAATATTGCTGTTGCGCTGGCGATGACGACGCAGGATGTGGAACATACCCTGCAAGCGCTGAAGATGCAGGTGTATCATAAGGGCGAACACAAGATTGTGGTCCCGGAGAAGCTGATCAAGCAGAGGGAGAAGAGTAAGGCTAAGCAGAAGAGGTTGATTGATCCGGAGAGGATTCAGTGGAAGCCACCGGTTTTCACGGCGCTCAATCGGACGTGGGGGTGGTAGTTGCTGTTTGGATGTGTGGATGTCTGGGTTGTTTTCGTTGCAAGTTATGAGAACAAAATTGCATGGGTAGGAACGGATTAGTACGGCGTTGGTGTTTGTTTTGGTCGACACTTGGGTCTTACAGGGGTTAAATGGTCCATAATATGCATCACCATAACGACCAGAGTCGGGTTTTATTCCTTCACAGTCATTCGGGACATAGTTGCTAGGTGCAGAAACAAAACACGCCGTCTTTTTACATAGTATGCAAGATCAGCCAAAAGCCTGTTTGATATAGCACTAGATCTTGATCCAAGTCTGGCTAAATTCACCGACTTTACTGTTTAAAGCATGGTTGCTGTATAGGTGCCAATCGCCACTCAACTAATCCATCAGACGTGGGTTTAGACGATTCCAAACCCATTGACTTTTCCCTGATCTTATAGACCGCTTTCGCAGATCTGAATCTTGTGATATGGTCATGTCGGCTAGTCGGATGCACCATCGGAGATCCGAGTGGGTCTCTCCCGGGCCGCGTTCGGTAGTGAGACCCCCAGACGTCATCCCCGCCCCACACCTCCGGCCGGCCGGCCCCGCGGTGGAGAAGGCCCTGGTCTTGACAACAACCGATTCCCCGCAAAACGACATCATCTGCGACGGCGATCACGACGGACAGATGGGTTGATATAAACTGAATGGTTTCACCACGGCATATGAGATTCACCCGCCTTTTCAGTAGCAAAGCTATGGTCCCAAAACCACCACCAACCTTACCCAGATTCAACTCATCTCACCACCAACTCAACATTCCAACTACATCATCACTCCAAGTCAACATCAACACATCAACAACAACCATCGCCAACATGTCCTCCTCCTCCTCCTTCACCACCGCTTCAACACCTCCCGCCCTCTCCGACCCCGACGTCCCAACCCCTCTCGCCCCACCCGGAGAAAAGAAACAAATCAATCTCCTCCGCGGCTGGCCCTCCCCCCACCTGCTGCCCCCTTCCAACCTCCTCAGCGCATCCCACACCCTCCTCTCCTCCCCC
The DNA here is from genome assembly GCA_009805345.1 of Neurospora sp. FGSC 26628. Taxonomy (NCBI): domain Eukaryota; kingdom Fungi; phylum Ascomycota; class Sordariomycetes; order Sordariales; family Sordariaceae; genus Neurospora; species Neurospora sp. FGSC 26628. The sequence continues at coordinate 68,325 of RAOO01000035.1, forward strand.
GCCGACGAAACCCAATCCAAATTCAACTTCAACGTCCCCGCCCTCCAATACGGTCCCGACCCAGGCTACCAACCCCTCCGCCACTCCCTCGCCGCTTGGTTGACGCAAAACTACCACGCCAACGAGACCTACCCGCCTCATGGCTTTCCCACGTTGACGACGGCCGAACAGATCTGCGTTACGGGTGGGGCGAGCCAGAATCTAGCGAATATCCTCCAGGGATTTACCGATCCGGCGTACACGAGGGCCGTGTGGGCGGTTAGTCCGTGCTATTTTTTGGCGGTGCCGATTTTTGAGGATGCGGGGTTTGCGGTGGGGAATGGCAAGTTGAAGGGCGTGAGAGAGGCGGAGGATGGGGAGGGGGTGGATTTGGAGGAGCTTGAGAGGGGGATTTTGGAGGTGGAGGGGAGTAAGGAGTGGCCGGAGAAGCCGGTAAGTTTGTTTTCGGTGGTGAAGGAGGGTGAGGTTGGTGATGGAACGGGCATGAAATGGGTTGACGAAGAGACAAGGAAGATGGATGGGGTGGTAGAAGCCGAGAAGTGAATGAGGAGGCATGGGAGTAAAAGGAAGGAGATCTGGAAAGGGGACTAGAACCCCTCTTCTTGGATTCCCTTTATCTTTACTCTCCTGTTCTTCTACCTTGCTCCTCAGTCTTCAACCCCACCCACGACTTTCAATCTCAGTCTCAGTCTCACTTTAATAAGCCAACACCCACTCCCACCTCCCCTCATCACCACCATCCTTTATACCCTCAGTAGATTTGCGACTAACAACCCCCCAGGTCTACAAAACCCCCGGCCCCCACCGCAAATGCTACAAACACATCATCTACCTCGTCGCCACCTCCGCCAATCCCTCCGGCATCACCACCTCCCTCTCCCGCCGGCACGCCCTCGTCCAACTCGCTCGCAAATACGACGCCCTCATCATCTCCGACGACGTCTACGACTTCCTGCAATGGCCCGTCCTCCCCTCCCCCACCCAGTCGCAGTCCTCAAAACACCTCCCCCTAACCACCACCCTCCTCCCCCGCCTCTCCGACATCGACATCTCCCTCGGGCCCTCCTCCCACGACTTGGCTCTCTCAGCACATTACACCCGCGCTCGCTCTCCCAAGGTTGTCCCCAATGACACCACACCCAACGGCCAACGCCACAATGACATGGCAGATGAGTATGACCAACAAGACATGCAGTCCCTCCACCCGGACCACACCATCCAAGACCTCCACTTCGGCCACGCCGTCTCCAACGGCTCCTTCTCCAAGTTGCTGAGTCCCGGTTTAAGAACGGGGTGGACGCACTCCACGCCTGCCTTTGCTTACGGCCTCGCCCAGACGGGGAGCACCAGATCAGGCGGCGCACCGTCGCAGTACTGCGCTGCGCTTGTTCACGAGATTCTCAGTTCGGGAGCGCTAGAGAAGCATTTGACGAGCGTAGTCCGCCCCGGGCTGCAGAAGCGGCACGCGTTGATGTTGGAGACGGTCAAGAGGGAATTGGTGGGGCCGTTAGGGGTTAAGGTGCTCGAGGACATGCGTACGGGAGCTGAGTGTAGGTCAGAAAAGCCGGCGCTGTTTGGGGGGTACTTTCTGTGGTTGGGATTACCGGAGACGGTGCCGTTCACGGCGAAGGAGGTGGCGGAGCGCGCGCTGGAGGAGGAAAGGTTGGTGGTTAGTCCGGGGGAGAACGCGGAGGTTGGTGGGGAGGGAGCGGAGGGGCAGGTCGGGATTAGGTTCCCGAGACACTTGAGGGTGTGCTTTGCTTGGGAGGAGGAGGAGGATTTGGTGGAGGGTGTTGAGCGCCTGGGGAGGGTTTTGGGGAAGATGGTGGAGGAGGCGAAGGAGGGAGGGGGGGTGAAGAAGGTCGGTGGTGAGGGGTTGAAGGCGTTTAAGTGAGGAGGGACTGGATTTGATCTGTAGTTGGTTATATCGAATTGGGATAGCGTTCGTCGCTTGGGAATTGTCAACCAATTTGAATGTGTTTTAATCAAATCTGAAACCCGGCCTCGTCGTGCGAGGACAACATACGTACCCCCAATGGAATGACTGGAAACTGAACGTTTCCGACCGAGCAAACAAACAGCTTCGACATATGACATCCATATGGGGTATGGTATGGTTGAAAGAAGATGAAGTCTGAGAAGACTTTGGAATATTCGGACTCAGATTCCGAGACTCCACGACTTGACGTACGAGAGAGAACAACCAGACTACCTACGTTGGAATCGTCATTTTTACGGTACCAACGGTCGGTTTCATCATATGATAACGTAAATGGTCCAAAAAGTCTATATGAAAAGGGGCTTCCTTCCCTCGAAGGAAAGGAAAGTTACTCAATGCTATCTCTACCAATCAATATCCTATACTACTTCATACCACATTACCATTCTACTCGTCTTTGGCTGCTCTACACAGACACAGTCATACCAACCAATGCCTGCCAACGCCTACCAACGCCTACCAAGTCCAAGCCTCCTTTTTCTTCAACAACCTTCAAAGGGAAGATAATTTCTATCTTATCTTCTTATTATTCATCCTTCCAGTTCGGCTGGACTGACCTGCATCAATCAACACCCTCGTCGATCGATACCTTTCCAACAGCGTTATGCGCCTGGAATCAGCTCAGTGCAAAAATTCACCGTGAGTGAGGCTGGGCTCATAACCTGTTGGGAGGTATCGATCGACGACGAGAGTATTGATGCAGGTTATTTATGGCTCAGTCAGGTATTAGCGTCAGTGGTCGTTTACGCAGGGCTGGGAGGAAAGGTCCAAATGCCATCCATGTCTTTTCTTAATCGTGTGAGTTTATGATACTTGCTACCATATACGACCTAGGTAATTTCATATTTATAGCTTTGGGCTATTCAGCAAGATAGATCTTATAATAGAACTTACCTTATGTATCCTCTGGTATAGACAGAAGATGTAGGACAGCAGAATCTATGGCCTTACCTAGCCAGCTATACAGCAAGCAGACTTTGATCAAGAATCTGTTTGGTACTCAGGTGATGTGAAAAATAGTCCGGACACGCTTATATAATCTAGTGCTGTTAGCTTAGTACCTAAGTACTCATAGTACATTAGACGAGATATCTTCCAAATTGTCCCAAACCTTTCAAGGACTAAAATGAATAGCTAGGTACGGATCCGAAAGGTATTAACAAGATCCAATACGGTGTATTTTTGTTTTGGAAAAAGCATATTCACAGCATGAAAACGCCTAGGGAAGTTGACCCAAAGTTTCGAGCTAACAAAAAAAAAAAAAAAAAAAAAAAAAAACCAGTATTGGACTGTACTAACTACCGTAGTAAGTGGCAGTTATGCGCTTGCATAATCTGCTGGTCCAAGCCAATTCATGTCAAGAAGAACAAGAACAAGAACACTTGAACTTGACAATAGAGCTAGGCTAGTTTGTAAAGGAAAAGAAAAAGAAAAAAAGCCATAAAAGCAACAACCGCCAGTCCCCGCATCTTGTATTCGACACAGTTCCTTAGCGGGTAAAGTGAGCAATGAGAGAGAGCAACCTTAAACCTTTTCCTCGATCATAACCCCTTACGACCATGAATGAGTCCATGGTATCCCCCACGACGACTACGAGAATCTTGAACGAACCGTACAAAGAACGAATAGAATGTATCAGATTGCTTGCTTTCATTTTTTGTTGCACACGCGATGTGCATATGCACTAAGCTAGCACCATGTAGTCTCCCATCAACAGCACGAAATAACGAAAAGGTTTCTCTTTCCCATCTCTTCGTTCGGTTCGTGCTCAAACAAAAATCCTGTGTGAATTGTGAAACCCATTTCATCGTAGGTTTTTGTCGTTCCATTCGTATCGTGTGATTGTATTAACTCTTGCGCTTCTCGCCGCTCTCGCTTATGGTTGGTAGGTAGTGAAGTGGTGGAAGCCGCTTTTGAAGCTCGTTCGCTGACTGCAGTGAAGCATAGGTACTGAGCTTCCCTTCCTCTCTTTCATCTTGCTATTCCTTTCTGCCTCTCCGTGTTACTGTCACCCTATTTAGCTGTTGTAGCTCCTTCCACCCGCGTTCAAGCCGTGCTGGCTTCTCTTCCTCCCCCATTTTGTTTGTAACTCCCATGTTCACTACCTCCTCAGAGAAGCTTTTGCTCCTCACATGCTTTGGCTGATTCCAAAAATTCGATCTGTAACCGATTTTGAGCGCAAGCCTAATCCTGTTGATAATACCATGCCGACCAGCTGCCAGACCGGGATGAGATATGCGCTCACAACGTAGCCGTTCTCGCTTTCATGCCCATCGGACTAGCCAGAGAAACAGACAGCTGCCTCACCAGTTTCTGGATATTATCCGCCGAAGCATTCTTCTCCTTCAGACAGGTATTCGAGCCGGCCTCCTGATCCGCAACCCCGGAATCACCTGCTGAATGTCGCGATTTCATCTTCGTAAGCAACCGGACCCCATTCTAGGAAGTCTGAATAGCGGTTGGCGCACTCCTCGACCAGGCACTATCCCTTCCCCTGTAGCCACCACCTCTGCCCCTAGTCTGCTGGTGCGACCCGTTAGGTCCGGTAGGAGGACCGGTAGGTCCCTGGTCATTGGGTGAAGAAGCGTCCCTACCGCTGCCGCGACCTCCAGGCATGCCGCGCTGACTGTGAGACGCAGTGGGGTGACGGCCGCCGCGCTGTACACCGCCGCCACGGCGGGGGTTGCTGCGCGTCCTGCTGAACGGGATGGTCACGGCGGTGACGAACGGTGGATGCCGGTCAGTCCCCGGGAATGCAATGCGAATGACGCTGCCGATTCCGTTCGAGCTGGTGTCGATGCGGATGGGCTCGGCGCTGGTCGTCAGGGGGAAGAACTTCCGATGAAGAGGCTTGGGTGCCAGTGCGGGTGTAGGCGACCAGGCCATCTCCGGAAGCTCAGTAGGAATCCGGACAGTAGGCAAGGAACCCATCTCCTGCTCCTCAAAGCAATCCTCATCCATCTCCTTCGTTGTAGGAGACGCTTCGGCGATCATAGCGGCGGTAAGCGACACCGTAACTGACGCCTCCGGGTGCTCATAGGCAGCGCGGCTCGTCGAGTCAACTCCCGGAGCTGGCTTCTGTTGCGGGTGGGACGGCTTGCGGGCGCCGAGAAGGTTATCAATCCGAGCTTGCCACGGGCTACCCGGGTTAGATGCTGGTGCGCGCTCCTCGCCCTTATACGCCACCGTGTTAGCCCATGAGAAGGACGGGCCTTGCGGCTTAGAAGCCTCAGGAAGTTGTACCTTTGGTTCCCCGTTCGCCTGAGAGGGAGGTGGTAGGCGGACCTGGGGCCTAGGCGTAGGAATGCAAACATTGGGGTGCTTGACATCGCCGTCAAAAGCGGGGTGCCCAGTTGTCTCTGTATCCGGAGGAGGGGGTGAGGGAGAGTGAGGACGCTGGTATTCCGCAGCAGCAATGGTCTGTTGGCGGCTAGGGAAGAACCTGGATGAGGTCCGCGGTGCTGCACCGGCATTACCGAGTATAGATGTATTCGCGGCCGGGGCTTGTGTCGGCTGAGAAGCCTGAGTGGCAACCCATGGGTTCTCCTTGCCAACCCGGACGGTTTGTCGGGGGCCAGCCTCGATTCTCATGCCGTTTTCGTCAAGCTTGGTCGGACGCCAAACATCCTTGACAGCAGGCTGGATGTCCTCTACCGTGAGGCCCTTCTCAGCCCGGCAGCGATCCTGCTCAGCAAATCTGTCCTTGAGCATGGCCTCGAAAGCCTCGTCGTTGAGACGCGCAGCACTGACCCATTGGCTCGCCTTGGCTTGTCGTTCACTTGCAGACAGAGTGCCAGTAGGTGCGTTGGAGTGATTAGGCGGGGCAATCGGCGGCAGCCGAGCGGGGGCACCGTCAGGGAACAGATTGGTCTTGGAGCCCATGGTGTTCCGGCTTGGAGGTGCAATCGGACCGGGTCCAGGCTTGTTCGAGACCGGAGGGGGTGATGTGCCTAGGTCCGGGTTGAAGGTGCCGTTTCCTAGCGTACGGTTACTGGTGGGAGGACCCCAGACGTTCTTGGTTGAGGTCTGCGAGCCCCAAGTAGCTGTGTATCGCCCTTGTTGCTTAGCGCTGCTAGACCAAAGGGGCTGTTGGGTATTGCTTCCGTGAGGTTGACGGTTTTCGAGGGGCTCAGAATCCGGCAGAATTTGGGGAGGGACTCCGTTCGGTTGCTGTTCAACATTTTCGGGGTGAGTGGTGGTGGGTGTCTTGACCTCGGCCTGCTCGGTGGCCTTTTGTTCGTTGGTTGTGCCTGACTGGGGTGCACCTTCCGTCGTAGAAGCGGGATGCTCCTTCGCTGCAGCCTTCTTGGCACTGTTGGATTCTGGGGCAGGACCCAGCGCCTGCAACTTGAGCCGGATACGCTCCTCGCGAGCTGCCTTCTCGCGCTCTTCTTCTTCCATGCGCCGTTTCCTCGCAGCCTCGACCTTCTCACGCATCAGCCTCTTCTGAAGCTCAATTTCTTGATCGGTAACCAAAGGCACTTGTTCCTGAACAGGTGGCGGACCCACTGGGGGCACACCAACCATATCGGGGGCATGATGATGCGGTACCGGTACTGCGTGACCCACGGCTGGAGAAACCCGCGGAGGCCAACCCTGGTTGTGCGGATGAGGGTGACGGGGGCCGTGCTGCAAGCCAGAAGGCGAGAAGTTTCTCGGTGACCCAGGGCCATCACTACCGGCAGTCATCGATTCGCGCCTGGCGTTGAGAATTTCAGGGGGGTGCAATGGCTGCTCGAAGCCCTTGGCACGATTCAAGAAGCCGCTGCTAACACCACTAACATTGGACGAGGCGCGCCTACGGCCGTATGGCACATGTTGGTCGCTAGTCCTATGTGTTTGGAATGCGGCAGAAGGTTCGGCCGGGCCGTGGTGATCGTTGTGGGCAGGGCGTTGCAAGACAGAAGGCTGTCTGCCGTACTGCGGCTCTGGGCGCATCGATCCGCGGCGCTCCTGAACGGGTTCGTAGCGTCCAGAATGTGAATTATATAGTTCTCTGTTTCCACCACCCCCAGGCCCGTCTCTCCATGGTCCCCTGCTGAAATCATCCGCGGCGATTTCCTTCGGCCCCGCAGGAGGAAAGCCGGCATATTGAGTCGGCCCATCTCTCGGGGGATATCTCGGTGCATGGTGACTCGGAGGCGGCGGTTCAACGACCATAGGAGACACTTTATCCACCTTTGGTATCGGTGCCCAGGGTGACTTGACAGGCGCTGGTGGGGGCGGAGGCTTTGCTACGAGGGTAGGCTTCTCGGCGGCACCCTTGAGAACAAGCCCCTTTCCAGACCCCAGAACTCCAGGCTTAATGACAGACGCGTGACCTGGGGCAGGTGATTTCGGTTTCTCTGCAGCCACACTTTCCTTGACGATTTCGACCGGTTTTGGAACGGGTTCCGGTTCGGGCGCTGGCGAGGGGGGTGCCGGGGGCTGCTCTTCGGTATGTGGGATAGCAATCTTAGTGCCATCCTTCCATGTGATCGTCTCCGGCGCCCAATCTTCGTCGTCATCGTCAATGTCGGCCCAATTCGCCTGACCTTTGGTATCTTCGGGTTGGAGACGGGTCGCCATGTGAATTCCGTATTTCTTTAGTTCCTCGTCGGTATACTTTTTCGGTTCGGGAGGTGGGACAGCTGCCTGCTTGTTAGCTACCCACAAGTCCGTATCGTCTGGCATGGAGATATGCTCACGTCTATTCTTGTTCCACACGGCATTTGGATCTGGCGCACTACCCGTTTTGCCATTAGCGCCGATGGCAGATTTGACAGCCCCGCTTCCTGTCTTTGCGATGAGCCTGGGCCGAGGTGTCAGACTTCCATGGGTAGAGCTGAGAGTGGTTGTCGCCGCAGGCTTCTCAGCGACCTTGGCAGGGGCGGCCGGTGTAGCGGCCTTTGTAGTGAGAAATTTTTGGTTGACATTGATGGCCTTGAAGGCAATGGGCTTCTTGACAGTCGAAGAAGAACTGCGGGGCTTGTCGTCCTTGCTTTTCGCGGCTTCATTGTCTGATCCTCCGCTAACACTGACTTCGGCCGAGGTTACCACTTCATTCGCGATGTCGGATATGTGCTTGTTCTCAATCTCTTCCGTAGCAGGGGTGGCGCTTTCGCCTTTTGCTTGCGACTGGTCGAGTGGAGCATTCTGCGCGTCCGGGGCATCGATCTTGACAGTCTGACGAGAGGATGAGCTTTTCTGTTCATTGGGAGGAGGGGTTTCGGAGAGTAGTGGGCTACTCACAGGCTCGGCCTCGGAAGTTACGTGTGTTGCATCATCAGATCGGTCCTTTGCTACCTCAGCAGCCATCATACGCTGTGAGATTTCGGGTATTGGTCGGTACGACGAGGGGGTACTGGAATCGCAAGGGCTCGCGTAATGCGCCGGGGTATCTCGAGACTAAAGAAAGACGTGGTGGTTTCGTTTGTCGTGGGGTAAGTCGATGGTAGACTGATTGGGTGAAGATTCCGTCAGTATTGCTGCTGAATATGTGCTGGATATTGCAGTCAGACAAAAGAGCGCGCGCCGAATATGCGATGCGACTTTTTGCGCAACAAGATGGCTGACCAGACAGAGCTGAGACGAAGGTGGAGGAAGGGTACGGGGGAGAGGAAGAGCGAGGAGAGAAAGAACAGGCAGGGCGAGGTCGAGGTGAAGTGCAAGAAGGGGCCAGTAAACCTGGGGAACTTGATCAGGTAGATCCCAGGTTGCAGGCGTGGTGTAGGAGGCAGGTACGTACCCCTCCCTGATGTCGTTTTGGGGTTTCTATTACAATGCGATGTTGAGCCTCTGAGGTCGCGTAACGGTTGTTGTCGTGCCGATGGAGAGGGAAAGGAAAAAGGCAAGGAGAGGGGGGGGTGAGGAAGGGAAACGACAACGGACGTTGTGGTTGTTGTGAGGGTGTGTTGAGGTGAGGTGAGGGTTCAGGCAGAGTTTCGGTAGCGTAGGGAAGGAGTGACGGGATGGGGGACTTGAAGGTCAGTCGGGTCTCAAGAATGTCGTCCTCTTTTTTTGAGCCTGCAGCAGGGGACTCGACCAAAACAGCACTGCCTGGCTGTTGTCACCTGCCGTATGACTGACTGCCTTCTCTGGTGACTCTATCTGGTCAAACAAACAAAAAAGACTACTGACCTTGAAAGTAGAATTATTCACAGTCTAGTCTCTCCGTTTGCTTCGTTCACAAAGTGACGAGGGGTGACTGCGACTGCGACTGAAAGAGTGGAATGTTGAGGTGCCGTCCAGAGAGAGCTGTTGTTCAGGTGGCACCCATGCCTTCAGTTGTTTCCGGCCTAGCCTGCGCAGACCCGGCCGGCCACCCCACCCGCAGCGACCCGCGCCAAAGTGAGCTTGGACCTCTTCTCCAAATGGCAGTGCACGGACATGATCAAACGGCAAGGCTACAAGCGAGAACCAGGGGTCCTTCTCACATCAACAACAGCCACACGCCTCGTCGACGTCCATGCGTCATGGAAAGCTCGTGAGCATGACATATCCGTGAGACACAAGTCGCCATTGCCATCTCAGTGGCGTTGGACTATTTAACATAGCCTTTGATGATTGATATTCATAGTGCAAGTCGAACAACGGACCGAAACTGACAAAGCTCACGACTCTGTAGATCCCCCCGGGTTTCATTCTCTTTCATCTGCATGTATCAGAGCAGGATCCGGCATAGGGTCTTGGTCTGTCTGATTCAAGCCTGCTCCAGCTTCCACGTGGATCATCTCCCGGCTGACTCTCCATGCTTCCATCTCCTTATCCTTCACCTTGGTAGCTTCAACCCAAACGGCTGAATGTGGTCCGTTTCATACGAGTCCTCGTTTGGCATCACATCTTCAGACATCTGGTTTGGTGGAGGTGCCTAGGGGAACCACTCCATCTATTGGATAGCACTTATATACACGGCTGATTTCTTCAATTGTTCATCGCCAAGTAGGGAAAAGGGATATCTCATCAACACGTTCCGCCCGCTTAGTGAGCGTGGTTCTTGTGGTGGCCTTTTTTGTCACATGTCAGCACCTGTCCCCTTTCCTCGTCATCTCCCTCTTCAGAATTGGGCTAGGTCAAACTTACGGAGGTGGAAGTAGTAGTTCTGGGCATAACCGACGATCAGGAGACCGACAATGGCGTGAACGATGGCTGTTTTTCCCCCATGTCAGCATTTCCCCTGCTCTGCCATATTCCCCACAGAATTCCTTTCTCGTAGAGTTTTCTGCTGCTATCTCGGGTCCAAGGGTGACGTACGCTTAGCGCTAGGGTTCTTGCCAAAGTGCTTGGCCTGGTACTTGCCCCAGAAGCCGGAAGCCTTGATCTCGGGAGCGGGACCGCGGGGAAGCTTCTCGTAGAAGGAGACGACGCGCTTCATGGCGACAGCATCGGGGGCACCGCCAATGGCCTGAATTTGGGTTGTCGAGTTAGCCCCTGGACCTGTATGTCTCGATGCCAATCGCAAAAAGCCCTGTCCTTTCTCCTTCGTATTTTCCCCTTGTTTCCGGTCCTGGTCGTGTTGTTCGTGCTGCTGATGCTGGCGCTGATGTTGGTGCTGGTTCTGATTTCCTCCATTCCGTCGTCGTCCGTATTATCCGAGTTGGATTTTTCCTATGCCCGCTGGTTGTCGTATTTGTGCATCGTCTATCGTCCATTGCCAGCTCTTCCCAAATTTCCTTGCTCTTTCTTCCAACCCATCACCCCTCGCAGGAGTTGTCGCAGTTCGCAGCCCAATCCATCTCGTCTATCGCATCATGTCTCGTCGGAATCGCAGCTGAATCAAAATCGAACGTACCTTGGGAGAGGCGACCTAGCACACAGCTTCTGTCAGCAACCAACGTCACCACTTTTCACACAGCTCCCGAACAACAAAACTCACCTTGGGGGGGATAAGGGTAGAGAGCGCACGGCGGGTGACGAAGCTCATTTTGGCGGTCGGGGGTGGTTCAGCACTTGCACAGGTGTTGTTCCGGGTTGGCGATGTTGTCACGGATTTGAGCTGTTAAAACGCAAGGACCTTCTTTTGGCGAACTTGAACCGGGCTGCCGTCTCTGCGCGGCGGAGGGGGAGCACGGGCCACTCACTCATTCCTCTCTCACTGTCTGCAGTGGCAGCTGCTGTCGGCAAGAAAGGTTCTTGCGCGGTTGTTTCCGGGCTGGCCAATTGGAGGGGAGGTGGTGGGGGTTGGGCTTGGCATTGACGGGTTTCGTCTTGGAGAGCCTCAGCACAGCGTCAACGATAGCAACAGCAGTGAAGCCAAGGTGGTCAGTGCTTCTCCCGACTTGCTTGACTGAGGACTGGCTGGGATATCGTCAGTTCGTCACAATCAATTGCGGCTCCTCTTTTCGCGGCGGGAATTGGACAGGGCAACAAGCTCCCCGAATCCACTCCTCTCCGACTCCATCCATCGATACGGTTGACGGTATAACTGATAAACCCACGATATCGCACGATGTCTGCACTACGAATTACCACCGCCTCGGCGCGCCGCATGTTGCGCACTTCGAATGCGATCCCCAGAGCTTCTTCTGTCATCGGTGCTCAACGTCGAGCAGTCAGCAGCGGCACCGCCAACGACTCCGTCCAGTCTGCGGAATCCGCCCGCGTGCCCGAGAAGCTCGCAAAGGAGGACTCGCCCATGAACACGCCCAAGCGGAACTCGCCCGATTACGATGTTCCCATTGATATAGCCACTTCGTATGCGCCCCCGCCGGTGTTATAAACCATTATGAAATCAACTACATCTACACACTTCCATACACAAAACACGAACCTTACACAGAGTCACCATGTAACGTTCAGTATGGGTTCAGAGAGCTGCAACTGTTCTGACGATTTGCTTTCTTCAAATGCAGCACCTGGACCCCAGTCCCCAAGCACATCCAAAATGGTTCCGAGGAAGGCATCCTCCCGGCGGCCGTCGTCTCCGGTGCGCCCATGGAACTCCAGGCCCGCACCGTCCGGTTAGCCTTTCCCTCCCCCCTCCCCTCCTATACCTATCCCCTCCCCCATCCCATCCCTCACTAACACCCCCGAGCAGCATCTTCCTCCCCTCCAAACCCGCCACCCAATCCTCCAACAGCCGCGTCCTCTGGCGCATGGACTGGGACGTTCTCGAAAAGGGCCACCGCTGGGAGAACCAGCTGATGGGCTGGCAATCGTCTGGCGACTACATGCAGGGCACGCATCTGACGTTCCGGACCAAGGAGGAAGCCATTCACTTCGCGGAGAAGCAAGGGTACGAGTACTTCGTGCAGGAGCCGAACCAGCGCCACTTTACGCCCAAGGCGTACGCCAACAACTTTTTGTATAGCCCCAACAAGTTGAAGATTGTTAGGACCAAGTAAGGTTCTGGCAAGGGGACAAAGGGGGGGCAAGGGGAGATGAGGTGGATGGGAGCGGGTATAAGGAGGAGGAGGAGGAGAGGGAGGAGTAGGAAAAGAGGGATCACAGCAACCTCTAAGCGGGCGACGGACATGCTACAGGCTACAGTGCTACAGGCGCAAGAAAAGAGGGAAGAACGGAAAACCTCTGAGGCTCTCACTGAGAAGGACAAGTAACAGGTAACAGACAGACAGATGTTCGTTCTGTAAATATGGGAGATACGGAACCATAGAATGAACCAACCTAGAGCATTCGTTTTGCATATAATACATGCCTTCGCATCTATGTTGTCCTTTTGCGTTAGGACAAGGATGAAGATCATGAAAGAAAGATATCGTCAGAATTGCTCATGGACCGAGGAGGCTCTAGAAGGTGGGTTGGCAACAGTGGCACAGGCTTCTTTAAGAGACCAAAGGTTATCATGGCGGCTAGAGCAAGAAGTTGGCCAAAGGGCAGCTAGCATGGAGCGGAACAGGATCACACCAAGAAAACAAGGATATCCAGAAGAGATCAGCAACGTCTTTCAGCCTGAGACTTGAGAAAATCAAAGTGTTGGACAATACGAGGGGGGGCAAGGGTGAGGTTTCAGTCCAGAGACGGAAGTGCTCGACTTGTGTATGGTCGTGGATCTGGGTGTAGACAATCTCTATTCGTGTGCTGTAACGAACACGACGGCAGAGTTATAGGATAGCAACACGTTAACATGACACTTGAGACAGCAAGACACAGAATCACAACACCAGAATAAGAACAAATGTTGACCGTCAAAACATTATTGTATTGTGTCAATAGAGCACCAAGTCCTGTAACCCCCTCTTCGGATAATAATAGTGCGATGAACGAACCGCTGGCAATACTTTATGCCTCAATAGAAACCCAAGGCGTCATGTTCTACCGCCTGTCTCCCAACGCCTTCAACATGCTTCAACCCGTTGAACCTCCAATCATAATGATGAAACGCCAGTCCTGTATAAAAAAAATCGAAAAGCAAAAGGCAACCCCGTCCATTACTGGATATTCCTCCTTAGGACACCAAGCCAAAACTGAAGGCGTATTAAGCGTTTAAGTCGTGACCATGGGTTCATGCCCATTATCGTCCCCATTGTTGAGACCCAGTTCGATACGGTCAGGAAGGTTTCGCTTCTTAGACCGGCAAGATGCCTCAGCCCAGGCACGCATGCGAACGAGCTGACGGATGGCAGCTTCACGCCGCTCCGTGTGTCGTTGCAGGACTACCTCGTTCACTTGAGCTGCCGTGTTACGGCGCAGGTCAGAGTGAAGGAGCGCGGCCAGGTCGGGCTGGAGCTTGTCAGGCGGGAAGATGAGCAAGGCCATCGTCTTCTCGAGCTCCTTCAGGAACTGCTCGTTAGAGGCAGCGCGAGGAGCGAGCTTCTCCTGGGCAAAGTTGATTGCTGCTGTGGGATCATATCCTTTGGCGTTTCGGATGAGCTCAATAAGCTGCAACCGAAGCAGGGAGAAGTGCAGGTGAGGGTCACTGTCCAGGATCTGAGCAACTTTGTTAGTCAAGGTCCGTCGCAAAATTTGGAGGCATGACAGGAAAGTTGATGTTGGTTGAGAAATCATAAAGAAGTGGTTGGTTCTCATCAAAGAGCCCGAAGGCTAGCCCAAAGGAGAACCCGAAGGTCAACCTAAGGACTAACCCGAAGGCTTATGCGTGGTGCATGATTGAAACTCGTGTTCTAATCATCTCAAGGGAGGAGGAAGTGTAGAGAGTAGAGGGGTGAACCTACACCAGGATCGAGGTCATTCAGGTCAGAGATGGCCTTCTGAATGTTTCCAACATGGATGGCGTGCTGGATCTCCTGACGAGCATTGATGGTAGGGTCTTCCTGCTTGGGCTTCAAGTTTGCCTCTTTCTGGAACTTCTCGGCGGCCTTGGGATACCCCTCCATCATCAGGTAGTCGAGGATCAGAGCATTGATGTCACTGTGATGCTGTTAGCCACTGTCCGATATCCAACATGGTGTGATGGTGGTTTCGATGAAAAGACAAAAGGGTACAGCAGAGTTCAGGGTTTTTCGAGATTAGATGCAGAGTTTCTCCTCATGGATATCAGAGAGATTCCCATTAAATGCGATCATCATATTGCTGGGTGCAGTGTTGGGGGAGGCAAGAGAAGGATGAAGCTTACCTCTTTGGCGACTTGACGTCGGCCACCCTCGTTTCGAAAGCATGTTTGGAGGGAGTTGCAGTCGAAGTTGAGGAAGTCTGTGATTGTATGCGGCGGTGAATGTCCATGACTGGTGATTGCCGATGACGTTGGTTGGTGATGGTTGTGGTGGTGCGAGATATTAAAAGAGGCTCAAACCAGCCGGCCCGTGGGAGCAGTGAAGCAGACGGGTATCGACGAAGATATATGGAATTGGGGATAAGTGAGCCACCTCCTGGTTTACTGGTGGATGATGAGCCAGAACGCTGCTACTGAAACTGCCGCATCGGTTTTCTTTCACGTGTGCCAGCACACTGATGAAGTCACCGAATGCCGCAACGCGCGAGCGGTGGAGGGGGGTGGACCGAAACCGGAAGCCCGGTTGTTGGTTGGATGAAATAGAATAGAAGAAAAGAAAATTGGGATGACGCAGAGTTTCGGCGTAGAAATAGTTTTTTTTTTTGCAGAGGGAGGGGGACGAGAAGAGATTGCGGATATTGACGTGGAGTGAGTGGGAGCCGAGTGGGACGGGAGCAGACGGCAGAATTGAACCAACGGAAGAGGATCAAGATTTGTGTCCGAGCTTCCTTCCACTTTGGCGGGGTGCCCTGGAGCTTCAACTCGTCACTGCCATTGGTCGACTCAACCGCGCGACGAGGCCTTGCTTTGTGGCGCGTATGAACGAATCTACGCCGCCTTCTCCATATCTCAGCCACACGAGGATGATTGGCTCGATAGGACAAGAGGGGACAGCCTTGTTTGTAAGTAGCCTTCCCTGCCAGACATGACGGGACCAAGATCCTCGGGCATAGTTCAGCTTTGCGAAGCATGCAGCCGCATCGACTTTAAATCCATCTTCACGAGTCACTGCCGTCCCGTTGACGAAAGTCCAAGATCCGACATGCAACTGTTTTGACGCACTCAATGCCCGGGGGAGGCATAGCTGGCCAACCCCCGGCGACCCGACAGCGACAACGTGTGCCTTTTGCGCTTTCTACCAAGAGTGTCAGATCCGCTCCAAGGACATTGCGCATATGAAAGGCCAGGATCGAATGGGCGTCTGCTTGAAGAGTTTTCACTCCTTGAAGGGCTTTCGACTGCGACATGTCGACGATATGTGCAGGATGTTTTGGCACTGCAAATCGTTGATGTCCGAATGGCTGCACGGTTGGATACACAAAGTGTTGGACATGCTATTTTGCGTCTTGTCGACGACCATGACCATGACCACTCGTCTTCTTCGATGATGACCATGTTGACAAGAGCTAAAGAGACGGGTGGCGGGATACTGGCTAGAAAGCTCATTCCTGACAAGGTTAACTACCGCCTCATTGGAGAGTGGCTGCAGCTTTGCCGGTCCGGACATGTACGGTGCGACTCTCGCGAGGCCGACGAGGGTGATGGTGGTGTAGGAACCGGCCAGATCCCCGGGTTCCAAGTCATCGACTGCACCACGGGAAACATTGTGTCTTTTGGGTCTCTGTTGGCGTTGATGTTGAGGCCCGTGACGAGGATGTTGAATGGATGATCGGAAACGATGTATGAACGCGTACACAAGATGGATTTGTATGTGAGGACGGAGGAGTACAAAGCTGAGTGGACACCGCTGGCCGGGCTGTTAAGGGAGATGGAGGTGAGATTGTGTTGACTATCCTACAACTAACAAGCGCGCCCATACAAAATAGCATCCGAGAGCTTTTCGGCAATCGCATACACAGTGCTCATGGGTTGCCCAGGCGGCAACACCGGCATGATACTCGAATCGATGATGCGTAGACGCTCGACGCCGCCCAGTACACAGCCCTGCGTGTCGACGACAGTGACACTATCCCTTCGAGATCCCATCCGGCACGACCCTACGGCATGATGGCTTGGAAACGTCGCACCTTTCAGAAAGTTCCATATCTGCTCGTCCGTTTGCACCTGCTCGCCCGGCGAAACCTCGCCTAGCAGCGCCCCCGTGGCCTCGGCAAAGTCGCGCGCCCGCCTGATGGCCTGGATTGCCAGGTCGCGGTCCGACGCCGTGTCGAGGTACCGGATATCCACCAGCGGGTTCACGGCCGTATCGCTCGAGTTGATGGTGACCGATCCAAGCGATGTCGCCTTGAGCACTGCAATGTTGAGCGCTAAAAAGTCGCCCGGCGTCGCGTCTGGCTGTCCGGCTGTATTGAACACGTATTGCACGTCGGGCCAGTCTGGTGGGAACGAGTCCATTACGACACGTGTTGCGGGCTGGAGCCTTGTCGAAGGACCATATTTTTCCCACACTGAAGGAAGCGTACGAAAGATACGTTGGTTAACAAGTCAACTTCTATATGAACGAGCAAAGGCGGCATGACGTACGGATATAGTTACTGGCGAACATGGTCAACGGCCCGGACGGCGGCGTCCTCTGAAACTCAGCGAGAGCCTCGGCGGCGTAGGTGGCGTTGCTCCACAGCCTATGCTGGCTGATGCGGTCGACCTTGAAGATGGTACCGAATCCAGGGTGGTCCTATAAGTGGGAGACCATCGCGCCACGTTAGCATCTGCACACCATCAATGCCCAGGAAATAGCATCAGTACAGCGGACATACCATGATGTTCTTGCCGACTCCCTCCAGCCTTGCCACTGTGGGAATGTTGAACCGGTTCAAAACCTCCCGGGGGCCAACTCCCGAGGCCATCAGCAGCTGCGGCGTACGAAACACCCCCGCGGCCAGGATGACCTCTCGTCTCGCCGTCAGGACATATTCAGCTGTATCTCGTCGAATCGTCTTGCCGCTGCTCGGAGTAGCACCATTGCTGCTGACCACGATCACCCCGGCCGCTTTCTTCCCGTT
This sequence comes from Neurospora sp. FGSC 26628, assembly GCA_009805345.1. Taxonomy (NCBI): domain Eukaryota; kingdom Fungi; phylum Ascomycota; class Sordariomycetes; order Sordariales; family Sordariaceae; genus Neurospora; species Neurospora sp. FGSC 26628. The sequence goes on from RAOO01000035.1 coordinate 85,675, forward strand.
GAACAGGATCCTTTTTGCCAATGTGTCTTTGTACACCTGGAGCTTCCCGGCCGTGTTTGTCTTGATGGCATCATCCAGAAACGATGTCTGAGACGAGTCGCGCGTCTGAGTAAGTGGATTGAGTGTTGCAGGAAACTGGGCGTATCCTAGGAGATTGCCGCTTTGGATCTTGCTAGTCGACTCCTTAAAGCCGAGAGTCTTGAGACCTTGCAGGATTGCCGAGGACAAAGGGGCAAAATAGTTCCAGTAACTGACATGGAGCGGGCCCCCCGAGGGCGAAAATGCCGCCTTGTCGTATGGCACCGCAGGTCCTCCGCGAAGGTCGACATTGGCTGGCGTGAAAGCCATGCTCTTCTTGAAGTATGGGAGCAGATTGTTCCAGGAATAACTGTCATCCCCAACTAGCTTGGCCCACTGGTTGTAAGAGCTGGCAGTTCCCCGTTGATAGGCCATTCCGTTGCGGGCAGTTCCTCCGCCCAAAGTCTTCCCTTGCGAGTACAAGATGGCTTGACCGTTCAGTTGCTGTGATGCCATTATCACAGCGGTCAGTAACACGGCACCGTCAAGACAGTATAGCGATGTGTGCTGATCATGTCGCCGACCAAGGTCGGTGCTCAGACACAAGAATTGACTGGGAGGAACCTACAGTTTGCGGTACCGTGGAGATCTTCCAGTCTATACTGGCGGGCACAGAGGCAAATAGGGATTCGTATGCAGGGATCTCCGTCACATTTCCCCCATCGACTTCGTAAAATCCCCCCGCCTCCACAACAGCAACGGAATACCTTCCGCCGGCTGAGAGCCTCCTAGCTGCGACCAGGCCGGAGTTTCCTCCTCCTACGATCTTTACCAATCAACAGAGTTAGCTGCTTCCGTGTCAAAGTCCAGCACAAGCATCCCTTCGACTTTTGACGTTAGGGGAGAGGTATCGAGGGCAACGTACAACATAGTCAAAGGTCTTATTGACTCCAGGTGGCCCGAAGGAATCTACCGGGGATTTTGAGGTTGTCTCTTCGGGACTTGACCTTGGGACCACCACGGCCGTTTGACATGCCGAGCCGAAGAGAGCTATGGCCAAAGCAAGGGCGAATTTCATACTGCCAACTGGAGATCGTTTTACAGGCCTGGCCCGGTCGGAGTAGCAAGAACAGGAAACGGAGAAAAGGATGTGGTTGGCAATGGAAGCCCAAGTACATCTGGAGATTGATCACCGTGTGGACAGAGAAGATCCTCTTCTTATACCCTCTACGCCAGACTTAACTCTATGACAATCCTGCCCGGCCTTTCCCTCAACCTTGACATATCTGGGGGGCTCAAAAGAGGCGTATGCCCCAAGAGCAGTATGGACGAGCGAGGTTTAGCTCCAGTCAGCTTTAGACCATCTAGGCTCCAGCGATCCACTGGCCCATCCATGCGGCAACTATCTCCAACGAGAAAGAGAAGAAGAAAAAATGACGCTCCATCGGGCAGTGGGCACATTCTCAACCCTTCGCGGCGTCAACTCGGTGGCGGCCTGATGTTCGTGAGAGTAAGACAGGTTTGCTTCCTTGTCTGACACAGGCACAGTAGAACGCCTCGCCAATTAGCTCTCGTGGCTAACACTCCCCTTTCCCCATACTCTCTGTCGACTTGGATGCCAATACACAGGGGAAGAGTGGGCCGAGGTCATAGGAACGAGCTCACTGTGCCGCAGAAGACCTGCACATTTCTACTAGCTCTTGAGGCTGAAAGTGTCCCATCTCGGAGTCTCCTTGCCTTTGCACCTGTTCTTTCCGACTGACTACTCACGGATTTGGGGTCCTGGCGGTGCGGCCGCTTGACACAGGTTCGGATACGCGAACGTACCTACCTTACCTAGGGCACCGTGCACACCCTTCAGCCCACCGGCTGCTCGGCCTTGTTATGCTATGCCGATGTTGAGGATTGATGAATAGGTAGGCGAGTAAGCTCGGAGTGACAAGCTGCCCGTTCCCTGTACCCTTCTGAAGATCTTTCCACATCTGCTAATGTTGGGATTACAAGGTAGGTATCATGCTGACCGAAGTGTAGGTTCGTTCGATGCCAACGTTAACACACTTATCCCCTCAGCTGATCCCTGATACGCAAAGATACTCATGTAAGCTTAGAGGTATCCGATTTGGATATCTCAAATGCAAATAGTATGCAACCTTGCATAGGTTGGTCTTGCACATGCTGCCCAGTGTATAAAGTTTAGCGAAGAAAACATGAGATACTGTGTGTGATACAGGCTCCTCACATGGGATTGTATAAGGCAGGTATGTATGGGACGGGATGTACCTGAGTACCTGTCGGACTGAATGGAAGTGTTCGGATTTTGCAACCTTATCTCCGCGGTAGCAAGCCTTCCAAGGAAGTTACGGTAGACCTCTTTCTTGAGGTTTCTTTGCAGTTATACGTCACTGAGCCCTCCTCCCCGCCCTTTGTTTGGGCTTCATTACCCTAAGGATCAATATTGCCTATAACTATCTCCAGTTCACCTCATCTCAAAGTTGAACCTCTCAAGCAAATCTACAAAAGTTTCCTACTTACCTAGTCACCATTTAACCATGTCTCATTCCGGAAAGATAATTGTCTTGATCACCGGTAAGAGAAACCATTTGACTGACTCGATTGAACACCCCAAGTGAGAACAACGAGACTAAAACCCCCAGGCAGGCGCCAACCAGGGCATCGGCTATGAGACGGCCAAGAATCTGGTCCAATCCTCAGCCGACTTCCATGTCATTCTCGGCAGCCGCGACAGCAGCAAGGGTGAGGCGGCGGCCCAGGCGCTGCAAGCCGACGGCGTAAAGGCCAAGGGCACCGCCTCCTCGGTATCTCTGGACGTGACCGACGAGACGTCCATCGCAGCCGCAGCCGAGCGTGTCGCGGCCGATTTCGGCAGACTTGACGTGCTGGTGAACAACGCGGGCATCATCTCGACGGCCAGCCCGCCTACGGCCCAGGCGCTCCGGCGGGTCCTCGAAACCAACGTCGTCGGCGCCCTGGCCGTGACCGAGGCGTTTCTCGACCTGCTGCGCAAGGCGGAGCGCAAGCCGCCGCGCTTGGTTTTTGTCAGTTCAAGCATGGGATCCATCACCCATGCGGCGGACCCGGCGTCTCCGTACTACAACCCGCACGGTACCGAGTATCGTACTAGCAAGGCGGCCTTGAATATGCTCATGACCATGGTCAGCTCATCCCATGCCCCTCGCTTGCCATTATCCTATTTCCTATTCCCACTCAAAATCCCAGTGACGCGCGATTAACTTCAACCCTCGCATAGTACTCTGCCAGACTCAAGCCCGAAGGGTTTCTCGTCATTGGTGCGGATCCCGGACTCTGCGCCACCAACTTCACGGGTGATGCTGCGTCCCTGAAAAACAGAGGGGCGGCGGAACCGGCTGACGGGGGGGACCGAGTAGCTGCAGTCATAAAGGGCGAGAAGGATGCCGATGCTGGAAGGGTCATTGGTGTGTACGGGGTTAGTCCATGGTAGAATCGGTCCATGTTCCCCCCTTCCGTGCAACTCATCTCATCTTTCCCCTTTTCGGCGGGTAATGCCTGTACATCAATTGCTTCAAATAACACGTATTGTGTCAACCACCTCTTTGAGCCATCTTCGGTAATTCATTATGATACTCGTTTCGATTCGATCACCCATCATGCCACCTTACGTAGTGTAGAGGTAGGTAGCGAGATAGGTAATGATATGATCCTCGGAAAACACACAATGAAGTCCGAGAAGATGACCAACTACCTGCCACCAGCACCATTCCAGGCCGTGATTCGTACGATACCTTGTCTAGTCCGGATCCCTACATATCGAAAGATAAGCACTGGTTGGGGGGCATTCCTGGAGATGGAACCTTTACAGAAAACCCAGGTCAGGGCCCAGTATCTCTAGGTACATACATACACCTTAACTGACCTTCACCAGGCTTCCCTGCCTCCTATCTTGTGCAGGGAATGTCTGTTTGCCATCTGTGCAGTCACCAACGTCAACAGTAAGCAACTCCCCTGCAACACCCCCCCACCTCTCCCAACAACGCCGCCACGCGTCTGTTTCGCTCGGAGCAACGGCACAGTTGTTAGGAAATAACGGGATATAAGGCTGGGTAACTTGGCTTCCTTTAAGCACACGGGCGAAACGGCACACGGGCGACACGGCATCCGGCCCGGGCCTTGGGAGTCATGCCTAGGCTAAGACTACGACCCAAGACTATCATCTGACCTGTCAGGATTTGCACCTGTTGCTTGGCAGGCTTAGCTATTGCTTGAATCAACGACAATGGTCGGTACGTCATTGTAGGTATGTAGGGCATAACCACCTCCCCCCCCGCGGCCTATTTCCTTTTTTTTTTCTTTTTTTTTTTTTTTTTTTTTCGCGCGGTAGACGGGTAGGGAATCCTTGTTTTGAGTGATGCGAGGAATGCGAGGAATAGTATCGAGGAGGGGAGGTGCAGGCGGACGGGGGTTTGTAGTGGCATCAGTTCCTCTTGGTTGGTTGGTTCGTTGTGGTGGTGGTTGTTTTTCGTTCGAACGTGTTTTTTGATGGACACCACGTTACGATGGGACAGCTTCCAGTCCGTTGTACTGTTCGAGAGCTGAAACCTATTTGGGAAGGTTATATTACCCATGCTCGTCAGGCCTAGAAAATCGGCGGCCGCTAGTCGGGCCGCACTTCTCTTGATCATGCCATCACACGCCAGGCATGCCATTTTGGCTAGCGAGGGCTGACGGCAGGCGGATGCATGGAAAGCAAGGGAGGAAAGCTTAACAAAAAAGCCAAGGAAGCTTGAATGCCCACTAGTGAAGGTGAAAACGTGATCGGATGGTAGGTATCGGACAGCTGCTGGATGGTACGGTGATACTGAAGGATCAACTCTCTCTGTCTTACTTTATCCGACGGAGTTATCTCCGTTAGTCCCTGGTTCATTCTTACAACCATTTCCGGCTATGGTGTAGGTAGGTATACCACTTTGATCATATCTTGGTGGCTAGCAGGCCATCCTTCACTCAAGGTATCAGGCGAGATCTCAAAGCGCTTATGTACCTCCATGGATTTGGACGGCAAGTCCTCTTATGAGATCGACCTCTCAGCGATACCTATATTGTGCCTGATTTATTGAGTTGCAAGAGCTTGTGTGCGTTCAGGTGTCGTCCCATGGGTGACAACCCCTAGTATAACTAGGTATGGTACATACATACAATATTTGGGATAACACCTGGGCACCTAGGTACCTCTAGGAAGTAATTATGTATGCCAGAGGTAGCCACGGGCAGCTGTGAAAGGCAAATCTTTTTACTGGAGGGATTCCTTGCTGTAGACTAAATACATGTACCCAACTCGAATCCGAGCAAAAGACCCATACCTCGGATTCCTGTTGCTGACTGCGTCTGCAACATAACTGCCTGATCCCTACTACGGTGCATTCTCCATCAAGTCTTTCGCTTCTCCAAAACCTGATACACCTTCTGCACGCGAACGGCCCCCCACTCCTCGCAGGTGAGTGCCGGCTCTGCCGCCTGTTCCTCCGTCAGCGGCGGAATCACAGGGCTCTCCAGCGGGCGCATGACGGTGTCGAGCGCGGGCCGGTAGCCGAGCAAGACACTGTACTTCTCCAGGCTGGACTGGTGCCCGGGAGCGCCAACAACACGGTGGAAGCCCGACTTTAGGAGCTCGTTGGTCAGAATGGCGAGAGCGTCCCCCAGGTTCACAATGACATGGCCCGGCACGGGCTCCACCCAGCGCCATCCGCCTCCTGCCCCAGACGGGTCCGCGTCACCACCACCACTATTGCGGAGGGCCTCGGGAACCGAATTCAAGTTCCCATACGAAGGGTCAAGGATCTGCAGCCCACCCACCCAAGTGAAAAGCATGGCCACGCTGACCGAGTCCCGATGGGGCGGGAACTTGGCCATGTCGGGATCGTCCCCGGGCTTCATGCTCGGGTATCGCAGGACCCGCAAGAAGTCGTTGGACGGATCCGCCACCTGGTGCAACGAGGTGATGGCGCCCGGCGGCACTTTGAGCTTCTTTTCGAGCACGCCGAGGAGGATCCGGCAGATTTTGTTGCCGTGTGTCAGGATATCTCCAAACGTGCTCTCGTGCTGGGCCAGCCACGAGGGGAGCTGGAAACCCGAGTTCTTGTCCACGAGCATTTCGTAGAGGGGGACGTTGAAGGCCTCGCTGAACTTGGGTTCCCCGGCCTTGTTGATGCTAGGACACTTGTATCTTCATGTTGTGGGCGGCAATACGCCGAGAGAATTAGCCAAAGTGCCCCTGGCCGGGTGAAAGGTAACCACAAGCTTACCCCATATCGAAAACTCCAGGCCGGTCTCGCGACTTGTACGCAAGCTTGGTTTCCATGGGCAGGTTGGGCAAAACATCCATGCCCACTTTGCACACATCGCATGCCTCCTTCCACAGCCGCTGACCATCCGGATGGTCTTGGAGATTGAGGTAAAAGAAGCCGGTGCTGAGACAGATGTCGTAAATCTTGTTGATTTCGACCTCGTCGTTCTCCAGAAGCCCATTGAGGGATACACGCGGGAGGTCAATGGTGGGGAGACCCTTGGGAAAGGGAACAAGAGAGAAAGGATCACGCAGTTCAGCCGACTGAGCCATGGTAGTGGAGTTCAGAGCATACAAGGTAATGAGAGTTCAAGAAGTGTGAAGATCAACGCGACAACGACTTGTAAAAGTGATGACTGAGAGATAAAACGGACAACGGATGCAATAAGGGCAGTGCGGAAGGAGAGGATTGAAGATTGAGGGAAAGGAAGAGCGGAGGAGTGGACCAAGTGACTGAAAGGGCGCAAGAAAGACAAGGTATGGGCGTCTCTCAAATGTGCGGCTTCTCAGAGAACCTCACAGAATGATGTTTATCCACCAGCCATACAATGACACGTACGTACCACTGAACCACCCCCACGCTTCATAGGACTGAGCATTATCAGGAACCGCGGGACAGATCGTCCATGGAGGGTCGGATAAACACGAAAATATGTCCATGATGGGAACGTCAGGACAGAAGCGAAGAGCTCTCTTCTCACATACATGCACAACCTACAACTCGGATCCCGGTTCCCGCGCTCACTGAGCGGTACATGTGTTTCCCTCGCAAGTATCAGTCCTCAGCAGTCCTACTTGACGATAGTTAGGAGAAAGGCCAGGATCAGAACTTCCTTCCCATAACTGGACACGGACAGTCAGCCACACATAGCATTCTGAGGTGCCAGTTTCCACACAGACAGACGAGATCCGAGTTGAAAGCACCGCAAGAGGAAGGTCGAGCTTACAACTCTCAACATCACACGTCCATCTGTCAGAGTATCATGCTGACGGCAGTAATTCTTGCTCGAGTTTCCTTGTTCCGCCTGTCCTTCCGACAATTTGAACCTTGCAGGTTAGGGCCGTCCATCAACCCCTTATGAATACCTAGGTGGCAATATGTCCGGTCAGCATGAAGTATCATTGTGCGAACGGCTCCGTCGAAACCCCGGTGGAGATAAGGAAGCAGGCAATCAAGGAAAGATGACGACTATCCTTCATCTTACTGCTGTACTGGGTGGTAGTATCCCCAAAGCGGTCGGTCTTGGTTGGTTCGAGCGTTGAAAAGGTGTAGTAGAGTGGGAGAGGTTGTTCGAGTCCAATGAACGGAAAAGGAGAGGCGAGCAGGCAGTCAACTGTTCCCCTCGAGGACCCCACGACTAGCATGGCGTGGTATATAAACGTTCCTGTCTGTAGCCAGAAAAGCAAGAGGCAATACATCACCTTTCAGACTTCATCGGTGCTCACTCAGAGTAAATCTGGTAGTACCCCTTACAGTGCTTTCCCAAACCCTACACTTAAATCTCCTCAACGAGACTCTCCATTTTGTATCCCTCCTCTCCCTCTCTCTCTCCCTCTCTCTCTCACCGCTCTAGTTTGGTTTTTCTCTGTGCTGTGGCCATCCACAGAAGCCTACTAGCCCCACGACGTGACCTCCAACATCAACGACAATGTGGTCAAACTCTGACAACCTCGCGACACCGTCACCGCCTGACTCCCCCACCACGTCCAAGAGACTGGCTACCACCACCAACCATGACATGAAGCCTGGACCGCGTCCCGTTGCAATATGCGGCATGGCCCTCCGGCTGCCTGGCGGGATCCGGGATCCGTCCGCTTTCTGGGAGGCGCTGCTGAACCAGACGGACCTCAGACGCCCGATCCCGTCGGACCGCTACAACGCGGCTGGGTTCACGGACGCGCTGGCCCGCGGTAGGCAGGGTGGGCACATCAAGACCGGTCACGGGTACTTCCTCGACGAGGACCTGACTGTGCTGGACACGTCCTTCTTCGCCATGAGCCGGACCGAGGTAGAGCGGTGCGACCCGCAGCAGCGGCAGCTGCTCGAGGTGGCGCGGGAGGCGCTCGAGAGCGCGGGCGAGCGCGACTACCGGGGCAAGCCGATCGGATGCTACGTTGGCACCTTTGGCGAGGACTGGCTGCAGATGGCGGCGCGCGAGCAGCAGCACTCGGGCGGCTATCTGATGACGGGCCACGGAGACCTGATGCTCGCAAACCGCTTGTCGTTCGAGTACGACCTGAAGGGCCCCAGCATGGTCATCAAGACGGGCTGTTCGGCCTCGCTCATCGGCCTCCACGAGGCCTGCCGGGCGCTCCAGAGCGGCGACTGCACGGGGGCCATCATAGCGGGAGCCAACCTCGTGCTGGGCCCCGTCACGACGGCAGCCATGACCGAGGAAGGCATGCTTGCACCTGACGGCATGTGCAAGACCTTTGACGCGGCGGCGGACGGATACGCCCGCGGCGAGGCCATCAACGCCGTCTACATCAAGCTTCTTGACGACGCCATACGAGACAACAATCCGATCCGGGCCGTCATTCGCAACACAGGCACCAACAACGACGGCAAGAGCCAGAGTCTCTTGACGCCGAATAGCGCGGCACACGAGGCCTTGATGCGAAAGGTCTACAGTGACATTGCGCTTGATCCCTCAAAGACGGCGTTTGTGGAATGTCACGGAACTGGCACCCCCACGGGAGATCCATTGGAAGCCAACGCCGTGGGCAACGTCTTTGGCAGCAGCGGCGTGTATATCGGCTCCGTGAAGCCTAATGTCGGCCACTCAGAGGGTGCATCCGGACTCACCAGTCTGATCAAGGGTGTGCTGGCTCTCGAGAACGAGACGATTCCCCCGAACTTGCGCTTCAAAACGCCGAATCCCAAGAGTAAGTAAAGCAAGCCAAGCACTTGACTCTCACATCAAGCCACCTGTACCTGTTCCGTACCCACATTAGAGTGATGGAGAGAGAGATTGCTAACCGTGGACTGTGGTGTTTGTTGTAAAGTACCCTTCGAGTCCAAGAAACTCGTCGTCCCGGTGAAGCCTGAATCGTGGCCGGTTGGACGTGACAAACGTGTCAGCATCAACTCTTTTGGAATAGGTGGTTCCAATGCCCGTGAGTACACGCACGATCCAATATTGCCCTGGTCGATGTCAATATAGAGGCCCATCAGAAACTAACCTTGTTTGTGTTATCCTCTCTTTCTTTCAGATGTGATATTGGAAGCACCGCCCCCTTCCTACTCCTCATCTTCTTCTTCTTCATCTTCCTCTTCCCGCTTCTCCTACTCAACCTCCAGCATCACCGCTGAGTCCGAGTCAAGCAACGACAACTCGGAATACTCGCCCACATCGCCTAGTACCGTGACCGATGAAAAACAAGAAGAAGAGCGGAATGCCGCCGGCCCGCACTTGCTCCTCTTTTCTGCCAACACGGAAAACTCCCTGAAGCTATACATGAGCAGCATACAGAGCTACATTAGCATTCAGATGGAAAAATCGCGCGACAGCAGCAGCAACAGCAACATCAACACCCTCAACGACATGGCATACACGCTTGCCCGCCACCGGGAAGTCCTGCCTCATCGGGCTTACATGGTCGTCAACCCGGACGGGACCATTGCTGAGACATCACCCCCGGTTAGACGACCTGTTATCAGCAGCGAGAGCAACAACAGCAACAGCCAGATCGTCATGGTGTTTAGTGGACAGGGTGCGCAATGGCCGCAGATGGGCAAGGACTTGTTTGAGACGTCTGAAGGGTTTAGACAAGACATCAGGCAGATGGACTTGGTTCTCAAGTCGCTGATGCATCCTCCTGATTGGTCTCTAGAGTGTGAGTTTCTTTTCCTTCATACGTTGCCCTCCTCCCCCCTTTCCCCTTCTTTTTTCTGTCCATCTGGTTCTCTTTTCACTTTTGGTGTTTTGTACTAACACGGATATTTGTTGTGCCATGACAACAGCCGAACTCTTCGCGCCACCCGCTCAGAGTCGCATCAACGAGGCGGAAATCTCTCAGCCCCTATGCACAGCCTTGCAAATAGCTTTGGTACGGCACGTGGAGCGAGCAGGAGGGATCCGGCCCTCTGCTGTAGTAGGCCACTCGAGCGGCGAGATCGCCGCAGCTTACGCGGCCGGCGCGCTCACGCTCGAGGAAGCTCTACTCACGGCCTATTATAGGGGCTACGTGACCAAGGAGGGCAAGGAAAAGAACAAGAATACAGCAGCAGCAGCAACAGCCAGGGTCGGTGGAGGAGGAGGAGGTATGGCAGCAGTAGGCCTAGGCGTGAACGAGGCAACAGCATACCTCAAGCCAGGTGTGGTGATCGCTTGCGACAACAGTCCGCGCAGCGTGACGCTGTCGGGGGACGTTGGCGTTCTCGAGTCCGTCCTTGATGCTATCAAAGCAGAAAAGCCAGACACGCTCGCCCGAAGACTCAAGGTCGACATGGCGTACCATTCCCATCAAATGACGCCTCTGGCGGCTAGATACCAAGCGTTCTTGGAGGAAGAGTTGCGTAACGTAGTAAGCAACAAAACCAGTAACACCACCACCACCACCACCAACAATAACGACAACTTGGAGGACAAAACGATGGTCAACATACCAATGTACTCGACCGTGGTTTCTTCTTCTTCGTCCCAGGAGGTGGGGGTTATCACACCCGGCAGAGCGGCACTGGGGCCAAGCTACTGGGTTTCCAACCTGACGTCGCGGGTCGAGTTCACAGGCGCCATTCGGCGCATCTTGAGAGATAAGCCCAACAGTCTCTTCATCGAGATTGGCCCGCACTCGACCCTGTCGGGGCCCATCCGACAAATCGCGGCGGCCGAGGCTGGCACCGCCGCCGCCGCCGAGTGTCGCTACGTTTCGACCATGAGGCGCGGTGAAAATGCGTCCAACACTCTGCTCTCTGCCTTCGGCCAGCTTTTCCAATTTCAACAGGAAGGAGCAGCAGCAGCAGCACCTGTGGTTGACTGGGCCACTCTGTTCCCGGCCTCCTCGGGCAGCAGGGTGTTGACTGATCTCCCCCGCTATGCGTGGGATCACAGCAGCGGGTCATTTTGGTACGAGGCCCGCGTCTCTCGGGAATCGCGCTTCCGACAGTTTGGCCACCACCGTTTGCTCGGTCTGCGCATCCCCGAGAGCTCAGGCATCGAGCCGGGCTGGCGCAACATGCTGCGCATCGCCGACGAGCCGTGGTTGGTTGACCACAGGATCCGATCGGACGTGGTGTTTCCTTTTGCTGGGTACATCGCAATGGCCGGCGAAGCCATCCGGCAGGTGACCGGGGTGGAGGGCGGATATAGAATACGCCGTGCTATGGCCCGTTCAGCCATGGTTCTCTCGGGTGACCAGCCGATCGAGATCGTGACCACGCTCAAACCCGTCAAATTGACTGACATGTCTGACTCGAGCTGGTACGAGTTTCGTGTTGTATCATACAGTGGCTCCTCCTGGATCAAGCACTGCGAGGGCCAGGTGAAGGCATGCTCTAGACCCGACGACGAGGTTGTTCTCCAAACGCCGTGCCTGAAAAAGGATGCTCTGGTACGAAAGGTGCCCTCGACAAGATGGTACGACGCCATGGAGAGAATCGGCGTGGTCTATGGACCGGCATTCCAGGCGCTCAAGGACATCAGCAGCTCAGCAACAGAGCATCTAGCTGCCGCCACCATTGCGCAACAAGATCTCCATCAAGATCCGGCTTTCGTGTTCCACCCGATTGCCATCGATGCATGCTTGCAGTTGCTCCTAGTGGCCATGGTCAAGGGCATAGGCAGAAACTTTGGCAGGCTGCGGGTACCAACCGTCATCGAGGACTTGTACGTGTCGCGCAGTGCACCTGAAATGGATGTCTTTGCCGTCGGTCCCAACTCCAGCTCCAGCTCTTCCAAACAGCTGGCAATCGAAGTCATGGCTGATGGCAAACTCGCTCTACGTTTGAGTGGGCTCGAACTGACGTCAGTGGACGACGGTCACGAACTTGAAGACGGGGACACGGAACCACATGCCGCCGCTCGATTGGAGTGGTTGCCTGACTTTGACCTGGTAGACCATGCTACCTTGTTCAACCCACCCCGTTCGATTCCAGATGAGACCCGAATCCAAGAGGAAATGACTCTGTTGTGCATGCTAGAGACGGCCGACCGCGTGCGGAACCTGAAGGCTTGCAATTGGCACTTTGAAAAGTTCCGAGACTGGCTTGAGCTAGAGATCAAACGTGCCAGAGACGGCACGTATCCGGTACTCGGAGAACACGCAAAGGCCTACCTGACCTTGCCGTCGGCTGTTCGGGACGCCATGATCAATGACCGCTACTACAAGCTGCAAGAGATCGGGATTGGTTCCAAAGGTGCCGTGGCCATTGGTATCAAGCGCATATACGACAACTGTGAAGCCATCTTCACCGGCCAGACAGATACCTTGGACACGCTGATGCAAGGCGATGTGCTGACCCGGATCTACGACGCCGTCAGTTTTGGCAAAGGCGACTTCTTCAAGCTGCTGGCCCATTCCCGTCCAGACCTCCGCATTCTGGAGGTCGGTGCCGGCACTGGCGGGACAACCGAGATGATCCTTCGCAACCTCGTTCGGCCCCATGGACTGCCAGCATACAGTGTCTACACCTTCACTGACATATCAGCTGGCTTCTTCCCGCAGGCCCGTGAGCGGTTTTCGTACGCACCCAATATGGATTACCGCATTTTCGACATCTCCAAGAACCCATTTGACCAGGGCTTCGAGGAAGAATCGTACGATATCGTGCTGGCCCCCAATGTTATCCATGCAACGCCGTCCTTGCACGAGACCCTAAGCAACCTCCAACCACTGTTGCGTCCCGGTGGCCTTTTGGTGCTGACCGAGCTTTGCGCTGTCGCACGCACACCCAACTACATCTTTGGTAACTTCTCTGGGTGGTGGCTAGGTGACGCTGACGGCCGAGCACAAGAGCCATACGTTCCGGTGGACCGATGGGATACCGAGCTCAAGGCCGCCGGGTTCTCTGGAGTCGACACCGCCGTCCGCGACGCGGAAGAACCCTTTCACTACTGTGCAGCCATTGTCAGCACAAAAATCGACAGCAGGGTGCCCGAGACGGGTATTGCCAATGACAACGGCCTGTCTGGAAGAATATCCATCCTTTCTGACGAAGCCAGCGGAACTTTAACGGAACAGCTGGTGGGTGAACTTGAGAAGATGGGGAACTCGGTCGACGTGTTCAGGCTTGGCGAAGCGACGAAGTTGCCACCACCCGATCAGGATATCGTCTCGTTGCTGGACCTCGATACCTATTTCTTCGAGAATATTAGCGAGGAAAGGCTGGCAGCCTTTCAGCATATCCTAAATCGATACAAGTCGGGCAGTATTGTGTGGCTAACCAAGCCGGCACAGGTTGGTTGCAAAGACCCTCGTTCAGCCCAGAGCATAGGCGTCGCTCGTTCCATCCGAGCCGAGTCTCGGATTCCGTTTTACACCCTAGAGATTGATGCAGCCGAGCCACATTTCTCGCAGATAGTTAGCAAAGTCCTGGCAAAAATTCGGAGAAGCCGAGATGCCGAGTTGCTGGCGCCCGACAAGGAATATGTCGTTGATGGGGGTATTGTCAAGATAGGCCGCTACCACCCATTTCTCGTCCGCCAGGAATTGCAAGATGCCTCAGCAAGCCTCAGGGGCGAAGGGGTCAAGACCGATGATATCAAGAGCCTGCAGACTTCCAAGGCCGGATCCTTGGCACGTTTGAACTGGGTCTCCGAACTTGGCTCAGCGCCGGACAGAGACGAAGTTGTCATCGAGACCCGGGCCGTGGGCATAAACTTCAAGGATGTGTTGTACGCTATGGATATACTGAAGCCGACCATGGGTAACGATGTGCCGCTTGGCCTTGAGATTGCCGGTATAGTATCCAGGGTAGGCGCCGACGTGAGCAACCTCGCCGTAGGCGATCGTGTCATGGCCATGCCGCCCTCGGCTTCTTTCAAGACCTTGGTTACAACACCTGCGACGCTGGTGCAGAAGATACCGGACGGTCTAAGCTTCGAGGATGCCGCAACGATGCCGATTTGCTACGCGACTGCGATTGAATCGCTCTTGAATATCGGGCAGTTGGAACCTGGGCAGTCTGTTCTCATCCACTCGGCAGCTGGTGGTGTCGGCCACGCAGCTATTCAGCTTTGCCAAAGCATTGGAGCCAAGGTTTGTCATGACATCTTTTTCCACTCTTGTTTTAGGGCGGATCGGTGCTAATCCAAGATGATCAGATTTTTGCCACGGTGGGTAATCAGGCCAAGGTCGATTACCTAGTGCAGACCTTTGGAATTCCGAGGAACCACATATTCCACTCTCGGGACGAGTCCTTCGCAGTCGGCCTCCTGCGCGAGACAGGCGGCCACGGGGTCGACATCGTCCTGAACTCGGTGGCCGGTGAGCTCTTGCACGCTTCCTGGGACTGTGTTGCGGAGTTTGGCAAGATGATTGAGCTTGGAAAGAGAGACATTGGTGAAAACGGCAAGCTCGGGATGCGGAACTTCTTGGAGAGCAGGTCGTATAGCGCTGTGGATCTGACACACCTCGCTCAAAAACGGCCACGACGTGCACAAGCGTAAGTGCCCTTTCCGGCCAGAAGGCTAAATTCTTTTGAGCGACGTACAGAGGCTAACTCGTAACATCTGACAGACTCCTTAAGAAGTGTATGGACTTGTACGAAGCCAACCTGATTGGGCCCATACGCCCCATCCGAGTCTTTGAGGCAGGGGCTGTCCAAGATGCCTTTGGGATGGTGCAGGACAGCAGCCACATCGGCAAGGTGGTTGTGCGCATGCCAACGGATAGCGCTGAACTCGCCAGCTCTGCCCGAGCCACCGAGGTCCGTCTCAAGAGTGACGCGTCATACCTGCTGACTGGTGGCCTCGGCGGGCTGGGCAAAGCGATCTCGACATGGCTCGTGGAGCGGGGAGCAAGGTCCTTGGTGTTCCTGTCCCGCAGCGCGGGCCAGAAAGCCGAGGATGCGGCCTTTATTCGGGAGCTGGAAGCATGCGGTTGCTCTGTGGTCACGGTGGCCGGCCATGTCGAGAATATGTTGGATGTTAGGCGAGCAGTCGCGCAGGCGCCGCACGCCGTCAAGGGAGTCATCCACCTGGCCATGGTTCTCCGTGACTCGGCCATGGCAACCATGGGGCATGACGACTGGGTGGCAGCGAACAGCCCCAAGGTAACGGGTGCGTGGAACTTGCACGAGGCGCTTCAGGGGCAAGACGTCGACTTCTTTGTCATGGCTTCGTCGCTGGTGACGGTGGTGGAGCAGCCCGGGCAGGGAAACTACAGCGCGGCCAATACTTTTCTCGAGGCCTTTGCCCAGTACCGGCGCATGCTGTCGCTGCCAGCTTCGGTGCTCAACATCTGCCCCATTGACGGCATCGGGTTTGTGGCCGAGAATGCGTTCGCGCGCAAGAACATGAAGGCACAGGGGCTCTGGTT
The DNA here is from genome assembly GCA_009805345.1 of Neurospora sp. FGSC 26628. NCBI lineage: Eukaryota > Fungi > Ascomycota > Sordariomycetes > Sordariales > Sordariaceae > Neurospora > Neurospora sp. FGSC 26628. The sequence continues at coordinate 101,513 of RAOO01000035.1, forward strand.
CGTGGGCGAGGCGGAGCTGCTTGACTTTTTGGAGCTAGCCATCAGGCTGTCCCCGTCAACCTCTAGCTGTTCGACGTGTGGCCGGACAAGCACCGGTCAGCTCGTCATGGGATTGCGCGGGGAGGGCAACCTGAACTCGACCGACTCGAGGACCAACTGGCGACGCGACCGACGCATGGGCTTCTACCACAACGTGCGAGAGGAGAGTACCACCAACTCATCATCTTCGTCGTCGGCCGAGCTGGTGGCCTTCCTCAAGGCGGCGGCCGACAATGTCGACGTGCTGGACGAACCCGGCAGCTCGGCGTATCTGGCGCGCGAGGTTGGGCGCAAGACGTTCAGCCTGATGCTCAAGACGGAGGAGGACCTGGACCTGAGCCTCACACTGCATCAGATCGGGTTGGATTCGCTGATGGCCATCGAGTTGCGTCGCTGGTTGAAGCAGGCATTTGGCTTGGACATGAGTGTGCTGGAGATCATGGCCCAGGGCACGCTCGAGGCTTTTGGATCCGTCATTGCAAAGGCGCTGAAGGAGAGGTTTAGAGGTGCCTAAAACACGTATGTAGACAGTCCGAGTATGTAAATAGTGTAAATAGCGTCATCACCAAACATCCTAACCCTAACCCCGAAGCAAATGCGCAATTGTGTCCGAGCTTCCCTTCTCTCTCACAGGAGTGGTGTCCACTGCTGTGTGGCGCATGTTGACGAATCAATGCCGCCTCCTCCAAATTTCAAGCCACAACAAGGTTGCATGGTGCACGAAGATGATTGGCCCGATAAGCAGCAGCTGGACAAGAGGGGACAGCCTTGTCTTGGTGATATCGCGGGGCCCTCCGTCGTTGGTCAGAAAAAACATTTGCATTTTGGATGCCGTGGTGTGTGGTCGTGTGAGGGTTTTCGAGTGAAAGTGGTCGCGTGTTTCGTTTTTGCCTGCGTTTGGTTTCGTCCGGACTCAGGGCTCTTGGGGTGCATGTTCTCAACTCAGCCTTCTCCTCCACTCATCATCCTTCTTTTTCCAGTGACCGCATTTCTCATCAACAACCGCCTCCTTTTCCGCCTTGCATCAGTCGGAAGTGGAACTCTTTTTCTCAAGGACCCTGAACTCCCAAGAGAAAGGCAACCAATAATGTTGATGCGGTGACACTAGACGATAAACCCCTTTGGAGATCAGATATATAAACATCCCTACCTTATCTACATCCTACATCTCCCAACAGCCAATCTGCAACCAACCCAACCCGCTGAGGGAAACACAACATACCCGTCCTCCCGTTTCCCGAAACTTGGGTATCCCGTCTCCCGTTTCCCGGTTCCGTACCTGCCTGTCGCATCCCTACACTACATCTTTAACCAATCATATTCACCATGCGCGGCGACACCCGCGACCTCGTCGACACCCTAAGGGACGGCATCAAGGGTCTCGACGTCCGCGTTGTCGAGAACCCAGACAGCACCATTGCCAAGCGGGCTCACTACGCCCCCCCTTGGGCAGATGTCAGCATCATCGGCATTGCTGGCAGTTCGGGGTCCGGCAAGTCGACGCTGTCTCAGGCCATTGTTAAGAAGTTGAATCTGCCGTGGGTCGTCATTTTGTCCATCGACTCTTTTTACAAGAGCTTGGATCCGGAGTCGAGCAGAAAGGCGTTTAGGAATGAGTATGATTTCGATTCGCCCGAGGTGGGTTTTTAAGTCTGGTGTTAAACTCATAGGTTGGAAAACAGATGTTGACATGATGTGTCTAGGCATTGGACTTTGATGTCCTGGTAGAACGGTTGCAGGATCTCAAGGCTGGGTAAGTTTCACCGAGAAACCAAAGTGGTGCAAGTGGACGTACGAGATGCTCATTATCTGTGTAGCAAGCGTGCAGAGATTCCTGTTTACTCGTTTGAGAAGCATGCTCGTCTCGACCGTACTACCGCCATTTACTCGCCACACGTCCTCATTCTCGAGGGTATCTTTGCTCTCTATGATCCTAGAGTTCTTGAACTACTGGATATGAAGGTATGCAACTCCACCCAAGACAGTTGGAGTCAACACATGCTAACCTCAAGTCAGATCTTTTGTGAGGCTGATGCCGACACTTGTCTCTCGCGAAGAAGTGGGTTTTTCCGTGGATCTTGGTGGGCCGTTCATGTTCTAACCAAGTACCGTACCACAGTTTTGCGTGATGTGAAGGATCGTGGTCGCGATATCGACGGTATCATCAAGCAATGGTTCAAATATGTCAAGCCCAACTTTGAAAAGGTGAGAGAGACTCCTATGTAATCCCCCTTTACCAAGAACCTCACTAATACATGCCAGTTCGTCGACCCCCAACGAAAGGTCGCCGACATCATCGTCCCCCGCGGTGTCGAGAACCATGTGGCTATGAGTAAGTCTACCTACCTTCAAACCCCATCCATCTCCCTAACACGAACCTAACATTTTCTTCCAGCCATGGTAACCCAATTCATCCAACAAAAACTGGTCGAAAAGTCCAAACACCACCGGGCAGCCCTGACCCGTCTCGAGTCTCAAGCCCGCCACCAGCCGCTCTCCAACAAAGTCGTTCTCCTCGACCAGACCCCGCAGCTGCGCGGCATGAACACCCTCATCCACGACATCGACACCTCCAAGGAGGACTTTATCTTCTACTTCAACCGCTTCACCACCCTGCTCATCGAAAAAGCCATGGATAACATCCCCTTTGCGTCTACCACCATCACGACTCCCTTGAACAGGGAATACGCCGGCCTCAAGCCTCGCGGGGAGGTATCAGCCGTCGTCGTCCTACGCGGCGGCGCCGCTTTGGAAGCCGGTCTCAAGCGCGTGCTACCGGACTGCAAGACGGGCCGCGTCCTGATCCAGAGTAACATGCGCACCGGTGAACCCGAATTACATTACCTGGCGCTGCCGAAGGACATTGCGGAGCACGAGGCGGTGTTGTTGCTGGATGCGCAGATGAGCAGTGGCGGATCGGCCCTTATGGCGGTGCAGGTCCTTGTTGATCATGGAGTCAAGATGGATCGGATTGTGCTGGCGACGTATAGCGCCGGGAGATTGGGATTGCATCGGCTGACGACGGTGTTTCCGGAGGTTACGGTGGTGGTGGGGAATGTGATTCAGGATGTTGAGGAGAGGTGGGTTGAGAAGAGGTATTTCAGGTGTTAGGGGGTTATTGGATTGGAAGTATTTCGTTTGTTTGTTATTGGTGTTGGTGTTTGTAGCATGGGCCTGGCGTATACGGAATGGAGTCTACTTAGCAGGCTGTGAGGGTTAATTTGGTGACAGATATTACTGCAATTTTACATGTACTCGGAGGAGTTGATGTCTGAATCTGATATCTGGAATATTCTAATCCAACCCTAACCCCATCTACATTGGACGGACTCAAAGCAGGCTCGCAGGCTCGGGAGTCGGGACTCGGGCGTTATTGCAGGGTGCACTTTTCAGGGCAGTGACAGGGCATCTCGCTGTTCGGTTGGTCGGGTCCCAATCAGATAATCATTACTCGAAATGGACAAAGACAGCAATGGAACAACAGAAGACGTCAAGCTGAAGGGATCCTCAACTTTTTATGAAAATAACTTGTTCAATCCTCGACTTTTCTTCCTCGACGCCTTCCTCCTCTGTTAGCTGCACTAACATTTATTTTAACACTGCACTGACTGCAACACCAACACCAACAAATCGCGAGATATCCACTCCAAGCGCCTTGTCGCAGATTGGGCATTGACGTCATACCAAAGCAGCAGCAGCACAAGTAAACAGACGACGGACAGCAACACCACCGCAGGCGACGCCGACGTTGCGAAACGATGCTGCGCACATATCGAGTTGCGCGGGCCTCTGGGCTTTCAAGCTTTCCTACAGCTCCTCGAACTTTGACCTCGACAGGAACGCGACAGCTGTTTACCAAACCACCACAACACCCCGCGAAGCCCAAAACAAAGAGCCTAGAGCTAGGCCGGCCTGACCAAGTTCGCCAATTGTCGGGAAAACCACTACCACGAACCCAGTCGACACTCCTCAACTTTGGGTACCGCACCGCTGCTTGGTTTGGCAGCTCGATCGCGTTCGTCGGCCTCGGCTTCGTCGCCTTCTTCCTCTACGATGCCTCGACCTACAGCTCCCACGCGACAAACCAGGGCGATATTGCTATCTCCGAGCTCGCCCTAAACCCTCGCCGAGGAGGCCCCAAGAATCTACCGATCCTCGAAATATTCCTCGACGACGACGATGATGAAGAGAAGAAGAAACACAAGGACAAGCCTAGGCTGGTCATCCTGGGTGGAGGCTGGGGCAGTGTTGCTCTTCTCAAGGAGCTCAACCCCGATAACTACCATGTCACCGTCATCTCCCCAGCCAACTACTTCCTCTTCACGCCCATGCTGCCCTCCGCCACCGTGGGAACACTCGAGCTCAAGTCCTTGGTAGAGCCCATCCGCAACATCATCAACCGAGTCAAGGGCCACTACGTCCGTGCCACCGCCGAAGACGTTGACTTCTCCTCCCGCCTGGTCGAGGTATCTCAAAAGGACCCCCGTGGCAACGAAGTCCGCTTCTACGTTCCCTACGACAAGCTCGTCATTGCCGTCGGCTCGACTACCAACCCTCACGGTGTCAAGGGTCTTGAGAACTGCCACTTCCTCAAAGACATCAACGACGCCCGCCAGATTCGCAACAAGATCATCCAAAACCTCGAGCTCTCCTGCCTGCCCACCACCTCGGACGAGGAGCGCAAGCGTTTGTTGTCCTTCGTCGTCTGCGGCGGCGGTCCCACCGGTGTCGAGTTCGCCGCCGAGCTCTTCGACCTTCTCAACGAGGACTTGACTTTGCACTTCCCTCGTCTCCTCCGCAACGAGATCTCCGTCCACCTCATCCAATCCCGCGACCACATCCTCAACACGTACGATGAAGCCGTGTCCAAGTACGCCGAAGACCGCTTCTCGCGCGACCAAGTCGACGTGCTAGTCAACTCACGCGTAGCCGAAGTCCGTCCCGAGTCCATCCTCTTCACCCAGACGGGCCCTGATGGAAAGACAACCGTGACCAAGGAGCTCCCCATGGGCTTCTGCCTCTGGTCGACGGGCGTCTCGCAAGCCGAGTTCTGCAAGCGCATCTCCCGCAAACTCGGTCCCGCCCAAACAAACCACCACGCCCTCGAGACCGACACGCACCTCCGCCTTAACGGCACCCCCCTAAGCGACGTTTACGCCATCGGAGACTGCAGCACAGTGCAGAACAATGTGGCCGACCACATCATCACCTTCGTCCGCAACCTCGCCTGGAAGCGCGGCATGGACCCCGAAAAGATCGAGCTTCATTTCTCCGATTGGAGAGTAGTCGCTCAGCAAGTCAAGAAGCGCTTCCCCCAAGCTGCCGCCCACTTGAAGCGACTCGACAAGCTCTTTGAGGAATACGACAAGGACCAAAACGGTACTTTGGACTTTGGCGAGCTGCGCGAGCTGCTGAAGCAAATCGATAATAAACTCACCTCCCTCCCCGCCACCGCGCAGCGTGCCCACCAGCAGGGACAGTACCTAGCGCACAAGTTCAACAAGCTTGCGCGCGCGGCTCCCGGGCTCAAAGCGAATGAGATCTCAGAGGGGGACCTGGATGCGGCGGTTTACAAGGCGTTTGAGTATAGGCATTTGGGCAGTTTGGCGTATATTGGGAACAGCGCGGTGTTTGATTGGGGAGAAGGGTGGAATTTCTCGGGGGGATTGTGGGCGGTTTATGCGTGGAGGAGCATTTATTTTACTCAGAGTGTGAGCTTGAGGACGCGTGTGCTCATGGCAATGGACTGGGCCAAGAGAGCGTTGTTTGGTCGTGGTAAGTTCAACCCGAGGTTTAAGTGCTGTGAATTGTTGCTAACGAGGTTTGAATGCAGACTTGATGAGCTTCTAAACCGACTACCTAACTACCGATCCTTTCGATGAGCTAAAACGGTCTTCGACACTATAAGAAGGCAGGGAGGGAGGGAGGGAGGGAGCTGAGAGCGGGAAAGCGAGCGGACGAGTTACTTGGCAGCAGTTTAGTCGTTTCTCTGTTACATTATACCTTCACCTCGACCTTTTACAAAGTCATGATCCTTTTTTGGCTATTCATTACGTTTTGTGCTTTCCTAGACGTGGAGTTGAGAGGCAGCAATTATCTTACTAAAAGCAAGAGCCAAAGTCTAAAATTAGAATTATAAACCTTAATGCTATGTTGTTTCATGGCAACTTTGATGTTCAATGCCATGTCGTTTGATGTCGATTGTCTGGTCAGCAGAATCTTCATTCAACAGGAGCAATGTCTGTCTCCCAAGCGGTAGCAGACAAGTCAAATACTGGTTTGTTTGTTAGCTCAAGATCTCGGATCAAGTTCCCTAGGCGTTTCTATGTCTAATCTATTTGTTTCGTTCTATAATCAAAGCGTAATCTCACCTTGGAGATGCCTTATCGAATCTTATTAATGCCTTTCCGATCCGTACCTAGCCATTCATATTGTCCTTGCGAGGTTTGGGACAATTCGGGATAGATCTCGTCCAAGATACCAGGAATACCAAGCTAACAAACAAACAAACCAGCATTAGATTGTATTTTTTCTATCCTCTATCCTCTCCTCACCCATCCACCCCCGCCTAACTGATCGACGGCCTCAATTTCCATTAATTAACCCCCCAAACCTCCCCCCACCGCCTACTACTAACCCTCAACGGGCCATCCAACCTCCCAAACCTCGCCTCCTCCCCACTACTCGCCTCGGGCAAACACACCCACTCCCTTACGCAATCGGGAACCTCCTCCTTGATATGGCTAATACAAATCAACGCTTGCTGATCCGTCAACCCATGCACTTTTACTTTGCCTTGCACAGCTTGCTCGCTATCTACCACTTCTAATGGCGCCACGGCCAGCCCCTTGGCATTGGGAGTAGGAGTAAGGGTAGGGGTAGTAGATGACGCAAATGTCTTGCTCTCACCATGCATCAAAAAGAGCATACATTTATCTCTAACCGCGTCGTCCATCCCGCTGAAAGCCTCGTCTAGAACGACGATGTCGGGGTTCTTGATGATGGCTCGCAAAAACAGGAGTAACCGCTGAGAGGAGAAGGGGATTTCGCCGAATTGGTAATCTTTTGCCCATTTTAGGCTTCCTTCGTCGTCGGCCTGTGCAAGTTCGACGGGGGTGTGTTGGCTGGGTTTGGAAAAGGAAGGGTTAAGTTCGTGCGCGAACCAGGATAAAGTAGCGTCCACTTTTTCGGTTGCCTCGGGCGTGAGTTTGGGGACAGAAGAGAAAGTGTCGGCCCATGCGGACTCGAGAACAGAGCGGACCGTCAAGCGGCGGGGCATGTACTGGTGGATTTCGGGCGAGGAGTGGCCAACGCGCGATTGGATGTCCCAGAAGGTTAGAGGCCTCTGGCCTGACCCGGGTTCGGGTAGGCGGGACCGCCCGAAGAGTTTGATGGGGAGGGAGTAAGTCTGCGGGTGGTCGGAGCAGAGTAAAGAGACGATGGTGGTTTTTCCGGACCCGTTGGGACCGAAGACGCCCCAGCGGGAACCGCGGCGGACGGTCCAGTGCAGACCCGAAGGCCAGTTGCCTAGGACGGTTTTGGTGCCGTAGCGGACGGTGACGCCGGACATTTGGACTAGGGGTTCTTTTTCTTCTTCTTTTTCGGGAGAGGGGACAGGGGAGTCGATGATGGGTGCTTGGTTAGTCGGGGAGTGAGCAAGTTCCTCGGCTAGCCCCTCGCCCTTGATACCATCCTTGGTCAAGGTACGACCGATGTCAATAAGAGCATGAACAGGCATCGTCTCGTCTTCCGACAACCCGCCCTTCCACACCCCGCGCACGTAAGCCCTCAACCCATCCAACACCGTCCCCCGCTCGCCCATGGCGCCCACCTGGCTGTCTGTCCGCAGATACACCAAGTGCGTGATCCACTCCGGCAAGGGATCCTGCGGTCTCGCGGCCAGTACTAGCCTCGGACTCTTCTTCTCTGCTAGACTTTCCAGCAAGGGGCTCAAGCCCGCTACCGTAGCCGGGTCTAGTCCCATGAACGGTTCATCCAGCAATAACACCTCCGGGTCCTTGAACAACGCCCGCGCGATCCTCGCCCTGCGGCCCTGCCCGTTGGAAAGGAACGAAACGGGGAGGTCTAACAGGGTATCCAACCTGAGATCAACAACCACCCGTTCAAAGAGCTCCGGATCAACGCGATACTCCCCCGGCATCGAAGTCGGGTTTAGTTCCGTGTTCCCCAACAACCAATCCCTCACCGAAAAATCCGTTTGTTCCCTGTGACTTTCATATCTAGCCGAGATATACGTCGACGCCGCTGCCCCTAAACCGCCCGAAGTGGAGGTGGCGTCGAACCCGACATACTGAATCGCCTTGGCTGGGTTTCCTCGCAAGCGGGAGGACACTTCGTCGGTGGAAAGATAAGGAAAAGAGCGAGCGGTGGGCGGGAAGCAGAGGTATTGGCCGCGGAGGAGCTGGAGAAGCGTGGTCTTGCCGGATTGGGAGGGGCCGAGGATGGCCCAGTTGTGCGGGGAGGAGGGGTGGGAGGGCAGGTCCAGGGTGAGGTTGCTGAAGAGGGGTGGGTTGGGGTGGCCGTGGGATAGGTGGTGAGAGGAGGGTTGGTGGCGGTAGAAGGTGCCGTTGGTGATGCGTATTATGGGGGGACGGACGGTGGTCCCTGGCGGTGGGAAGCGCATTTTGTATTGAGATTTAAGACTTGGATGTACCGGACATCTCAAGTGACCATCGCAGATGAAGTCGGGAATGTGTTATATAAGTCATGAGTGACTCCATGGTTGACGTTGAAGTTGATGGAGGTCGGGAATAAGAAGCGACGTCGGAGTTAATTACATTATTAATACGGTATTGCCCTGTAATGACAACGACAAGTGACACCGGGGGTAGRCACCCACCCACCCCGCTAGCGTCTGGGGTACGTACCGCCCGCTGCACCCACCTGCCGCCGCCGCCCAGTGACAACAGCCCTGCCGCCGCCTGCGACAACAGCGGGCAGGTGAACGCGGAAGCTGCTTGGAGCCTTGACGTTGACAGCTTCCCTTCCACTTCCATCTTCCATTCCTCAGTCATTCCAGCCTCAACACCAACCTCGAAACAACGAACCACGACTTCCATTTCTTGCGATACCCAAAGCAAAATCCAGCGCTAGAGATACCATCACAATCACGCAACGAACAAACTTGATCCTCTCCAAACAAGCAATACGTAATCAACACCGCCGTCTAGCTTAAGAGCAAGCAAACCGCCAAGATGGTAAGCTATCACCCCTCCATTGCCAGCATCCTCACCATGAAGCAGCTCTCTCCTTCTCCCAGCTCGCCCAGTCTTTCACCACCATCTGCTTTTCCCCCCTCCCCCTGTCTGTATCAGGTCCATACTAACGCCCAATTACCAGTCCCTCCGCATCGTCCCCGCCGACTCCCACACCACAACCTTCACCCACCTGCGCTCCATCGCCGCCCCCTCCGCCCCGGGGCTCCACGACACCCTCCGCTCCGGCCTCGCCCCGAACCCGCTCGACTCGGTCTCCTCCAACTCTTCAACCACCGCCTCAGCAGTCCCCATCTCCTCGCACCCGCTCGAATCGCGCCTCAAGCAATGGGAAGCCACGCGCGAGGCCTTGCGCATGGAGACTCTTCGCCGCACCTTTGGCATGGCCGAACCCATTAGACGTCAGATGGAGTTGAAGATTGTTCGGGATGGGGAGTGGAAGCCTTTGGCTCTTGGCGGCAGTGTGGGAGCGCTCGGCGGAATGGGAAATGTGCATGAGGAGATTCTGATGGGACGGGATGGGGACATCACGTGGGAGGATGTGTTTACGGGCGAGGAGGGGAGGGCGGAGGTGAGCGTGCAGGAGGAGATGGAGAGGAAGTTGAGGATTAGTGCTTAGGCTTGGTTGGGGCTGAACAAGGCACGTTGTTGGGTTGAATGGGTTATGGCCACGGCATGCTAGAGCTGGAACACACAAGAACTCGAGAAACGGAAATACGACTGCGATTAGACATCAGCTCCCCCACGCGTTCCACGTTTTGCAGGTTTATGCCATGGACGGTTCTGAGTCATGAAAGATGGTTGGACATTGATACTGGCTCTGTCGGTTGCATCCCAAGCAGAGGTTTGCAGGCAGGCAGGTTTGTAGGCACATGGAGCAGTCCATCATGGACCAATAGAGCGAACGTCAAAAAGGAGATTCTCATGATTCAATATTTCCCAACGCCTGGTGGTAAACTCGTAATATATACATGACCGTACTCATCTCTCGCTCGGGGGGATCATCGTATCCACACGCTCTGCCCAAGACGGGCGGGACAAGCTAAGTATCTATTCACGCCAGCCACCATTCATCACTGTACCTCCGTCCCATTCTTCCAAATAAGCTAACCTCCAACTCTTCCCACCCACCAACCACTACGCTATCCAAAGCAACAAACTGCTAGCAACTCCCGCTGCAATGGGCAGGCAATAAGTGCTCCACCCACACACGTAAACAAAAACACACGAAAGGAGCGTTGCATACAAAGCGAAAAAAAACAAAACAAAGACAAGACGCCACTCAGTTTCCCAGTACAGCCCGTACGTAAGCACAGTGGAGGAAAAACATGTCCGACGACGAACAACAACAATAGTATATCCAGTAGGCAGAGGGAAGAAGAGAAAGACAAGAACGGAAAGTAGAGCCCAAGTCTTCCAACATGAATATATGGCATAGCTCCTTAAACAATAATGGCCACCAACCGGCCTCTTTCCTGAAATGCCAAAAAATTAACACAAGTAAAGGTTTCGCTGTGTGGATGTGGGATGATTCAGTTCGTCCCCATCTCATCTGTGCATACGCTGGATTCTGGATAACGGAACCCGCTGGACTGAGCATCTATGTCAGCCAGCTACGGGATATCTTGCCGCTTCCTTCCCGTCGCTTGTAAAAGGTACCGAAGACTCGTTGTTCGCCGATTTTGGAGCTGGATCGGTTGCTGTTCCGACGGGCTTTGTCGATACTATTAAATCGGTATCGGTGTCGGAATTCAACTCCGGCCCTCGATCCAATATCTCTTCTACTGGTGGTGATTAAAGACGCTCCGAAGCAGCAGTGAAGCGGCGAAGCGAACAAGGAGACGAAGGGTGAGGAAGTTGCATGATGTGTGCGCATCTCTCATAGGATAACACAACACGCACTTCCTCCTTCTCTCCTTGATCCTTCTCGCCCGCTTGCGCTCTTGCCGCCTTTTGCGCCTTCGCCGTCTTCTTCCATCATCTCGGCTGGTCGGACTGACATGTGGACGACGTTGGGGGTGTCGGGGGAGAATCTGTATTCTGTTTTTTTTTGGGGGGGTATGTTAGCACTCGTCCTTTGAAATCATCCTCTCTCCTCCAGCCATCACCATCATCATCATCATCTCCCCGATCTTGGCATCATCCGCAACAATCATCCATCCCCCCAGCAGTTAGTTTCCATCCCCCAATATCACTTTCTATCCATATCTCCCCTTCCCAGCTGACACCCTCCCCCATATCTTCCCATCTCCCCTTTATCACCTCACAGCATCCACCCTCCGCATCCTTTCCAATGACCTTCCAACATCCACTCTCCACCACCATCACAATCATCTCCAAGGACCAAAAGAAGGAAATCGGACAAAAGTACTCACTCTTCAAACTCTCCTTATCATCCAACAACTTCCCAAAGTGAATCAGCCGAATACTCGTCGGACTCGCCGGCTTCCCTTCCCACTCCTCCCTCCACTCCCTCAGAATCAGTTCCTTGAGTTTATACACCGAGATACTAAATGGATCCGGCTGGCCCGTCTCCGCCACGGTCTCGGGGATGTCAACGCCCCGTTTGGACAAGTACTTCTCGTCGATCTTGTACGGATGGCGGGCTCCCGTCGGCAGGAGCAGGGTGATGTTGCAGACTGGGGCTTCGGTAGGTGCCGATGCAGACTGGGATGCTTGGGATATCGAGTCAGGATCGGGTTGTTGAGTTTGGGATGCTGGGGAGGAAGCTGGGTCGGTTTCGTCCATGACATCTTGTAATGAGACGGGCATGGCGCCGGTGGCTGTGGGTATTGATGGTTCGCCTTCCTTGTTGTTCTGGGTTTGGGACTGTGTGGTGGTGGCTGGTTGGTTGTTGACATGTTCCATCTGGGCTACGTCGCCTGTCGCTGATTGTTGAAGCGCATCGTCGGTCTCGGGGCGTTTGCCGAGATGTTTTGAATCGGTTGCGTCGGCCATATTGAATTGCTTAGTTGATGTTTCGATGTCGATGCAATCGTATACGAAAGGTGGTTTGGAGCAGGAAAGACGGCACGACGGCTGGCGCCCCCCTTAGAATGTAAACTCGATGGAAATTAAATTGCGATGCAGCGTCGGCGCGGGTCCGTCAAAAGGAACGTTGTGCTAGTGCTGATGGATGTATTGCGGGAAGTCAGGGCGAAGGGAACTGTGTGGTTGTTGGATGTCCGGAAACGGCTGCCTTCAGTTGGTACGTAGGTAACTAACTCGGTAGGTCCTTGAGTTCCCTGAGTGGAAACTGGAAAGTGATGGCTGGATTGAAGTGGGTGGTGGTTGATTGCGCACACCAGATTGAATGGTCTCTCTATGTAATGAATTCAAAGAAGGAAAAAGCAAAGATGGATTGGAAAGAGGGAAGAAGTATGGACCGCTCGACTAATGCGATGAGCGGTGACCGCTTCCTGAGTGGTTGGATTGGATGGTGGATGGATACAACGGGCTATGGGCCGGGTTCGTGTAATGGGTCGTCCGTGGTTTGGACCCTTACTGCCCGTGGCTATGTAGATGCAAGTCAATGACCGGGCGAATGCAAATGCGATGCGGCTAAGTGTTGGTGCGGGCTGCGGATGTGGTGCGGGTGAGAGATGTCCGAGCGGGTACGAGAGTCGAAAGTCGATCGTATGTATCGAGAACAAAACAAGGCGGGTTCGGGCGGGAGGTTCGGTTCATTTGTAGTGCAGTGTGGAGGTGGATATCGATTGCCGGTGAGGTTGCTTTGGGGAGATTTGGGCATGTAATTGAAGACAGTCAACTTGATCATGAACAATCCCGGCATGGTGACGACGGGGCATTAAGGACGGCACTCCCGCTACCCGAGTGTGTTAAAGCTACCTATCTTCCCGATGCTGAATGTCCTGTATTGTAAGATTCTTCGGATTCACGACTTACAAGACCCAATATCAAAGTCCCGACATCGGAATGAATCCGGGAACCGAATGGCAAAAAAAAATATCTGGTAAAATCTTCCATGCGGCCCGAGTCCGTACCTAGCGTCCGGTCTATCCGCTGCGGCGTAGGATAGCTCATAGATAGGAAGGTGGTCTGGTGTTTTCTTTTCCCTGTGTGACGACGGGATGGGGGACAACCTCTAATTCGGGAGGGACAGTCTTCATTGGTTGATGATGCTACTGCAAGGTCCACACTTGATCGGCAAGACCCCGCACAGACCATTATGATTGTGGAGTTCATGATGCATCGTGCCATTAATCGTTCACAAGACACTCCCTCGTCAAAGTTGCAGAGAAGAGAGGATGGTGGTTCGCAGTTGGAAAATCGATTTCAATCCCGTTGGAGTTCCATGGATGCATGTCCAGAACAAACATTCTTCAAATTTATCGTCACGCCTGGCAGAATATCGGCACTGTCTTGCTGCAGTGGCTCACCATCTTAATTTCACAGTTCCTCCCACAAACCACGCTGGTAATCTGCCATGGCCATGATTTATCATTCCAAACCGCAAGCCGACGTTCTGAGCTGTGTTTATCACTCCGTCCTAGAGACTATCGCTCTGAGCATTCATCATTCAATCAAGCACGTCTATGGCTGTTTTTTCGCGATCAGGTTGCGGGAATCTGGGAAAGCTAACTGCACTCGAGGAATCAAAGACAAGCCCATTGCTCCTCCGACTCCGATGTTCAATGGTAACTTCCGGTAATGATCGAGATCCAGGGAAGACAGTCCCTGCTGTGTTCGTTTTCTCAAACGGGGATGGATGTTATAAGCCAGTTGAGGACCAGGACTGCGATTTATGGGGAAAAACGAACCATGCACGACATAGTTGCCGGACATTCGCAGAAACAACCTCAAGCATGGATTGATATGTGGCCCCTTGAGAACCGGGTAAGAGAACTCGAAAAAGATTGTTGAGTTTCGCGAACGCCATGTATTTCTTTCTCACATCTTTGAAGGAAGTCTTCCCGCGCACCTCAGAAGAAAGTTGCGTGCCACCCGCATATATCACAACACCCAAATGACAGCTTTAGCACGTCTTACGTCAAGCACTTCCAGGAGTCCGGGAATATCCTGTGTTTTGAGCTTTCACTGGCCAGGGAAGTCGACTTTATTTTGATGGAGATGGATAACGACAACTGAAGCATTCAACATACAATCCAGGTTGAGTTGGCGGGCAGCCCTCATCTACTACCGACAGTTTGGGCTCAAGACACTCGGCAATTTATCCTCTAAGGCCAGGGGACAACCCCTCCGAAACATGTCTTGGAACCCGACCGTGTTTCTGGGTTTAACCCAGAATCGTGGTTGTTGTCGGACTGGGCTTGAACAGTACTGTCTTGAAACATCATCATATCTCCTACTCCATAGAGATTTTAGTTCTAACAACTAGTATACGATGCTAACTTTGGATAGACATATATTTGCCTCGTGAGAAAGAGCATGACACAGGCAGTTTTGAATGCTCAATGAAAAGACATGGCCTCCAAATCCACAGAAACTTCCAGCTGCCTGCAAGAGGGAACTGGTAACACAGTCACTCGTGAGATTGTGTTTGTACCTCAAGTTAAGTGAACTTCTGGTAACACTGAAGATGAGCCAGAAATCTCGGAGGCTGGTGTTTCGACCTTCCATCTGGTTGGTGCCTGCTTGCAAAAGTTGGTCTCCTGCAGAATCGACTCCTGCAGAATCGACTCCTCCAGGCTCTGTCAGATCGTCATGTCAACAGACGGCTCATGAAGCGTCATTCCGGGAACAAATCATGCCAGTGATGTTGAGACGGAAGGAACCAGACGAAGATGGCCATTGTCCACGAGCTTCCGTGTGCACCATCGGATTCCACGATTGCACACCATCGAGGTCAGGAAATGTGACCATGGCCACTCTTGTGCTCCAGATCGTTCGCCAGTTTGATCGACAACATCTCAATCTTCCCAGACATCCGATGAAAGATCGCACAGAGCCACTGGTTGTCCTCACTGAGGTCAAGGTCGAGGTTGCGGCAGGCGATGATGAATGGCGTACATCTTACCGTACCTGCCGTTCCAGTCATACAAACAAGCTTGGAGCGACCTGGACCTTCGAGCGCTCCTTCCTTTTCAACTTGAAAACTCCCACCACTCCAGTCCTCAAGGTTCCCTTCGAAATTTCTGCTTCAGCTTTTCCTTCCCGCCCTCGAGCTTAGGTTCCTCGACCTTGCCCTTCTTCCCCTCCACAAACACGCAATAATTCCGAAACCAAATCCAAATCCCCAAACACCTCGAATCCCCCAAAATCGTCACCCACATTCTTAAGTACGGCGCGGTCTGCTTTGGAGCACGGCTTCCCTGTAAGTTGCTATTATTGTTTTTTCCCCTCCAGCTCGCTTCTCCCCCTGACGAGTACCCTTCAATACCCAAATTCTCGTCAATCTTGGCGGCGACGGCCTTGTCGTTTCACGATGCAAACAAACCCCCCACCGGACCACCCAAACACCACAGTGACACAGAGCAGTCCTTTGATATTAGACGTGTACCAGCACGTCCAAGGGAGCGATGCTGTAGCACTCCGGCTGTTCCCTGCCATGCTGCCACCCGTTGCCGTGTTCCTGATTTTCACTTTGCAATTTCCTGTTCCGTCATGGGTCCACGATCCCATATGGTCGCGTTAAGTCCTTCTTTTCTTCCCTTCTGAGACTACGCCTCTTTCCACCTTCTCTTCTTACGGCACTCCAAGCTGACACTCGTTTCACCAGCAGTTCATACATCACTTCTCTACATTTTCTTGACTCTACAACCTTTGGGTATCAACAGCCAACATGTTCTTCAACAAGTCCACCGCTGCGGCCGCGGCCGCTTTTGCTGGAGTTGTCGTCGCCCTCATCGACGGAGCTGCCTGTGCTCAGAATCAAGTCAACGGTCTCCATGAGCGCGACGATGGAATCTGGACTACCGTGTCTCTCACCACGACCGTCTACGGTACCACTACCCAGACCGTCCAGTTGACTGCCGCTGAGGTGACGAGCACCTCCTGCGTGACCACCACCTACGAGACTACTCTCAGCCCTGTCGAGACCGAGACTGGTTCCCCCGTTGAAGGCACGTACTCATCCGTTGCCAGTCCTGAGGGTACCACCACCGAGACGTCTACTAGCGTGGCGTACGCCACCGAGACCTCCACCATCGACACGTCCAGCAGTGAGACCTCCACCAGCGAAACTTCCACTACCACCGACGTCACTATTGTCGTCCCGGCTTCGACTGTTATTGCCAACACTACCATTGACTTGATCACCTCTCAAGTTACCGTCACCGTCAAGAGCGGTACCCTCACTTCCACTATCTGGGCTACTGCTTCCGAGACCATCAGCGTTACTATCCCCAGCAGTGGCTTTCCCTTGCCGAGCTACAACTCGACGGCTACAACTGTGGCCAGAACCACGTACACCAACACGACCACCGTTGGACCTGCCACCAGCTTCTTGTCATCTTACACCTATCTTTCCTCCAGCACTCCTGCCTCGATCGGGGTTACCACTACCGGCTACGGCAGCCCTTATGCGTCTGCCACCGTCACTGCTGGAGCTGCCGGCATGAAGGCCAGCGGTCTACTCGGTCTCTTCGGTTTCCTGATGGCTCTGTTGGCATAGAGTTGCGTCTTTCCTGCCTCTTGGACATTCCTTTGGGGAAGCCATGGATAGTATCACAAGGGTAAGATCTCTTCTTTACGGTCCTAGAAGCATGAGCTGACCGGTGTCCTAGATTATGACATATTCCATATCTTATGATCAATCTTGGCTCACTCCGCGGGTGTTGGTATTGCCGTATGGGGTTTGGTGATCTGGTTGGCATGACTGCTATGATTCCATTTGGAAGCCATGTTAGTGACATGGTCGGATTGTTTTTCTCTTCTTTCACTCCTTTGTTTCAATTTTCCAAAAGACTTTCATGACTGTTATGATGTGGATGCATCAGAGTATAATCGGTAATGACTTATGGTCTCTCTGCAAAATGGTACGCATGAGATGCCGTAGACAAACGATCTCGGAGGTCCTTGGGCAGGCTGATGATGAGTGGATGAAAGGGTACTACATGTACAATAAGCCCTGATATGTCGAGTAAAGGCAGTAACTCGACGATATGATTTCCATTCTGTTTAATGTCTCGTCAGAGTTTCCACTTGTAAGCCGATATCACCTTCAAGTCCTCAAAATTCTTGAATGGGGACGTATTGAAATGCTCCATATACGGGTATCTTAACTTCAGTCATTACATTACCTATCTTCGAGTCCGAGTCTTCTCCAACTCCATTTCCTATCTCTCTTTTGTTTTTCACCAATAATCCCATTATCATTACCTCTTCCTCTTGTCTCTTCACCTTTTTATAACACCTTCGTTCCCTCTTTCCAAACCCTCAACAGCACCCCCTAGGCCTCTTTAAACATACGTCCTCGACCCCATACCCCCCTTCCCCTTCCTCCATCTAATCCACCCCACCACCAACAACACCACCAAAACCGCAAAAGCCAAGAACTGGAAGATCTCGTCCGCCAGCCCCTTCTTGCAGCTCGACTGCAGCCTGCTCCAAGCCGTCTTCTCGTTCGGGTCCCCGTACAAAATGCCGTAGTACCAATCGCCCTTGTACTTGCGCTTGCCTTGGTTCAAGAGGTTGTTGTCGAGGATCTTCATAACCTTGGTGGGATCGGTGCAGGAGACGCCGCGGGTGCCGATTGCCCAGGCCTGTTGTGTGTGTGTTTTGGTGTTAGTGGATGTTTTGGGACTGGACCGAAAGAGAGTGGAGTGGAGGGAGAACATCAAATGGAGAGGGTAGGTAAAAAAGGAAGACGTACAATACCACCAGCCAACAACACCAAAGCCCCGATGGCATCGGCGCCTAGTACCACGATGTCGGGGATGAATGAACTAAGAAACAGGGCGGCGATGCCTAGAATGCCTTCGAGAAGGCCGTAGGCGCCTGTGAAGACGGAGTATTGCGTTGTGGTGGCTGTGGACCCGACTTTTTGGGCTGTGATGAATTGGGCGGAGAGACCGATGATTACAGCGCCGAAGAGGATCTGATGAGGAGGAGAAGGAGTCAGTTATTGGCTTTGGGCAGGATGAAGAAATTATATAGTGGGGATGGTTGGGTGTGGTGATGATGATGGAAGGCTTGGGGAAACAGACGGCATTGCGATATCGAAAGTACATCGGATATGGGAGGATGGAGGAGAGGCATGAGTAAGGTAGAGAGAGAGAGAGTGGAAAAAGTGATGCATGTGAACTGGTAGTGTGATAGGATAAGGATAAGTTAAGTGTAAACATACCTGAAGGCCACGAAGGCCGAGACACAAACCGGCGAGCATCTTGTCTTGTTTTTTTTTTGCTGTTTAACTCCAACAAACAAAATCCTTAGGTGATGATGGGAAAGTTCAAAACCAAGTGGAAATCTTTTCCGGCCACTTGAAAAGCGTGGGAGACCACCACCTTTTGTACATCATAAAAGTCTCAAGGTAGTATGGTAGTATCAAACGGCCGAGGCTACACCACTACCACGCTCATATGACCCCAGACCCCATTCGTTTCTCAAAACCACCATTCTGTTTGCCTTGGGTTAACTGCCCAAAAATTCAAGCCAGGGAAAAAAGATCATGTCAGAACTGGACAAACTAGGCAACATCCGGTCCGCAATTCGCGAATTCCCGAATTTGGGAGCGAGGGAGGGTGACAATGGGGAGCTGACCTGCATATCTCTGGTAGATTTAAAGGGGCCAGTAGAAATACTGCATAGGCTAGCCTCGACTTTACATAATGACAAGGAAGACTCTCCGGCTTGGCGTTCTTGTTAGTGCTAGTGTTGAATTTTTCAACGTTCAAGACGGAAAGATATTGTCGACTGCCCGTTTTGTGACTCCGGGAGTTGAAAGTGTTCTCGCTACATGCTAACCGTGGACTCCTAAAACCCATGCAGGTTATGTCCGGACCGTATCTGACCTCCCTTAACCGAGCCAAGATTGTTACCTACCTATCTAGCACTGCCGGTGCTGTTGTACATGCTGCTGCCGTCGAAAGTCTGAGAAGGCTGAGCTCTGTGGCTCTGTTCATACAGTAGTGTAGTGTAATGATCTTCACTTCAACCCCGCCCTATAGGTATCCACACAGCCACATAGCCTTCCTTGCTCGGACTATTCAACCGTTTCATTCAATCAGAGTTTCCGGAGGAGAAAAATCAATGCGAGCTCGCATTTGGCAGCAAGGAAGAGAGGCAGGGCAAAAAAAAGTCAGGCAGCAGCAAAGAACCACAGACAGACACAAGCCAGGACCAAACAAACCCCACAAGAAGAACCGTACATTAAGTTTCTAACAAGCCAAGCCTCGGATCCGACAGACCAGCATCACAGTAGTGTACACTAAAGACATATGGTAGCATATCCCCCCCCCTCCCAGCTTCCAGCTCCCAGCCTCTCACAATCCGAAAAAAAAAAAAAAAAAAAAAAAAAAAAAACCTATTTTTGGGGAAATGACGGGGAATACCTAGGTACCTGACAGAAAATCACAGAAGAAGTGACAGAACTCTAAACCGCAAAGAGGTTCCAATGTGACCCCAATCTCACGAACCGCCTGAAGCTGCCGCTGGTAGTTCCGCTGGTGCCTAGGGTTAGTCTTGTTAGTGGTAGTACTACGTAGCAAGGGCTGTTGTTGATGTTCTTGCCTGAGCTTGTGTGTGATTGGTTGGTTTTGGGCAGATGCCAGATGGAGTTGAATGGTGGTGCTATCATTCATTCATTCGGGCCCGTCTCCCCGGTGAAAGTTCGATTTAGGAAAACTATGACTCTTCTCTGTAGGTAATCTTCGTGGAAAGCTTGTTACCTCGACATGTGTCCAAAACTGTCTTTGACATGAAGACTTTTGCTTGCAAGTACATCGATTGGAACCCTTCTTCAAGCAACCACACTGCTAAATGATCCCTGACAAGAGGCCCCGAGGAGTTGCTCTTCTTAGATGGAGAACCCGATGTCTCTCCCAGCACGTCATTTTTGCCTGCGTCTTTGAATAGCCGAGTCCCTAACCTTACTTATCCAGGCCCGTAGCGAGTGGTTACAAGAGAGGGCGTTGTTCCAAAGCAGGGAGTTGCTCAAAAAGACTGCTGGTACCAAACTAACAAGACAGCCGGGGTTGGAACTGTCCTCTCAGGTGTTGTGATGCTGTCAGAACTTTATTTTCGTGTTCCGAGTGGTCTCCCGTCTTCCCTAGCCCACTGTGCCCCCTCCAGGGAGCCTTGTCCGACAAACTCCTTGTGTTCGCACTGCGTTACATACTGAGCAGTAGGCATGCCAGGTAGGTATACCGTAGAGAACCCGGCAGTTTTCGCTTCCCATCGGTTTTCCAGGGTTCGTCTGAGTACTTCCGTCTGGGCTTCGTCTTCGGGTACCTTCTAGGGTCTATCGGTGTGTCGCTGTGGGTATCGTTGCTTTGTCTCCTTATTATACGGGGTTCCTGATCCAGTATTCAATCTCCCGCGCTAGGCTAGAATGATGTGGCATGATGTATCATCAATGGTCTCTCGTTCTCGACCCGTTTCAGTTCCTGGTGATATGCATATTTTCGGGCGTGTATAGTAACAGCGAGGTTAAGACGTAGTCTCCCCTCGAATTATTGTCGACTAAACTCGAGGTACCTATAACGACAATGCTGGAATAGCATGTTCCAGCGGTTCTCTGCGCACTTCCCAAGCAAGCCAGTCGGATCTCGTTGTCCTGTATTTACCACGTTAGCATTCATTCCACAGTCCTTCCCTTCACATTCTCCCCAAGATAACTCACGGTAGTAGTCCCATACTATTGATCTTCCAAACTCCCACCGCCAACGCCAACACCTGCATAAGCACATACGCCGCCTTCACCTGCAAGATAGACCCCCTGTTGCTATCTGTCTCGAATCTCTCGAAAGCCTGGTTGGTGCTCAACAGACCCATGATGGGGTTCTTGAACGCCATAAACACCATCATGATACTGAAGATCTGGAGTGAGTTGCCGGACATATACATCATAATGAGCGTCATGGGTAGGTTCTTGGCGGGCGCGAGGGCGACTTCCCAGGCCTTTTTGAGCTTGAGCTGGTCCATCTGTTCGGGGGAGGGGGGTTCGCGGGGGGCAGGGCGGGAGGCATCCTTCTTCTGTTGGTGCACGTGTGTTAGCTCTGTACAAGGTAATGGTTGTACTCGGGGGTTATCGTACCTTGGAAGGGCCGGACACGGCTTGCGACGAGTACCCTGGAGGATCGGGGATGCTGGCGGGCTTGGACTTGTGAGGCGGTGGGTTGGTAAGGTCGGTTACCCATCTCGGGGAGGGGTCGGCAACGGGTTTTAGGTCTGTCATGGCGGGCGTTATGGATGCGCTTAAAGATGTCGTAGAGTTGGTGATGGAGGTAGAAGATGACGCCGGGAGGAGACACAACGTGTACGTGATGGAGTCCGTGCTTCGGTAGCTGTCCCTGAAAAGAGCGCCCCACATGGAATTTGAGCCGCTTCCCCACGCTGGACGACGCTGAGTGGTGGGGACCGTGCGCTGTTGATGATGCTACGGAGCTCCACTGAAGCATTCACTGGCAGAAGGCGTCGTCCAGTGGGCGTTCAGTGCAAGTCGCAGGGCTCGCGATCGCTGACCAGGAGGTGCCGTAATTAATTCAGGGGACGCCCCAGGAACCGGTGAACAGAAGCGAACATTATTTCCATCGACACCCCCGGCGAGTCCGCGGTTTGAACTAAACATCCTCTTTTTTGTCTGGCTTGGAATTTTGCGACTAGGAGGCTGTTTCATCCCATCAACTACGTACAGCAAGTGGAGGGTAGTTTCCATTGCGCCGGACAGACCTACACCGAGCATACCGACGACGACGACGACGACGACGACGACGACGACGAGCATCGCGATCCATTATCGACGACTACCTCGACTCGACTTTGGACACTCCGGACCTCCGAGACAGACATCGGATCGAATACTTGACGCGACTTGGAGGCTGAAACGAAGAGGAAGACAAGCAATTATTTATTGGCTGGTCTCGACTCGCGATATCGCAAACATAGCTTCGCTTGTGTTCCAGCAAGAGGGGCTTTTCTTCGTTGTCTATCACACCACCCTACTACGCCTTGCGCCCGCGCCGAGCTCGTTTGCCATTCGTCCATTCAACCATATCGAGTCTTTTCGTCGCATCGCAATCGCATCACCGGGTTCGACTCGACCGAGATAGGGATAGTAGTTGAGGAGGTGGACGATAATACACTACAAGCAGCCAACATGTCGACCCAACAAGGAGGAGGAGACTCCAAGCTGTTCGCGAGGGTATGTTAAAGACGGGACTTCCCTTTTACCTTCGGGATATGCCGTTGCTTTGTCTACAACCCCTCTCCTCCCTTGCTTGTTTCTCTTTGACATCGCGAACCCTGATGGCAACAAGAACATGAGCTACCCCTGACCTCATCAACACCGCAACCATGTTTGTCGCATACCCTATCCCACCGAACATTGGCTTACCTCAAACTCGACAGGGCAAAGTAGCTGAGCTACGCCTCGAGCTGAACAGCGGCAGCAAGAAGGACAAGAACTTTACCCAAAAGAAGATTGCCCTCAAGAAGATTGTCGCCAACATGACCATGAGCAACAATGACATGGTTGGCTTGTTCCCGGATATTGTTGCCTGCATGGCCATTCAGAGTCTGGAAATCAAGAAGATGTGCTTCTTGTACTTGGTCAACTATGCGAGGATGAGGCCAGACATTGCGGTAAAAGCAATTCCGGTTCTGGAGCATGTAAGTTACCACATCTGCCCTTGTTTTGCCATATAGTCTAGTCACTAACAATACCAGGACATGGAAGATCCAAACCCCCTTGTTCGCGCCCTTGCACTTCGAACCATGTCTTATATCCACGTGCGAGAGTTTGTCGAGGCGACCGTACCACTAGTCAAGCACCTTCTCCGCGATATCGACCCCTACGTTCGCAAGACGGCTGCTTTCTGCGTTGCCAAGCTCTACGACCACGATAGACACATGGTTGAGGCTTCAGACCTTATCGACAGACTCAACAACCTTCTGAGGGATGACAATCCGACAGTGGTGGCCAGCGCTCTTGCGAGCTTGATGGATATCTGGGAGAGAAGTGATGCTATTAAACTCACTATCGACTACAGCAATGCTTCCAAGATGGTCGCCATTCTGGCCGACTGCTCTGAGTAGGTTATCCCCCCTCCAATTCAAGTACGGCCTACTAACAGCAAGCAGATGGGGCCAAACCTACATCCTCGAAGCTCTCATGTCTTACGTCCCCCAAGAATCCGGCGAAGCTCTCCTCCTCGCCGAGCGCATCGCCCCACGCCTTTCACACTCCAACTCCTCGGTTGTCCTCACCTGTATCCGCGTTATCCTCTACCTCATGAACTACATCTCCGACCAAAAGCAAATCTCCGCCCTCTGCCGGAAGCTCTCCCCACCACTGGTCACCCTTCTCGCCAAGGGGCCCGAAGTTCAATACCTTGCCCTGCGCAACGCTCTCCTCATCCTCCAACGCCGCCCCGAAGTCCTCCGCAACGACATCCGCGTCTTCTTCTGCAAGTACAACGATCCCATCTACGTCAAGGTCACCAAGCTCGAGCTCATATTTATGCTCGCCAACGAGAAGAACATCGACGAAGTCTTGACGGAACTACGCGAGTACGCCACGGAAATCGACGTCCACTTCGTCCGTAAGGCTGTCCGCGCCATCGGCAAGCTGGCCATTAAGATTGAGCCAGCGGCCAAGCGGTGCATCAACCTGCTGCTCGAACTGGTCTCCACAAAGGTCACATACATTGTGCAAGAAGCGACGGTAGTGATCCGCAACATTTTCCGCAAGTATCCTAACCAGTACGAGTCCATCATCGGCACCCTGTGCGAGCACCTGGACTCCCTCGACGAACCAGAAGCCAAAGCAGCCATGGTATGGGTCATCGGCCAATACGCCTCGCGCATCGAGAACTCGGACGCCCTCCTCGAAGACTTTTTGTATTCCTTCGCCGAAGAGCCCGTCGAAGTCCAGCTCGCCCTGCTCACAGCAACCGTCAAGCTCTTCATCCAACGTCCCACCAAGGGCCAGGAATTGGTCCCAAAAGTCTTGAAATGGGCCACCGAAGAAACCGACAACCCCGACCTCCGCGATAGAGCCTACATGTACTGGCGTCTGCTCTCAACAGACATGGAATCCGCCAAGCGCATCGTCATGGGCGAGAAACCCGCCATCACCGCCGAATCCGAGCGTCTCGACCCCGTCACTCTCGAAGAAATGTGTCTCAACGTCGGCACCCTAGCAACAGTCTACCTCAAACCGGTCCAGACCGTCTTCCGCAACGCCCGCCCCCGCAAACTCCAAGACTCACCTTGCCTCCAACGCCCCGACTACCCCGAATACGCAGCAGCCCAGCTACCCAACCCCAAATCCCTCTCCCAATTCGGACAAGGCCACCAACCTTCGGATTTCGATCCTAGAGTCCCCGGTTCGCGACCTGCTCCCCCCACCAACAACCAGTCTGCTTCCTCCCAGCAAGGAAACCTAGCACAAGCAGTCCACGACGCAGACGCTTACTTCACGCAGCAAGCTAGCCAGCAAGCAGCGGTCAACGACGCGGATGCGTATTTTGCTCAGCAGATGAGGCAGATGCAGATACAGCAGCCCGGCGACAGTTTCGGGGGGGATGCGGGACACGGGTATGGGCAGGGGTATGTGGTTAGTCAGAGCTCGGCGTACCAGCCGGGGATGGGGGGGATGAATGGAATGGGAGGGATGAATGGGGCTCAGGGGGATTTGTTGCTGTGAGGTTTACTAGTGTGAGGGGAGTGGGAGATGGGTGGGTGGGAGTTGAAAGGTGTGAAGAGTGAGTGAGAAGAAGGGGGGAAGAGGTGTACTGTATGAGGTAGTAATGTAATAGGTAGGGGGGGTTTTAAGTGTGTTGAGTGTTGTCAAGGAGAGTTGGTTGTTGGGTGGTAGAATGGTAAGGGTGGTGGGAAAAGATATCCATATTTTAGGTTGTAGATAATGTGAATAACAGTAATTATCCCGTCACACACCTAGGCATGCATGGTGATATGTTCTGGCGTATAATACCTGAGCGGCTTGTGAAAACATTCATGTCACTATACTTCGAAAGACAAAAGACGTGAGCGTAGGACCTCGTATGTTCTAACCATTTATTGCACTCAAGATCAAGTAGAGAACCGTAAAAACGCCAATCTAAACCATGTGTGTACTAGAACCAAGGGAATATTTCGCAAAAGAAAAGGAAACAACAATTACCGACAAAACATGTTTCCCCTGGCTGTGTCCATAATGCAGCCCCAAACCCAACCGCTTAATTCAGAGTAAAATCCTTGAAAGTCCACTTCTCCGTAACCTTTGTCTTGGCTTGCTTCTTGAACGGAATGTGTCTCCTCGCCTCCACCTTGCCTCTGAGCAACATATTCCTGTATCTGTCTTTCAACAGGTTACCCTCCGGCTTGAGCAACCGCAGCGAATCCTGCAGCTCATCCGGCAGGACCAGCTCCAGATCCTTCTCGGGCAGCTTGAACTTGCCTAGTTGCCTGCGGCGCAGCTCAACGTCATCATCCTCCTCAACACTGGCGTCGTCGTCGTCTTCTCCCTCAGCTTTTTGGAGGGCAAGCTGCCTCTCCTTCTCGGCCAGTTCCTTGGCAATCTGCTTGACTCTCGCGGCCTCGGCCTCTCTCTTCTTGATAGCCGCCTCGTGCTTCAGACGCTGCTCCTCGGCCTTGCGGCGCTTGATCTTGTTGCGCTGGGCTTGCGTCTTGCGCTCCGGTCGCTTCTGCTTCTTCTTGGACAAGCCCTCCGCATCGCTCTCGGCTCCCTCCCAGGCGGAATCATCCTCCCACTCGGACAGCTCGGCTCTCTTCTCGGCGGCCTCGGCCTCGGCGCGCGACTTGGCGGCCGCTTCGGCCTTGAGACGCTCCTTCTCGAGTTCCTCCAGACGCTTCTTCTCGGCCTCCCCGGCCTTGCGTAGCTCCTCCTGGTAGCGCTCAGAGTAGTCGGTGAAGGCGGGGTTGTACGACTTGTCGCCCTTGGGCTTGGGAACGGCAGGGAGCTGCTTGCCGGTGGCGGCGAGGGAGATGGGTTGTTGTGTGAGAGTCTTGGGGGCCTTGGCCTTCTCGACCTTGGGCAGGAAGTTGAACGTTTCCTCGGCCTGCTGCTTCTTCTTCTCTTCCTCCGGGTCGGCCCAGGCGTCAAAGGTGGCGTCGACGACCTCGACGGTAGTGGTGTGGTGGCCGTCGGCGACGCGCTTCAGGCGGCTGAGTTCCTTCTGGGTGACGTAGGTGGCACGGAGGCGCTTGGAGGGCAGGACGCCGTCGGTGACCTTGCCGGATGTTTCAGAAGCCGGGCGCTTCTTGAGGGAGACGGCGGGGACGGCAGAGCGCTGGGCAAGGATCTCGTCGGCCTTCAAGGGCTTCTTGAGGTGCTTGGGGAGCTTCTTGGTGATTTCGGTGTCGGGCTTGACGTCGATGGCGAAGAGTTCTTCGGAGGCTTTCTCGGCAATGACACCACTGCAATGCGATTCATGTTAACCAATTGGTGTTATGGGTAGAAAGCATAGAAGGGGCAACCGTACCCCTTGATGATCTGGGCGTTCAACTCTTCGAGACCCTGCTCGACCTCCGTAACGTCGACATTCTTCCTCCACGCCTTCTTGCCCTTTCTCGACGGTTGGTTGTATTGCTTGGGGGCTTCGGGATTGCCCGACAGGGGTTTTAGAACGGGCATTTTGGGTGTGTGGTGGTGTGTGTTGTTGTTGACGACTCGAAGAAATCAAATGAGTCGGTCGAGGTTCGTGCAGATAAGAAATGGAAGTGTCGATACCTCGAAACCGCCTGAAATTCTGGGGTCTCCTCTGCAATCAATCCGACTTTCCAGTGGGGTGTGCAACTCAAAATTTCAGCGGCGACAGGAGCCTGCGATAAGATAACTTAGTAAGCGCTCAGCTTCCATCCCCAGCCGTGCTCAGCTGGCAATTGCAACAATCAGCCAATCACACTTTTGAAGTCAAGACAAGCCCATGACGGCCGCCAAGCCTTTGGCCGAGTGAAGTGTCGAAACTGTCCGGGTCTGGGCGCACTTCCCAGTCCCCCACTGATGGCTTGGCGCGGTCCCCTTTCTCTCGCATGAGTCCGCTTCGGGGAAGAACACAAGAGGAAAGTCGTAAAGAGACGTGCAGGTTGTGTTGTTCAGACTTGATTTATAGTATATGGAATGTCGGTCAATGAACAAATCTGCATCATTGAATATTGAATTTCCAAATATTTTTCAGCTGTTTGTAGTTTAAAGTTCAGATCTTTCGATCCGATATCTGTTTACATAAAGACTGAAGACCCCAGTAACAATCAATCGACTCGGCAACGGGAAGACCCCGACTGGATCCCAACACCGACCCGATTCCTCCAAGCACGACCACACACCACTGAGGACCACTCAACGCTCGCTGCACCAAGTCTCCGGCAACTCTCCGCCGTCCACTTCCACTTCGATCCATATCCCTCGACCAGACAACTAACTCTAGACCAACTCCGACCGCCTAAACTTTCTGCCACTTAACAACCACTTCCTCCAAGCTTTCCCTTGACCGCGTTTCCTTGGATTCCGAATACCTTCAAGCTACCCCGCGAAGTACCGTAATCCGCACATACATCCATCACAATGGCGCAAGCAGGCGGGTCATACAACAACCCCTTGAAGAAGTTCAAGTAAGACAGCATACCCGACAGTCCGCTTCCATGGAAACCCAAAAGATAAAACAAGACAAGATGCTAACCACTCTTTTTCTTCGTCAGGTTGGTCTTCTTGGGCGAGCAAAGCGGTATGCGACCACCTACCTACAACACTGATCCCAACTAACCATTGCGCGCAACAGTCGGCAAGACGTCGCTCATCACACGCTTCATGTACGACTCGTTCGATAACATGTACCAAGCCACCATTGGTATCGATTTCCTTTCCAAGGCATGTCAACACCTCTGACCGCTTTCAAGGCAATGCGCAACATTTGCAAAGACCAAAGAAAGAATAGTTGAGGGGGGACATTTGGCTAACTATACGGGGAAAAGACCATGTACCTCGAAGACCGAACAGTCCGCCTACAGCTCTGGGATACAGCCGGCCAGGAGCGCTTCCGCTCTCTGATCCCTTCGTACATCCGCGACTCTTCGGTGGCGGTGGTAGTTTATGACATTTCGAGTATGT
Source organism: Neurospora sp. FGSC 26628 (assembly GCA_009805345.1). Taxonomy (NCBI): domain Eukaryota; kingdom Fungi; phylum Ascomycota; class Sordariomycetes; order Sordariales; family Sordariaceae; genus Neurospora; species Neurospora sp. FGSC 26628. The sequence continues at coordinate 130,001 of RAOO01000035.1, forward strand.
TGAGTTTCCTTTTCTTCCCGGCCTTTCTTAAACAATTCATTGTCTTCAAATTCCCAACTAGCTTCCCAACTCCCTCACCGCCTTCCACCCCGCCATACATATCTCCCAACAGCTTTCCCCCACCCACCCAATGGCACCTCACTGACTGACTGACTAACCAAAATGTAAAAAACAGACGCCAAATCCTTCCAAAACACACGAAAATGGATCGACGACGTGCGCGCCGAGCGGGGCAACGACGTGATCATCGTGCTGGTCGGCAACAAGACGGATCTGAACGACAAGCGTGAAGTGACCACGGCGCAGGGCGAGGAAGAAGCCCGGCGCAACAACCTCATGTTTGTCGAGACGTCGGCAAAGCTGGGCCACAACGTCAAGACGCTGTTCAAGAGGATAGCCCAAGCCTTGCCCGGGATGGAGGGCACCGGTGGGGAAGGCGGTGCCGGTTCCGGAGGACAAGGAGGCGGGGCGGCGACGAGGATTGATGTTAGTAGCAAGGAGACGGTGGCGCAGGAGGGGTGCGCTTGTTAGATGGTCCTTGGTCTGGTCTGATGGGGACCGGGACAGGGACAGGGACGGGCGGCAGGCTCGGGGAAAGACTATACCTCTTCTAGGGGAACGAGCGGCTGAGTGAAGTTGAGGGGAAGTGAAAGAGGGGAGACGGCAGACAGCAATGGGGATGAATGACCATGTTGATGATGTTAACGAGGTTAACGATGTAATGGGGAATATGATGAGAGATGGAACATGATGATGGGGGGGGGGGGGAAATAGAGGTGGGGGCTAGACAACCTGACAAACAACGGGGAGAAATAATGAGAATTGGCTGTGTTTGTGCTTACGGTTTGGCTGGCTGGCTAAGCAAGGCGATCGGAGCATAGCATGCAAAGGGGGGGGTTTTAACGCTTATAATAATATGATAAAAGACATAATACTTGTAGTATCTATTTGATCTGGACTATTCGTGCCTTTTGGGTGTTCAAGGTCGTCGTTTTTCCAAGTGCAAAGTGGCATTAGAGATCGGATATTTGACTTTACCATTCGGATGACTTCAGTTGCAAGAGTAACAGGCCTCGAGCTACTGGCATCGGTGTCACAGCTTCTGAATGGCTTCTTGTCAACTATGGACATTGCATCAAGACCAGCGCCTTAAAGTCACCGAGGCCATGTTGGAAGGAACATGAGATGAGAAAGTTGAAAAGTACTGAGGATTACTATGAACAAGGAACATGGCAGAAAGAAAAACAACAAGTACTTCATATTTTGGGTCTCCCCGTGTCTATTAACGCCAAATTCGCCGATTCCAATAACCGAATATGCTTTGCTACTAAAGGTAGATTTGATGTGCCTGCCTGCCCCTGAAAACCATGGTTCCGAAAAAATCTCCCAATAACCTGTGGCGACCAACCAAGGGGGTATAAGCAAGCCCGAAGCAGCCATCGCTTGGGGTGGGTGTCCAAAGCCAACAGTGCTGTTACAGTCGAGTTGTTGGCCGTTGGTCCGTCAATGCCGCTGTCCTCTTTTTCCGTCGTCCGTATTTTACACCGGACCCGTTCGTTCGTGTTGGGCTTTTTTATTTGCTGGCGTCAACTAAACAGGCTCAGTGGCGAGGAGGGCCGCCAACAAAACAGCAAAACCCTCCCCCCCGCATAGGGTATCGACAGCCGCGGGAGCGAGTTCGTTAAATAATCAGTGATCCCGCGAAAAGAGGTGGCTGGTTCCGGTGTTGGTAATGGTGTTGGTGGTGGTCGCGGTAGTAATAGTACGGATGCTCGTCGCTCAGTCGGTATCCATCTCGTCATCGTCGTCAACATCCTCGAAATCGTTCTCGTCATTGTCACCCTCATCGACACCACCGAAAACGCGCTCCGAGATCTCTTCCACGCCGCCGTCTGTCCTGACGCGGAGCCTCTTGACCTCGCCGCCGAACGCCTTGGTCTTCTTGCTGGCCGCCTTCTTGGCCAGCTCGTCGCGCTCGAGTTCCTCGACGTCCTGGCCCGTCTCCTGGGCGAGCTCGGCCAGCCTCCTCTTCTCGGAACCGCGCAGGCGGGGCAGGAGGTGCTCGTTCTCGGCGACGAGCTTGCGGGCGGCGGCGACCTCGCGGGCGCGCTTGCCGGCCATGCGGCGCTTGTAGAAGATGCGCTCGCGGCGCTGGCGGATCTCCGAGATGCGCTCCATGGCCTTGACCGTCTTGGCGAAGAGCTCGCGGTCGTAGCGGACGGGCACGTTGCGGCGGGCGGCGAACTGCAGGGTGCTGTCGACCACCATCTCCTTGCCGGCGTTCTTGCGGTAGGCCTTGGTCCACTTGAGCTTGCGGGGGTTGCGCTTCATCTTGAAGTTCTTGTGGCACTTGGAGCGGCAGAAGCGGAAGGACTTGCCTGTGGACATTGATACTCGTCAGCAATGGAACCTTGGAAGAGGATCCTGATGGGGGATGGGGGATTGGAACAGGAGACAAGACGTACCATCATTACGCATAAAGGTAATGCCCTTGGAGGGCCAGGCCGGACGGCCGCAAAAGAAACAGGGATCGACACGCATCTTGACGGGTTATGTGGGTGGTTGTGGTGGTGGTGGTTGAGGAGAAGCAGCGAGCCGGGTGTGGATGGACTCGTTGTCTTTTACTGAAACAACAAAGTCAACAACAGCCGAACGGTCCAGGGCGCCGCTTCTGAAAATTTCTGGATGTCGGTGTTGGAAAAAGAAGTGGGGCGGAGGGGACGCTTGGCTTATCTTAGCGCTCTCGTGTTATCGGTGGACAAGGTTCGGGTTAGGGTTGAAGGTGCACATGCGCTAGCCCAGATGTTCACCAGAGCTCAGCTCAGCAACAAAACCTTTCAAAGGATGGCTGCATGTCTGGTTCTTGGTTCGACTTTGATGGTTCCTATTGATCGGTTTGAAATTGCGGATGCTTGCTTTGGATACGAAGTCCATCATGCTCAAGCCAACGGACATACCGAATCTTGCCAAGTATCAGTCCAATTTTTTTTTTTTATCAATGCTGAACTCAACAATCTCTTAACTCCGCCTGTGTCAAATAGCCAATTGCTGCCGATAATCAGAGTCGACACCCCTCAAAATGTTCACTATTAATTTGCCATCAGCTTCATGACTCTGAACTTTCACTTTTGACATATCTGAAGAACTGATGAGAGTGGCAAACTTTTTGTCTGGATGTTGAATTGTCTGTCATGTTGCACAATGACCAAGAACTTCTGTATTGGAAACTCGGCTGTAGGCGAGGGCTGCTGTGAGCCAGTGTCCGTTGAAGGCGCCATGGACCTTAAACAACGGGCGATATACTAGAACCAATAACTCCACCAAAAAGAGATTGATCTGAATTCCCGTCTTCTCATTTTCAAAGTGCAAATCTCTTCACTCCTTCCTCTCACAGTCGTGCTGACCGGAGCCCCATCGGATCCACAGCGCTAACTCGAAAACGCGGGGGTGGAATCCGGGGAAAGCGTCAAAAGTGGAGTCGAATTCCCCTGAGGCTCCACCAGACTAGCTCCTGCCCTGCGACGGTAAGGGTCCCCGAAATCGTTCTTTCCTTTGAAGCAGTAGAGAATTGAAGATATCGATATCGCTTTCCTCAATGGTATTTCAAAAGAATATTGGTCATTTCGCCATGACGCTATCCACTTTTTGAGTGTACGACGCTTCCCGTCATCCCGGACCCCAAACTCACAAAACGCAAACTGGTTGCTCCCCCAGCCACAGCACACGTGCACCAGACCACTCCTCGCTCCGTGGTGCCATTCGATATCGCAAAATCAGACGACGGAGCTCACAGACGGGCTGCTGTGATACATAAGTGACGTCCAGCCACACGACATGATTGGTGTTTGGATATTGACTGCCACTGTACCCCGCTCAATTCTGGGTTACACCATGCCTCAGCCAGACGGTTCCATGTCTCGATATACCGTTAGGCATGGACGGAACCGCTCACAACGGAGGAAGGAGTGGAGGAGATGCAGGCGAGAAAGGCGGAGGTGGACATTGGCTTCCTGTCTGGACCGTCCACTTCCTGCAAGGCAAAACCGGGGAGGAAAAGTGACACGACAGGAGGTCAAGGCTTGGGCAAATCCCCCAAAAGATGGCATCGAGTTAAGGACACTGCGTGGAGAAGGAGAGAAAACCACCACCAGGGCCCTGACAGTCTAACAAGCAGTAACAATACCTGCTGCTTTCTGTCGTGGCTCCCATTTCTGCCACATAAAGGGCACTCCCGTCCCTCCCACTCGATATATATCTGCCTCTTCTCCTCTTCTTGTGGCACCGCGAGACAACACTCATCCTCGTTTCTCACACTTGTCCAGATACACGAGCAAAAAGCAGCCTATAACACTCGAAGCGTGCAGCAACAGCTGCTGGTCAAGCAAAGAACACTCAACCACAAGTAGAGGTACGTCTGTGATTCATTCCGTCTAGTCACTCCTTCAGTATCAACTCTAGATGACAAGGCTTCACGTGTGGTCATCAAGAACTATCATCTCGTCGAAACCTCATCTTCTCTATCACTCTGAGTCGACCGTCACTTCCTTTCTCTCCATCAACTACATGTCCTCTGCCTATCACCACTCAAAAATCACTCCCCCATCTTCCCTCGCCACGACATCCCAGCCTCCCTCGACTACAACCCACTAACCCAACCACAGCATCTCCCCTCAAACAACCCCCCAATCAACCACCAAAATGCCCGTCCGCATCCCCGCCGCCGGTATGACCGAGTACATCTTCTTCGGCGCTGCCGGCGTGGGCACGCTCGCCCCCCTTGCCATGGGCATCCCGGGCGCCGAAGAGCGCGTAGCTCGACAGACTACCAAGTGGGCGCCCAGATGGGAGCGCAACATCAACTTCTTCACGAACCACGTCCCCGTCGAGCGCGGCGTCCAGCGCATCACACCCCCCGTTGAGCGTGCCGTTCATCGCGTAGAGCACAGATTGCCCCTCGAAAAAGCGGCTGTTGCTACGGGCCATGTCGCGGAGAAGAGCATGGAGCCGTTGCACAAGATTAAGCACAATTGGACCATGGATTAATTTCACTGCTGGCATGATCAGGGAGTAAGGGCTGGAATGGAGGGATGGTTTGTAATACGGCATAGCTGGAGTTTGGAACGGACGGTCGTTTTGCACGGAAAGGTTATGGATCATGGGTTACGGATGGGGAATGGGTGGGGAATGACGGGACGGCGAACGATGTCTTGGTTTTTCTTACATGGATAATGACAATAAGGGTTACTGTCGGTGGCTTGCCTACGATCTGTGCTCGTGTTAAGAGGCAGCAGCACTAGTCCAATAAAGAGCGTTAACGCCGACCTACGTCAAAACCTTATATCTTCGAGTCACTCCATGACCCTGCGTGCACCTTGGTCCCTCTGATTGAATAGAGGCACTTCCTTTGATCATACCTCTTTACCTTCCTGTCCCATATACCTCAGTATGATAGCTTCATGCAATAACCCCCAAGTCACCCCCGGTAAGTGACAGAGAACGTGAGTATGGCTCAAGTTACTATCCCGGTTAGGGGCATTCTTATTTCATCCTCACCTGCGCGCGGGTTCACGGTGGCAGTTCTTGGGAGCATATTACCGTCAACTTGCAGCCTCATCACCCGAGACCACCCTCCATCTCGAGTAAACAAGAATCTAACACATCTCTATCTAAGCGTATCATCAACAGTCCAGCGAGAGACCGAGCATTGCATATGTAGTGTGCCATCACACTGACGACACTGTTACCTCTAGATGATGGGCTACCTAGGTAGAAATTGCAGTCATAGCCGTCCGTCCGTTGAACAAGTACTCGGTGATTGTATAGTAGTACATAGGGAAGAGGCCATTGGGTAGATAAGGTAGCTAGGTAGATTTGGTTGGATTTTGCTGACACCTCTCTTCCTTACATCTCGGTGAGGTCTTGTGGGAGACGAGACCAGACCAGCGTCTTTATGAATTGAGCCGATGGTCGCCGGTTGGTTGGGTGGAGAAGAAAAATTATGGAAGGGGACTGGAGAGAATAGAATAGGTTATGGACACCTAGAGGTACCTGCAGGACCAGACAGACATCAACAAATGTTGTCCATCCGTGAGGGTTCGTTCGGTCACCAGCCAGAAACAGTGACCTCTATCCCGAGGGGGTTCGGGATTTAAGAAGCTTATGCCGGATGGGATGGTATAGATCTGGCAGACCAGGCGGATTCTTGGCGGCGGTGTTTGATGAAAGTGTCTGAAAGTGCCGAAACAGGTACATGATCTGGACGAGTGTGTCTTCACCAGGAGGTTGCGGTCTTGGCTACCTATCTGGCAACTCGGACGGATCATGGTAATAGATAGATAGCCGTATGTATCAAAGCCGCCCGACGTCTTGGGAGGGAGTGCTCAACCAGGTACATAGACATGCAAGAGCTGTAAACACAAAACCCATCTGATCTGTCACCCACGTGAAGAAGTGGTGTTATTATCTGTCGTCAGTTCACCTCCTCCTTGCGCCATCCCGAGAGCCTTTTCCAAGTTACCAAACACCTTTCCCGAGTATGTAAGCCAAACGATTGCTTTTTCTCTGCACGTTCCGGTCCCCGGTCCAGAAAAACCACACCCGGATGTCGTGCACTTTCCCGGAGGCTGCCGGGGGTGACCGATAGGTTCCCGATAGGGTGGTGTACCGCCCAGCCGGGAACCAAGCCGGTAAGGAGTGGAGAGCTCGGCCGGACCGAGAGCCGCCGACAGCCGGCCGAGAAGTCCGGGGTTTTAGGGCGAATTGTACCGATTTTGTACTGCGCTATCAGCGCTAACAATGGAGACCTTTTTTTGAGGGAGGATGTCTTCACCTACCGCGCTTACATGCTTTCTGAGAAGAGTGTGCATATCATGATATCAGCCTTGCGAAGAAGGTCGGTTCGAATTCGGAAAGATTTGGAGATCTCATGATCCACGGCCCGCTCCCGAAGAGGAACTCGTTGGATCCAGTGGTTGTGGCTGTCATCTTCCCGGGCGTACTCGAGGTTCCTGCATCCATTTCAGGATGACTTGAGTATCTTCTTCGAGTTGTGGTGTTGAGAGCCAGTCTCGTTGAACGGTTGAAGACCTGGGAACTAGGCATGCCGCAAGAGGAGGACTGTATTCATGCATGGCGATGGTTTATATCCATTCAATGTCGATACAAGAGAAGTCCCTCGTGTCTTAAACATAGAGCATCAACATTGACAAGATATCTGGGGCCAAAAGGGTCCCTCGGGGTCCCGATTTAGGGGTAAACCGACTCCACATTGTCTTTTGCTGTCAAAAGGCCAAGACGGTTTTGCCGTCTTTGTCCACTTGGAAGAACCAGACTCAAAGTCTGCCCAAAATGGTCAGTTTAGTGAAGATGAGCATAACAAACACACTTTTTACCAGGGTCCAGGAGTACGCGGAGATTTCTCTTGTGGTGTGTTCCGGTGGCATGTCCAGGTTGGCACTGATCGGAGCCGGGATTCTGCTACCCAAGTTCCGATCCGCCTAACATTTACGCCGCTGAGGTGTGCAGGATGGTGTTAACCGCCATAGGTGTCACTAACACCAACCTAACAACCCCCGTGAAACACCAACCCCCGTTGATTGGAAAGTGTCGCGTGCCCTGCACCGTCTCGTGACCGAAAACTGTTGCGTCATAGGCCAGCGATCAAATACTAACCGAGTCGAGTCGAGCCTGGCAAGCCTGGAAAGGCGGTTGGGCCGGACAGGGAGGACACGCGAGAAAGCGCTGCCTTGGAGTAGTAAGCGAGAGGCAGCCCGACGACGAGGAAATCTTCAAGGTTGGGATGGCATCAAAGTTGAAGAATGGATGGTCGGTGATGGACTTCTCATCCGCGGATTTGATCATGATATGAGTGCCAAGTGAAGACGGTAATTGCGAACGACGGCACCTTTTTAAGTTCAAAGTATCAAACAATCCTGCTGGACATGGGAAGAAAGATGCCAAGAGCGCCTCGCAAATTCACATTTCGCATTCGTATGCCGAGTGATCCGGGTTCCATCCAGTTGGCGCCGCCTCTTTCGAAGTGTCGTACAATCCGGATTCCGGGCTCCGTCGCGAGCCCGTCAATCCCGTCGGTCTGGGTCTCGTCATTGGTGGTGCTTGGCGTCGGACTCGTCCAGCTGCCCACAACTTGCCACACTGCTGCAAACTGCACCTTCAGTTTGTCTCACACTTTGCATTTGATCCGCTCTTTCAGCTGCTGCAACCTCATCACATCCGCCAGCCGCCGCCGCAAAAAGACGGACCCCTTTTTTGCTGTCGGCATCATCGTCATCATCAATCGCTTTTTCAATTGTTCTTTCCTTTTTCATTTTTGGCTTTTGTTCTCGCGATATACATACACGCCCAACTAGAGTCTATACATTCCGTTGCTCTCTGTACATAAACAGTAGTAGTAATCATGGCGCGAGGTCTACTACGACTTCGGTTTCCCCGGCCGAGGGTAAGAAGTCCACCCATTCATTCCCAGACTCCCGCCCCTCCTTCTTCGCAACTCGCTCGCGACAGCAATAACTGACATGGCATGAAATTCCTGCGCAACAGACCTTCCTCGGCTTCATGTCCCTCCAAACCGGCACCGAGCTGATCGCTCTCTCGCTCGTCTTCAACCGCATCACGGGCATCTACGGCATCCTCGCCCTCTTCACCGGCTTCCCGCTCTCCTTCCTGCAGATCTCGCTCTACCTGCTCTCCCTCCTCGTCGTCGGTTCCCTGGCATACCTGATCCCGCACATCCGACAACAATCGCCCTTCCAGAACCTGGCGCTCGCTTTCCTGTACGGCATCGACACCCTCCTCAACTTCGCCTACGTCACCTTCTTCGCGACGACCTGGTATCTCAGCCAGTTCCACGACCCCCAGGGCCCGGCGAGCAAGGGCGACATTCCCGAGAGCGCGAGCCCGTCGAATGGCGAGGGATACGAGCACGACGATGCGCAGAAGAATCAGCTGGAGAAGGCGGTGGGCGTGCAGGAATCCGCGGCTAGCATGTGCCTCGTTGTCGGGTTCACGCTGATCAGGATCTACTTTGCGCTGGTGGTCTGCGCGTATGCCAGGGCGGTGGTGCAGAGATATGTGGACATGAACAGCGGGTGGGCCGGTGGGCCCCTGGGTTCCGGGGAGGTGGATGATGATAATGGCAAGGAGGGAGGACACGCGGCGGATCCGTTTGTGGAGGGTGCGCCGCTGGGTGAGGGGTGGCAGGGCAAGATGGGCCGGATGATGGTCGGATTTGGGAGGGGGTATTGGCTGGGAGGCAGAAAGGAGGATGAGGAGTGGGCGAGGGAGATTGGGGGGCGGCCGAGGGGTGGTGGGAAATACTCTAGGGTATAAGGCTGAAACCTAAGAAGGTCTCATTTTGAGCCTTTTTCTAGAGGACGCCGAATCATCGAGGAGTTCTAGGAGCTTGAGGCTTCAAGGCTGGCTTCGCGTTTTAAGCCTCATTGAAAGACGACATAGCGAGCAATACCCGACATACGACACAGCATGCATGGCATAGACGAGGTGTTGGCCGCGAGAGCGAAGACAGCTACGCTCACGGCGCATTGCTTTTAGAGACGAAGAGGAGGATACTGCGCAAATGGGACCGATTTCCCCTGAGCGGCTTCCTGTACATTGAGACCGTCATTTTGGATTCGCTTGTACTTGCATCGCATTTGTACAACCTGCTACGGACGGTTGGGGCACCATATCCATGCTATATTTACCTTTCAAAGGTACCAAGGGGTTAACGGCGCAAAGACATCTGGGCAAAGAGAATGGTTGGCTTGAAGTTGGTTATAGACCATCAACACCAGCAGGGGGATATTGGACGACGTAATGATAATAATGGAAGGGTCATTTGGAGATAACTGATAACATAGGCTCATACATATTGTACTCTATACTTGAGGAGACAAGTAATGACACCATAGTTCAAAAGTCTATATATCCATGTCTTTTGTGTGTCTCCCTTGAGTATGCGCAGGGCTTAGCCTTGTAACTGCTTCCCGTTCTTGGTCACGCCTTGTCTCGCTTATACCCCCCCCCCCCATTCAACATGCCCACATTCCCGCTATGTTGACCCCGCGGGTGGTTCATTTGGCTGTGAGGCCGTCAAGGTGCGAGAAACAATGGAGGAAGCACATACTGTAGCTCTAATAGCCTAGCATTAGAAGATACTGCTTAGAAGACGATAGCTCCAAATGTGGGTTAAACAAATAGGCTCGGGGGATGTTCGGGAATGTAAAAAGGGTTCTTGATATGTCATGAGACCATGTGGATATCAAAGATGGGACGGGAGCTGTTTACCCGGAACCCCTGGATATCGTACGAAGACATCGGACGGACAAAGTTTTTGTTCTCTCAACGGTTTCTGGGTCTCTCTGCCTTCCCAAGTCGAGTCCCCGTGGGCCGTGGCGAGGTGGTCGGGGCAGGTCTTGTTAGTGCGGTACCTCTGGATACGGCGGATCGGAGGTCGTAGACAAAGGCGAGTTGAAAATTCGAGACATCCTATTCGCTGGAGGCGTCAGCAAGAGGCAACTGGGTGAGTGGTAGATTTATACAAAAGGCCGGCCAAAGTGGGTGCTAGGCCGATCACGCAATCGCTCCAGACAGCCATTCATGTGCCGGCATCACCACAAGTGGACTGCGGGGCCGGGCGCCGATATGAGGAGAAGTCCACTGTAAGGTAGGGGACTGTTTAGCTGTACTTTGTTAGTGAGGTATAGAGACATCGCACATAAGTTGCCCGGGCTCTCCACGCCTGTTGTCCGGCTCCCCCATTGCGACATCCAAAATCTTTTGAGACTTGTTCCGGTTCTTAAAGTTGGGCCTTCTCTCTTCTCGTCTTCTCGGAGAAAAAAAAAGAGAGAATTGTGAATCATCGATATATCCATCCATCCCTAACCCTTTTCTTGTGGTTGCTTGTTTCCTTCTTTCTTCTTTTTTTTTTCCTCTTTTTCTCCATTTGATACCTCCTTCCTCTAGAGTAGCCATCACCAGACTCCACGATGGCTTCCACACAACAAATCAAGACGCCCCAAGAGGCTGGTGAGTTTGCTTCCCTTGTCCCTCCTCCCGTTCCCCTCCTCTGCAGAGATCCTGTCCCCCGCGATTTCCCCTCCAGCTGCGACCCAATTCAGCGCTGCATTGCCCCGCTACATCCGTGCCTTCGCAATGTCTCAACACCAAGAAAGATATCACGAGATTTAAAATCAATGAGAATAAAACTGGAATTGAAACCGCCACAAAAGACAAAATGACTAATACGTGACGCAAAAACACAGTCGCCAGAATCGCATACCTGGCCTCCGATGTCGTCGTCTCGGTCCAGCCCTCGCTCGCCGCCGAGTCCGACTTCTCGGCCACTCTCAAGAGCCTCGCCTCTTCCAGGACACAAAGCCTCGCCTCCAAGGCCGCTGATGCCGTCACCGAGATCATTCCCGTCAGACACAACAACGACCCGCTCCTCTCAGTATTCACACCCATCCGCTCCGGCCGCCTGGTCTCGGTAACAACCACCTCCGAGATCCTCCTCCCCAGCATCGCCCACCTCTACAAGCTCGCCCAGCTACCAGTCGTCCTCCACGTTGCTCTGGGCCCCAAGAGCCTTCCAGACTACACCGCCATCACCTCGATAAGGAATTCCGGCTGGACTTTCTTGCAGTCCAACTCTCTCCAGGAGGCCCAGGATTTGGCCCTCACTGCCCATGCTCTCGCCGTCCACTCCGGCAAGGGTGTTATTCACTTCTTCGACCCCAGCTCCAGCGCTTCCGAGCAGCCCATTGCTGCTGAGGATATCAGCCTTGTTCAGGAGATTCTCAACCTCGACAATGTCCGCCGCTTCCAGTCCGCCTCCATCTCGGGCTCTTCCATCTACGCCAACGACGGCCGCGTAGCCGTTGCCTCTGAGCAGTCCGAGCCTGTTGCCAGCCAGACCGTCCTTGATGCCCGGGAAGTCGAGGCCGCTACTGTTGCTGCCACCGATTCCCTTGCCCCCGCCCAGGACGGCGCCGATGAGTCCGCCCAAACCAGCCAGCAACAGAGCGAGGCCAGCGAGGCCAGCGCGACCCCCAGTGCCTCCATCGCCACCACCATCGAGGAGCAAGCCCCCGTTGTCACCTCCGAGCACATCTACAAGTACGTCACTTCGATCTGGGCCAAGCTCAATGAGCTCGCTGGCAGGCAATACAGCGCTTTCGAGTACTCCGGTCCTTCCAACGCCGAGAACGCCCTCTTCGTTTTCGGCTCTGGCTCTCCTCTCTTCGCCCAGGCCATTGCCCAGGCTCAGTCTGACGACAGCTTCGCCAAGGCCGGTGTCTTGACTGCCCGTCTCTACCGCCCCTGGTTGGGCGCCAAGCTCCTCGAGGCCATCCCCAAGTCCGTTAAGCGCGTAGCTGTCCTTGAGCAGGTCTCGAGGAAGACTACCAAGTGGGGCCCCCTCCTGATCGATGTTCTTACCTCGGTCAAGAGCGGCCCTGGCGGTGTCGAGACCATTGTTGGCCACCAGCTTGGCTACATCTCTCAGGAGACCGTTGTCCAGGCCCTCCGTGGCATCTTCCAGAACCTCACCTCCGAGAAGCCCGTTCAGAACCTCGAGGTTGGTGAGCGCGAGGCCCCCAAGGAGGCTTCCGAGTACGGTCTTGAGAAGCCCAAGCTCGAGACTGCCTACACCAAGATCCTCGACCAGCTCTTCGGTGAGCGCGCCTACATCGCCAACTCCATCGAGAAGGACAACGCCGGCGTTTCCAACACCATCTCCGCCACTCCCGAGTACGGTTTCGGTGCCCTCCTCGCCCGCAAGGAGCGCAAGCAAAAGTTTGTCTCTGAGGTCAAGGAGGCTGCCAGCAGCGGCCAGTTCTCTTCTGATGCTCCCAAGCAGGCTCTTGCCAAGTGGGTTGCCAACGCTGAGGACGCCAAGAAGGTCGAGGAGGTTGCCTCTGAGGCTGTCTCCAAGCTCTCTGAGGACGGCTCTGACCTCTCCAAGTCCCTCCTTGAGTACAAGCAGTTCTTCCGCAAGCAGTCCCTCTGGCTCGTTGGCTCCGATGCCTGGTCCTACGATCTCGGCAACTCGGGTGTCCACCACGTCCTTGCTTCCGGCGAGAACGTCAACCTGCTCATCATCGACTCCACCCCTTACTCCGAGCGCGCCGCTGCCGATGCCAACCGCCGCAAGAAGGACATTGGTCTATATGCCATGAACTTCGGTAACGCCTACGTTGCCTCTACCGCTGTCTACAGCTCCTACACTCAGGTCCTCCAGGCTATGGATGAGGCTGACAAGTTCAACGGTCCCTCCGTCGTCCTTGCTTACCTCCCCTACTTTGGTGAGCACGATTCTGCTCTCACCGTCCTCCAGGAGACCAAGAAGGCTGTCGACATCGGCTACTGGCCTCTTTACCGCTGGAACCCCGAGAACGAGAAGAAGGGCGAGTCCAACTTCTCTCTCGACTCCGAGCGCATCAAGAAGGAGCTCAAGGAGTTCCTCGACCGTGACAACCACCTCACTCAGCTCATGAAGAAGGAGCCCTCGTTCGGCGCTGTTCTTTCTGAGGACTTTGGCACCGAGATCCGTGCTCAGCAGAAGCGTAAGGCCAAGGATGCTTACAACCAGTTGCTGGAAGGCCTGTTTGGTGCTCCCCTTACTATCCTCTATGCTTCCGACAACAGCAACGCCATCTCCCTCTCCAAGCGCCTGGGTAACCGTGGCCGTGCCCGTGGTCTCAAGACTACTGTCATGTGCATGGAGGACTACCCCGTCGAGGACCTTGCCTCTGAGGAGAACATCGTCTTCATCACCTCCACCGCCGGTCAGGGTGAGTTCCCCCAGAACGGTCTTTCCTTCTGGCACGCCGTCAAGGACAATACCTCCCTTGACCTCGCCAACGTCCGCTACTCCGTCTTCGGTCTCGGTGACAGCCACTACTGGCCCCGCAAGGAGGACAAGATCTACTACAACAAGCCCGCCAAGGACTTGGATCGCGTTCTTGCCAACTTTGGTGCTAAGCCTTTGGCTCCCCTTGGTCTTGGTGATGACCAGGACGCCGATGGTTTCCAGACCGGTTACTCCGAGTGGGAGCCCAAGCTCTGGGAGGCTCTCGGCGTGGCCAACGTCGATGGCCTTCCCGAAGAGCCTGCCCCGAGGACCAACGAGGACATCAAGCTTGAGTCCAACTACCTCCGTGGTACTATCGTTCAGGGCTTGAACGACACTTCCACTCTCGCCATCTCTCCCGACGACGGGCAGCTCACCAAGTTCCACGGCACTTACATGCAGGATGACCGTGATATCCGTGATGAGCGCAAGGCCCAGGGTCTTGAGCCCGCCTACTCCTTCATGATCCGTTGCAGACTGCCCGGTGGTATCTCTACCGCTAAGCAGTGGGTCCAGATGGACGACATTGCCAACGAGCTCGGCAACGAGACCATGAAGCTCACCACCCGTCAGACCTTCCAGTTCCACGGTGTCGTCAAGAGCAAGCTCAGGCCTGCCATGAAGGCCATCAACCGCGCTCTCATGACCACCATTGCCGCTTGCGGTGATGTTAACCGTAACGTCATGTGCAGCCCTCTCCCCGCTCACTCCAAGTACCACCGCGCGGTCTGGGAGTGCTCCAAGCGCATCAGCGACCACTTGATCCCCAACACCACTGCCTACCACGAGATCTGGTTGACCGATGATGATGGTTCCAAGACCCAGGTTGGCGGTAACGCTGTCCAGGACTTTGAGCCCCTCTACGGCCCTACCTACCTTCCCCGCAAGTTCAAGGTCTCCATTGCCATCCCTCCCCACAACGACGTCGATGTCTACGCCCACGATATCGGTCTCATCGCCATCAAGAACGAGGACGGCAGCCTTGCTGGTTTCAACATGACCGCCGGTGGTGGTATGGGTGCCACCCACAACAACAAGAAGACCTATCCCCAGGTTGGTCGCATGCTCGGCTTCGTCACCGCCGCCGACGTGCACATTGCCTGCGAGAAGGTCATGCTTGTCCAGCGCGACAACGGCGACCGCAAGAACCGCAAGCACGCCCGTTTGAAGTACACCATTGACGACATGGGCGTCGAGGTGTTCAAGGCCAAGGTCGAGGAGTACTGGGGCCAGAAGTTCGAGGAGGCTCGCCCCTTCCACTTCGACTCCAACGTCGACACCTTCGGCTGGACCAAGGACGAGACCGGTCTCAACCACTTCACCATGTTCATCGAGAACGGCCGTATCGAGGATACTGCCGAGTTCCAGATGAAGACTGGTCTTCGCGCGATCGCCCAGGTCCACAAGGGCGAGTTCCGTCTCACCCCCAACCAGCATCTCATCCTCTCCAACGTCACCGACGAGGACAAGCCCGAGCTTGAGAAGCTCCTTGCCCAGTACAAGCTCGACAACTTGCACTACTCTGCTCTGCGCCTCTCCTCGTCTGCTTGCGTTGCCTTCCCCACTTGCGGTCTCGCCATGGCTGAGTCGGAGCGTTACCTCCCCGTCCTCATCACCAAGCTCGAGGGCGTCCTCGAGGAGGTTGGCCTCAAGCAGGACAGCATCGTCATGCGCATGACTGGTTGCCCCAACGGTTGCGCTCGTCCCTGGTTGGCTGAGGTTGCTTTCGTCGGCAAGGCCTACGGTGCTTACAACATGTACCTCGGCGGTGGTTACCACGGTCAGCGCCTCAACAAGCTGTACAGGGCCAGCATCAAGGAGGAGGAGATCTTGACTATCATGAAGGGTCTTCTTAGGAGGTACGCCAAGGAGAGAGAGGAGGGCGAGAGGTTCGGTGACTGGACTATTCGGGCGGGCATCATTAAGGCGACTACTGATGGAACGAATTTCCATGAGGGGGTAAGTGAATCCTTTGAGTCTTGATGATGAACATTTTACTGACGGGCTTTCTGCTATAGGTTGCTGAGGAAGAGGGTGATGAGTAAACTGTCTTCTGTCTCCAATCGGTCACAGAAACAGACGCATTGAAATGGGTTGTGGATAAGGCGGTCAGGGACCAAGGGGAGGAAGGTTCAACGGTCAAAGCGCATTCTCATTGGCGTCGAAAATTACTTGGTTTTGTTTATTGCTTTTACATGTCTCTCTGTATATACCTCTTTGATATCTCGATGCATTGTTCTTTTGAAGTTGTTGACTTGATGGGCACTCGGGGTGAACTATTTGAGTTGCATGTTTACTTTGACGTCACTCGCGTTACATGGCTATGCCAGGGACCGAAGACAGGAGTTGCGATGGCACATGGCAGTTGCTTGCTTGCTTGCTTGCTTGTGCTCGTGCTTGGTGCGTTGTACACGTGCGTGCATTTCGAGAACAGATGAAGTGCGTTCGAGGCCAGGCACAGAAGCACACGCCAGAAGCACAGAAGTGATCAGGAACAGGAACAAGGCCAACGTTGGACTGCCAAGCAAGCGTTCCTGAACAGCAAGCTATTCTTATAGCCAATAGGATGCACGGAAGAGAGGGGCAGTGTCTGTTCAGGGTTGTGTTGTGGTTGGTTGCCCAGTGACCGACTGGTTGAGGACGGGAGTACGGGACAGGATCGAAATCGACAAGGTGAAGAGATACTGAAGAAGCAGATGGTCTTTTCAGTCTACGGTCACAAATGAAGACGGTGGATTACTCAATCCTCAAAACACATGCCGAAAAACAACAACAAGCTGAGCACCCCTCTTCAACTGCTACCCCTGCGCATCAACAAGCATCTGCCGCTTCCCCACTGGCAGAATTCATTGGTAGCCAATTACGGTCGCATTTATCCATAGCCACTGGCAAGCATCCGCCTGCGCAACCCGACCTCCTTCTGCTCTGGGCAAGCGAAGGCCTCCATTGGCGCCGCTTCTCCAGCTTCCGTAAGCTTCACGAGGAGTGCCCGAGCCCAGCCACCGAATTGTGGTGCTCTCTCCGCGCCGTCTTTTCAGTGAACGACGGGAAACGACAGGAGTATGACAGACGATTTCACCGCATTTCAACTAAAAGGAAAAAAAGGGTCCATCTCTTTTGCGGCGAACGAATTGATCCCCCTTGACTTCACCGCGTGTCCCCGTTAGCAGCCAGGTCAGTAGTAGCCCCACGACAGAGGTAACATGAACCTCCGTTTCCACTTCTCCATTCCTCAGTGGAGGAGGCCCTGACGGTGGTGACCCGACAGCCGCGATCGATCTAGTGCTAACTGACGCGCAGTAGTCTCCTGTCGACACCATTCGACTTTCTATCCAAACGACACTTTACTGTCACTTCACCGCATTGCTGCCAGTCAGTCAGGTACCAGAGTCAATCGATCGTATCAGAAAATCCAGTCTCAACCCAGAGCAACCGGAGAGGGGCCGCGTACCTTTACGATTCTCCAGTCCGCCAGTGACATAGTGGTTGTATACACTCCGCTACTACCTACTACTCACAAGTCAGGTCCATTGTATCCATCGAATCGAGATCCAGGACAAGAACACACACCACCCGACACGATGGCCGGCTATGGTCACAGCACCGGCGGCGGCTTCGGCAGCGGCAGCGGCAGCGGCAGCGGTCCGCCAAACCCCCAGTACATGCTCCCCCAATACGACGAAGGCGACGACCCCGATGCCGATGCGACGCCAGCTGGTCAGGGCGTCCGCCTGTTGACGAACCTCGACAACAGCTCGTACATTTCAGTCTCCGAAATAACCAGCCAGAGTTCACATATAGATAATGTCAGACCGTATGTCATGCCCCTCTCACTACCCCTCCATACCAATCCCTCAACCCAGATACATACCCGAACCCAGAGTCCTCCCTTCCATTCCAATACCAGTCCCAAAACAAAACAAAGCCATGATCAAGTCATCGTGGTCAACACCTCCCCTCCTCCTTCCCCTTCCCTGTTCCTGTCAGTACCCAGCGAGGGACCGGAGAATCAAGAAGACCAAAAAAACAAGACGGACCTGGAGAGAGAGCACGAGGACCCCGAAGACGACTCCGACATGGGAAAGGCCGTGACGTTTGCTGCCGCGCCAGAGATCCTGGGAAGCGACGACCCTCAACAGCAATACGCCCACCTACCTCACTATCCTCCATCATACAGTCCCTTTCGACCCGAGGAGCAAGAGCAATTCCTTTTGCGACAGCAGCAGCGGCAACAACAACAAGCGGAAGCGCAGCTACAGCAGCAACAAGAAGAATCTCAGCTACGGGGAGGAGGAAAGTTGCAGAAGAGGAAGAGGCTGGGTCAAGTGAAGCCTCTTAAGCTGTCTCCGCCTCCACCTTCGCTGGCCTTGCCGACAATTCCGGAGGGCGCATCCCCGCGACGAGCGTCGCTTCGTGAGGCGCGTAAGAAGCAGCAGCAGCAGCAGCAAGGAAGCAAGCAGCGGCTCAGCAACATTACCGAGGAGGCGGACTCTACAAGATCACTTACACCACCACTCTCCGTTCACTTTGGATCACCGAAAAGACGAAACTCAGAGGCAGCACGCTCACATGTTATTCCTAATCACAGCAGCCGGTTACGACAAGCTTATGAGCCCTCGATCGACGCCCGCACCTACGAACCATCACTAGATACCCGACCATACGAACCCTCGATAAGCGATCGACGACACATGTACGAACCCTCCATCGACGAACGATCATCGATTATGGACCCCCCGCGCATCCCACCACCCGACGGCGGATCCTACGTTTCTTCTTACATGGGCACCGAGAGCATGGTTTCGGGACACGGCAGACCATGGAGTCCCGTATCGACAGCCGATTATCGAGTTCCACCACAAGGACGGTACGAATCTTCAGATATTGATGGTCATCCTAGGCCAGGGACACCAGGATCGAGTTATGGRAATGTCAGGCGACCACTTCCCGCGGCACCAGCGCCTTTACAATACAACAGCCCCAGCCGCGCAACGAGCCATTATCCACGATATCATGGAGCAGGAGGTTATGCCGACGATGTGACGGTTAGCATGGGGCCGGACGATGATCGAACAGACATATTTGGCCCTGAAACCGACCTCAGCGAATCGCGGCACCTCAACGATGCTTACGGGTTCCGGTCATCCCAGATAACTCTCAGCGAAGATCCCCACGGCACCCATGCCCGTTCCCGGTACGACGACGAAGACGATGTCAGCACCACTTACTCCTCCAACACCGGCACCAGTGCTTCAGGCGTCGACAAATTCGAGCATTACGGCCCCATCCCAGAAGAAGGCAAACACGAGCGCCGGGGCGTGCGGCCACCGCAGATGTCAAGGAAGGAAGTCCAACTCATCAACGGCGAACTGGTCCTCGAGTGCAAGATTCCGACTATATTGTATTCGTTTTTGCCTAGGAGGGACGAGGTTGAATTTACGCACATGCGGTACACGGCCGTTACTTGCGACCCTGATGACTTTGTCAGCAAGGGGTATACGTTGCGGCAGAATTTTGGTCGTACTGCTAGGGAGACGGAGTTGTTCATCTGCGTCACAATGTACAACGAGGACGAGTACGGCTTTACACGAACTATGCACGCAGTCATGAAGAATATTTCGCATTTTTGCTCGCGAAACAAGAGCAGGACCTGGGGCGCCGACGGGTGGCAGAAAATTGTTGTTTGTGTGGTTTCGGATGGACGAGAGAAGATTCATCCTCGGACATTGGATGCTCTCGCAGCCATGGGTGTCTACCAGCACGGCATTGCCAAGAATTTCGTCAACCAAAAGGCAGTTCAGGCGCATGTGTACGAGTACACCACGCAAGTGTCTCTGGACAGCGAACTCAAGTTCAAGGGTGCCGAGAAGGGTATCGTACCCTGCCAGATGATTTTCTGCCTGAAGGAGAAAAACCAAAAGAAGCTCAACTCCCACAGATGGTTCTTCAACGCCTTCGGCAAGGCTTTGAACCCGAACGTATGTATTCTCTTGGACGTCGGAACCCGCCCCGGCGGCACAAGTCTCTACCACCTCTGGAAAGCCTTCGACACGGATTCCAACGTGGCGGGAGCCTGCGGGGAGATTAAAGCGATGAAGGGGCGGTTCGGCGGGAATTTGCTCAACCCTCTGGTGGCTAGTCAAAACTTTGAGTACAAGATGAGTAACATTCTGGATAAACCGCTGGAGTCGGTGTTTGGGTATATCACGGTGTTACCGGGCGCGTTGTCGGCGTATCGGTTTCATGCGCTGCAGAATGATGAGACGGGCCATGGACCGTTGAGTCAGTATTTCAAAGGCGAGACGCTCCATGGACAGCACGCGGATGTGTTCACGGCGAATATGTATCTGGCGGAGGACCGAATTTTGTGTTGGGAGTTGGTGGCCAAGAGGGGCGAGAGGTGGGTGTTGAAGTATGTGAAGGGGTGTACGGGTGAGACGGATGTGCCTGGTGAGTTTGCCCGCTTGATTGAGATGAAGACCCTTTCTGTGTGATGAGATACTAACGGCATGCAGACACCGTCCCGGAATTCGTCTCGCAACGTCGTCGCTGGCTCAATGGTGCCTTCTTCGCCGCCGTCTACTCGCTCGTCCACTTCCGGCAAATCTGGAAAACCGACCACACCTTTATGCGCAAAGCCCTCCTTCACGTCGAATTCCTCTACCAGCTCCTCCAGCTCCTCTTCACCTACTTCTCCCTGGCCAACTTCTACCTCGCCTTCTACTTCATCGCCGGCGGTCTCGCCGATCCCCACGTCGACCCTTTCAACTCCGACGGCCACGTCTCGCGCATCATCTTCAACATCCTCCGCTACGTCTGCGTCCTGCTCATCTGCACGCAATTCATCATGTCTCTCGGAAATCGTCCGCAGGGCGCCAAAAGGATGTACCTAGCCTCCATGATCATCTACGCCGTCATCATGGTCTACACCACCTTCGCCACCGTCTTCATCGTCGTGCGGCAGATCAAACCCAAAAAATCCGACGACCCGGACCTATCTCTCGGCAACAACGTCTTCACCAACCTGATCGTCTCCGTGGCTAGTACCCTGGGGCTCTACTTCCTCATGTCCTTCTTATACCTGGACCCGTGGCACATGTTCACTTCAGCAATCCAGTACTTCGTTTTGTTGCCATCCTACATCTGCACCCTCCAGATCTACGCCTTCTGCAACACCCACGACGTCACCTGGGGCACAAAGGGTGATAACGTCATGCGCACCGACTTGGGAGGAGCCATCGGTAAAGGCAGCACCGTCGAACTAGAAATGCCTTCGGAACAACTCGACATCGACTCCGGCTACGACGAATGCCTCCGTAACCTCCGCGACCGCGTCGTCGTCCCCGACGTCCCTGTGTCCGAGGAACAGCTACAGCAGGATTACTACAAATCCGTGCGCACGTACATGGTAGTCACCTGGATGGTCGCCAACGCTACGCTCGCCATGGCTGTTAGCGAGGCTTATGGTAACTCTGAAATTGGTGACAACTTCTACTTGCGCTTTATCCTCTGGGCGGTGGCGGGGTTGGCGCTGTTTAGAGCGTTGGGGTCCACGACGTTTGCGGTTATTAATCTTGTGTCTGCATTGGTGGAGGGGAGAGTCAGGCTGAGCTTGAACATGAAGGGGTTTAGGTGGATTAAGGAGAAGTGGGGGGATGCGGATGTGAAGGGGAAGTTTGAGGGGTTGGGGGATAGGGCTCGGGGGTTGGCGAGGCGGTAATTTGGTGGTTATTTCGATTTCGATTCTGTATGATGTTACGCCTGAGTGATCTCTTGGGCTTGGGCGGCAAGCGAGCGAGCGAAGCCTTCAGATTCGAGGGAGGCACAGGCTCTTTTACAGTTATTTCCTTGTTCTTCTTTTCTGACGACGATACCACGCACGATATCACGACACATACATACACATCATACGTATGGTAGGTATGACTATGGGACTTTTGGGACAGGGTTGGCGGTTTGGCGGCTTGATGGTTTAGTTGATGATACCACATATTTTGTTTGGGAATTTGGTTAAGGGGCTAGGAAGGATACCTCCAACGGTTTGGTTGATACAGGACAACTACAACAACAACTGTTTATGTTTATTTTCCCCACGAATAAATGGGATTTGATTTTGGGATTCTGGTCAGATACAACTCTCTATAACCATGTTAGAGTATTTATGGTTCAGAAGATGTGCAGAGTACATAGCAAGTCAGCTAGAAAACTGTTGATAAAGATGGGAGCTTGTTTATTGTTACTCGAGATTGCTTCCCTTGCATTGTCTCATTGTGACCGGTTCTTTGGGCGCCTGCCATTTATTGGATTTCATGAATTGTTGTGGTCTCTTCACCTTGAGGTCTGGGTACTATCACATGAAAACAGATCAGCACGGGGTCCATCTGGTCTATGACTGATAAGATAAGGCAGGCCCACTGTAACCCGATCACCACAGTGACGACAGCCAGCCTCGATTTGTTTTCTTTTCCGCATCTTCTTTCTGCATCTCAGCACCACCTCCAGGCCAGGCTGCTTGCGCCCATCCAATTCTTCGCGCGCCCATTGATTCGAAACGACACGCGTGCCAGCCAATCCAAGCCTGCCTGGTGGCGTGCACTTGTTGCTTCTTTGAGCTTTTGTTTTGGCCTTTTCGTCGCAAACCACAAAGGTTCTCAGCCGGCGCATCGCAAGTCATCGACGACCGCGTACTCGCGATTCCATCTCTGATTTTTGTCACACCTTTGACTTCGCTTCGATTTCCCGCGCAACGATACCAGAACCCCGAGATACCTAGCCAACAACATGAGCAACCAACAATCGCTCGTCGACTACCTAGTTGAACACGAGCCTAGCTTCAGGAAGTGCGTCTTTGCCCACCCGACTGCTGTGTTCCCAGCTAACCCTCCCTTCCCCACAGAGCCCGCCTTCCACCCCTCTACTCCGACTTCACGACCCTCCGCACTCTCAACCCCGATGGCTACCAGGCCAACATCTCCGCCTGGCGTTCTGCCCTCGCCCACCTCGCTCGCTCCGGCTTGGCGCCCGCCCCGAAGGGTTCAACGCCGAACCTCCTCGTTCTTAACTCTGATGAATCACTCCTCCGCGCTCTGGAGAGCAAGAAGTACGGTCGCCCACTAGCCTTAGGGACAGTGATTAGGGAAGCACTGGCTGCCAAGGATCTCATGCCACTGCACGACTTCCTCACATCCCAAACGAGCATATACTACAAGCCATGGCTACCATCACCTTGGGGCGTAGCTGGTGAGGTTGCCGGGTGGGCTTTAAAGCAACTAGGAGTGGCGGATTGGTTGAGGGGAAACGGGCTGCCGAAAGGACAGTACGTGGTGATTGCCAATGTCGAAGAAGCCGGAAAGCAGTTCGCCGCAACAACAGCATCAGCCCTAACAGACTCCCGCTTCGAGCGCACCTGGTCCAAAGCGCACTTCCTCCACACCTACAACGAACAAGTCAAACTCGAGCAAGGAAGCGAGGGCAAACTCCTAACCGAAACCGACCTCGACGTTTTGTTAGTCTTCCTGTCCCGCGACAAGGATGTAATCATCTACGACGGCTCAACCTTCAAAATCAAGGCTCCCTCCGATGACGCCGGCCAACAACAGCAAAGCATAACGTCCGAAGACACCACCGTGGCCTCCATCAAGGAGCTCATCTCCTCCCTAACGCACCAAACCCACCTCCTAGCCGGGCGCATCTCCGAACTCGACCAAACCGCCCGCCAAGCCGTCCAAGCCAATAACCGCATCGCCGCCCTAGCAGCCCTAAAACAGAAGAAACTCGCCGAGCAAACGCTCGAAGGCCGCTACGCGAGCTTGACGCAACTAGAAGCCGTAGCAGCCAAGATCCAAGAAGCCAGCGACAGCGTGGCGATGGTAAAGGTTATGGAGACCAGTAGCAGGGTGTTGGAGTCGCTCAACGAGCAAGTTGGCGGGGTGGATAGAGTCGAGAACCTCGTTGGCAAGCTGCGTGATCAGATGGCGGAGGTGGATGAGGTTAATACCATCCTTGCTGAGGCCGGAACGACGGCGGCGGGAGTGGATGAGGAGGAGATTGATGATGAACTGGAGGAGATGTTGGCTGAGCAGGAGGAGGAGAAGCGAGCTGTGGAGGAGGAGAAGAAGGAGGAAGAGAGGGAGAAGGATAGGGAGAGGGAGAGGGAGCAAGAGAGGGAGGCGGAGGAACTCAGGAGGAGGTTGGAGGCTATTGGGGGTGTGCCGGTTGTTGAGCCGGGGAGCAGAAGAGAAAGGGAGATGGAGAGGTTGATGAAGGGTATGTCTATTGATGAGGAGTGATTTTCTTGTTCGGTCGGGTTTCTGGGAGACAGCGGGGGGAGGAGGATTATATACCATGTTTTGTTAGGCAATGCTAATTTTTTTTTTTTTTTTTTGGTAGGTTAATGCGATTATACCATTTTGTTAATCTCAAAACTTTCACGATCACAATGACGACTCTTTACGACTACTGTTACGATACAAATATTGGATACCGCTTTGGGATTCCTACGACTTTTGAGAGAGCATAGAATGGGAGGGAGCAAGCGAGATAGGATCCATCATGGCCAGGATATGATTTATGAAAGGGCGTTAAGTTAAGGGGTGTTTGTTTTACTTGTACACAGGGTACATACCTAGGTACTGTGCATTCACTGCTTTATGAGATGAGATTACACATGTTCATTAGTTTCATGCGCTATTCTAGATGAAACCGCGACAGCTTTCAAAGTTGAATATGTAGAGCACTCATCTCAACAATCAAACAAAGACATATATATTATCTCTTGTTGACCGTCTATCGCATTGTTCAACACCATGACATGATATCTTTTCCCACCCAGTGTACAGTAAAACTCCCAAAACGCCAGCCAGCTAGCCCCCAATAGTTTTTCCAAATCCCACTCAAAACAGATTTCAAAAGAGTCTAACACTTTTCTGTCCGTCCCCCATCATCCCAATAATCTGTACGTACGGTATGTATCTCAAAAGCTTAAAACTCCTCCACCGCGCAGTTAGGATGCAACACATAAACAATGTTGCCCTCCGCCCTTGCCGAGGTACCCTCTCCCGCAGTACCTTCCTCGCCCACGATACCTTGTCCGCGGATAGCCATGAGGATGTTGTCCTGTTTTTGGTCAATGTCAGCCATCATTCACCCGCAGTCATAGGCTAGAGTCAAAGGAAAAAAAAAAAAAGAAAAAAAAAGGGGGACAAAACGTACCTTGACCATCCTCTTCAAAACCTTCACCACCAACTTCCTCTCCTCGACATACTCCTCTTCCGTCTCCATCTCCTCTTCCTTCTGCTCGAGATACCACTCCACCAGCTGCTCGCCCTCGATCCCCTCCCCTGAGCCTTGCGTCTCGTCTTCGGCGACCTTGGAGACGATCAGGTTCACGATGGAGATGTATTTGTCATACGAAATTGTCTGCTTCTCGCGCGCTTGCGAGGGCGCAGCGGAGGGTGCCGCAGAAGGCTGGCGGGCAGCATCACCGCCCATGTCGACGTCGCCGTCGCCGTCCATATCAGCCTCGGGCACTCTGCTGGCATTAGCGGCAGCGGCTTGCAAAGCAGCGGGGTCGTCGGCGGGGGGTTCGGGAACGTCGTCCTCGTCGTCTACTTCCACGTCATCGTGCTCGACGGAGATGATCGACTGACGGAGAAGGTGGAACGCCTCGTTGACGAACTCGGGCGTGATTTCCTCCACGCAGTTGGCCTTGGCGATGGCTTCGGACAGACGGATCATACTCTCCAGCTGTCTGACGGTGATTCTGTACGAGTTCTTGCCGATGCCACCCTGGGCGTCGTCTGCGCGCAGGTCCTTGTAGCGCTGGACGAGGACTTCCTTGGCTTCGTCGGTGAACTCGGGGCGGAAGGTTCTAGCAAAACGGATGTACCGCTGTATTTGTTCGGTGGAGAATTCAGGCTCGATGGCTTGATCCCGGTTTTGGTGGAGGCCGACGATGTGTTCGGCCAAGTGGCGATCGACCTGCTCGTTGCACTCATCGAGGATGACGAAGAAGAGATCGAAACGGGACATGATGGGCGCGGACATGTTGATGTTGGCGCGCAGGGTGGTCTTGCGGTTGTACCGGCCTCCGACGGGGTTGGCAGCTGCTAGAATCGAGGTTCTGGCATTAAGCGTGGCCTGAATACCAGCCTTGGCGATGGAAATGGTCTGTTGTTCCATGGCTTCGTGGATGGCGACTTGGTCGGCGATGTCCATCTTGTCGAATTCGTCGATGCAGCAGATGCCGTTGTCGGCGAGCATGAGGGCACCGGCTTCGATGGTGAATTCACCGGTTTCTTCGTCCTTGACGACGGCAGCCGTAAGACCGGCGGCGGAAGAGGCCTTGCCGGAGGTGTAGACTGCCCGAGGAGCGAAATTGACGACATATTTGAGGAACTGGGATTTGGAGGTGGAAGGGTCGCCGACGATGCAGATGTTGATGTCGCCACGGAGTGCCATGCCTTCAGCTGTCGTTTTGGAGACACCGGACAAAAGCTGGAGGAGGATGCCCTTCTTGACGACTTCGTGGCCGTAGACCGTGGGTGCCAAGGACTGGACGAGGCGTGAGTAGATGTGGTCGCTGTGCACCATGGCACGGAGGTCTTCCATCTCGGTAGGGGTGTAGGAGCTTAGCAATGCTTCCTGGGCTTCCTTGATGGTCTCGGCTGTCTCTGCCGCGGCGTTGCTGTTGAGGGTACCAACAATATCCATCAACAGAGCATCACCAGAAGCGCCGATTGCCGACACATCAGGCGTCACCATGCAAGCAAGGAACGCCAAGCGGTAGGTAAGATCGCGCACACCCAAGGCCTTGAGACCAGAAACACCACTGCCACCCGCATCCGCACCCCGATCATCACGCACCGACACGTTCCTCACGCCCGGCAGACCCAACTGACTAACATCCGGCACCACAATCAGCGCACCGGTAAAGATACACTTCTCACCCGCCTTTGCGCGATCCACCAGTTCGCCGCGCAAGATCACGTCCATGGTCCTGGGCATGCTTCCCGTCGGAATCTCGCTACTGTTCTCCTGCACCCTGACCTTCTGCCAATCCACAAAGGTGCTCTGTCTGATATCCAGTTGCCACGACGTGCGGTTCTGGCATGTCAGGTTGGGACACTGCGTCGGCTCGGTGTATCGGAAAGTCTGCTCGACATTGGGCACGACGGTACGACAGGCCTGGCAGACGAAGGTGGCCAGAGCCAGCTCGGGCCGGACCTCGGAGGTGCGCGTGACGGTGCCGCTAATGGCAAGAAGCTGGCCGACGTTGCGGGCGCGCATAGAGCGCACACGCGAGACGAGGGGCAGGTTATAGAAGGCGATGGCGAAAAGCTTGTCGGTTTGTTGGTTGGGATTCTTGATGCCAAAATCGGACTGGCTGGCGTTGGCGCCTCGCGTGCTGGAGGCTGTTGTGGAGTGGGCGCTGGACGCGGTGGGCTGGCGATGTTCGTTAAAGTATTGGGGCTCGTGGGCGGCGATTCGGCTGTGGAGGGCGGCTGTGAGGAAGGGAAGGAAGCGGTAGTAGGAGTTGGTGATGGCCTCGGCGAGGGTACCGTCTTGCCACGAGGCGATGTGCTTGTAGTCGACGTAGAAGGTGGATAACGCGTAGGTCTTCATGCCATGAATCTGGGCGACGTAGTACTTGTCTGTCGTGACTGCGCTCGAGGTTGGTTGGCCGGACGATGTGGGTGTTTCGACGTAGCTGGTGCCTGTGTCAGCAAGTAGTGTATGTTTGACTGGAATCTGTAGTCATCATACCCGTCAATGAAGGCCTCAAAGGCTCTCTGGACCATAACACCAATCCTGTCCTGAACTTTGGGAATGTCTGCAATGTTCTGAGGCCTCGAGCGGACGGGGACCTGATCGTCGGCGAACCCTTCCTCCCCTTCATCTTCGCTGGCCGCTCCGAGGCTTTCTGAGGGAGGTCCTCGTGGACGAGCTGAAGAGGAACTGAGTTGACCATTTCGCGCCCTGGGAGTAGCTCCTCCTCGCGATGCGATTCCGTCCGACATCATGAAGCCAGCATCGCTGGACTGCGTCATTGGTGTTGCCATCTTGGTGGTGTCTGTGTATGTTGAATTGGTCCACCGGGGTCGGGTATCAAGAAGAGTTGGTGGAGATGTGAAGTTGTTGAGGTCAAGTATGACAAAACAAGGGACTCGTTAAGGTAGTGGATGGAGGGGAATCTGTGACGAGGGGAACTCCTCCCTGTCCGTCAAGAAAACACGATAAAACGCGCCAGAAAAGCTGAAGCGCGCCAAGGCCAGGAAGCTGGCGCGTACAAGTGGGGCTGGTTTAATGGCCTCGATAATAGGGTACAGGTCCTGTATGTGCATATTGTCCGTCATTGACAGTAGTGATTCATCTAATGAAGATGGTCCTCAAAGCAACACTCTTGCCGTAACGAAGCATCGCCATCTGCCGTGCTCAACGACAACTGACTTGACATATGAACCAAAACTTGATACTCCTAACAAAGATTTATTCACAATTGGCTGACTGCACCCACGCCTGTCGCGCTGTCATGCTCATGAGGCGCTGTTCTTCCCCAGTGGTTCTCATTCAGAGGAAGTCCTCCAGCAAGATGCTCCTTCCTCACAAGCCGTTGGAAAATGGAAGGTGCTCCTTCCCCTTCTCGCTGATCTCGAAAAAGAAATTTTCATCCGTCTTGTGTCTCTTCACCTTGTCAAGTGCCTCCGCCACGATCGTCGTTCCCTCGGTCCCTCTAATACATTCACTCCCACATCAATCTGTCAACCTCTCTCGTTCATTTGCCTCAGTCTTCCGTCCTTCGACCGTTGACATCCATCAGCTAGTACTGCCATGGTGTTATGTCATCAAAATCTGCCAGCTGCAAGGCGAGTTCCGCGATGGTCACCTATAACACCGGGGTTATGTCAGACAAGGTACAACACTAATCAACATAAGAAGGTGATGATACTCAGGTCGAACCAGTCAGAAGCGGTCCCGGTCATTTTCGGTCCCAAACTCCAACATCCCCGGAGAATACAACCTGCAGTGCTACCACAACTTCATCTGGGCTGATAGGCTTTAGCCGAGAGGATGCCAGCCATTTACTGCCCGGAACCAAGAAGCTCACCCAGATCTGTCAGCGGCCAAGAAGACCATGCCCTTGCTCCGGCTTGCTTGACGTGACGACCTGCTGCAATCTGGTATCCGCCTGCCCCCCGATTAGATCTCTGGGTAGGAGCACCGTGTAGGTGGGCAGCGTGGCAGCGAACTTGATCTATCTTTGGCACTTAACCGTTCTACTGCCACTTCCGAGGCGAACAGTAACGTCAGGTTAGTACAGTCTCTAGACATCAGAGATGACTCGACAAGCAAAACAACGAGACTGTCATTGCTGACTCGGCTAAACAGAGCTATGTGTCAGAGAGGATCGGACCTGGGCCGCGCTATTTTCGGAATCCGTCAGTTGAACGACTAAGATGAACACCAGCACGGATTTCACTCAACTATGGCATCGCCATCTGGCCATCCTCCGCGATGACTTCTCGACTGGAGCTGTTGACAGCACTAGCGTACAAGCTTTACCTTCGGAGCCGGCAAGGAGTGTGGATGGGAGAGGAGACAGTGAAGCTACGCCCAGAGGCGCCGATCATCATGGAAACCAAGCAACGTCGCTCCCCATTGGACTTGAGTGGGATGGAGACATGGAGATGGTGATCGATGCTTTGCAGGAGCTTGAGGTGTAAGTTCAGCCAACCTGACATCTGATCCCAAGACAAAACGGCTGACGAAGATCTGCAACAGTCAAAGCCCTATAACCGCCACCGAAGCCCTCAGTCCCGATTCRCCGTGGTTCAGAGACAATCATCTTCGCCGCGACGTCGACGGTGATGGAGATATGGAGACTGAGACTGTAGTGTCGTCACCTCAAAATTCGAGCTGGTCGAGGACCGTCGCGCCTTCGAAAGCACAGCGAAATCGCTTATCTTTACAACTGCAACTACATCCGAAAAGCCCAGTCAACCTTTACACATCTGCGGCTGCCCAGGGGCTTGATACAAATGCTAGAGCACGGGTAGAAAGGAGATACTCACAAGACTGGTATAGAGATCATGCAACCCTCCTCTCGCACTCTCGGCAGCTATATGAGACTTACTCAGCCTATCCAGTATCACCAAGTCTCAACACCGCTCGACCTGATCCCGAGACCGAACCGCCAGAACCCAGAACCAGGTTTAGCTCGATCTTCTCTCCCTCCCAGCGCGGTCGATACGCACAGCTAGCCGAAGAAGTCAACGTCTTGATCCTCAGCTGGGCCACAACAACAGCAACAAACGCAAACGTCAAGCAACAAGGCCCAGTAAAACACAGTTCAAGTCGGCAAGGAATGAGTAACTCCACAGAGTCTGTCCGCAACTGCTTTAAACGACTCGGATATCGAGTTCAATGTCGACCGATTCCCGATGACTATCCTACTGCCGCTGTGGAGACCCTCCTGGCCAAGTTTCTTGCAGATTCGGATATGGACCAGGAGAAGAAGAAATTACTAATTGTTTATTATGCTGGGGGGGCTCACATGGTGGGAGGGAGAATGATGTTTGCCAATGCAAGTGGCACGAGCCATTTCTTCTGGCAGGACATTTGCGAACCCATCATGTCAAATGAGGGCGACGTCTTGCTTATCTTTGATTGCCACCGCTCCCTTAGCTCGATCGAGGGCACTGAAGCCGAAGACCAATTGCTGGTTGAGCCGGGCCTGGCATCTTCACCTTCCATTAAGCAACTTTTGGGCGCCTGCGTTCCATTACCCGGAACGGAAACTCCCAACAGCAGCTCGAAAGGGGGCACAACAGGAGCAACGCAACTGACCCAGGCCCTTTGCAGAATCCTGGACAGCGCCTGTGCTAGAGGAGACGGCAAGCTATCAGTGCAGAGGCTGTGCTCGGTCATGAAAGAGGAGTTGCGACAGGACGGAACGGGACTCGACCAAAGGGTGTTTGTTACGCAGTTGGGAGGAAGACACTTGTTGGATATCGAACTGCCTGTGTTGTCTGTTGGCACTGGTATCGGCGTTGGCGGTGGCAATGACGTTGGCAGTGATATGTTGCGGGGCATGAAGGTCCTCCGAGGTTGACATGGGGACGGCTTTCAAGTTGAACCCTAGTTGGGTAAGTTCAGTCCATTCGAAAGCTTTTTCGCTTCCTTGAGGAAATCACCAGGTAGTCTTTTACCTGACCTTCCCTCCTTCCTACCATTCGGATAGACAGTATGGGCTGGGTTCCAGAGGGTTGCGATGCACAACGTCCGGGACTTGGTGGCTTTCATTGCTGTGGGCGTGACTGTCAGGATAATTCGCAGACGGAAACACCGAGAAGTAGCGACCGGTAGAGGATGAGACTCATAAAGAAATCTGATATATTGATAGAAAATGCACTAGAGGTACGTATGTCTCCTGATTGCCCAGATAAAAGTGACGGTTATGTGTACTCCAAACTGCAACGCATCTCGCCGGCCTTGTCCCAAAAATCTCAAACATATCTATTCTACCGGTCAATTTGGCTCCGGACAGCTGCTGTAACTGGCACGATGTTCATTCAGGCTTCCGGCCCCATGCAATACGTCCCATGAAGTATCCGCGGATTTTGGGGTTGTTCAAATCCCTCTTCAGGTGACGGGCAAAGGCCTTCGCTTCATCCGGACTCCAACCAAGGACAGCATTCCACATGTAGTTGATCCATCCTAGAGCGTATTGTTAGGATCAACTGAATCAATGTTCATTAAGGCTGGGAGTGGAGGGGAGGTTGTTCACGAGCAAGCTTACCTTCAAGGTCCGCCTCAACGGCTAACTTCCACCAAAGACCCTTTTCCGCTTCTTTCTTTTCAGGGTGCCAGACACCAATCGGGACTGAGATATCCTTAAACTCGATATCAACGAACCCAGCCGCCTCCATACATTTCCGCTGGAGATCCTCTTCATATACCGAAAACGTTCTTCCAAGTTTTTTACCACCCTCCCGGAAGACCTTACCCCATTGGTCTAGAGAACCACCTTCCTTAATGGACCCGTCATCAGACAAGAACTGAGATGACGTAGTATAACACTCCACATAACCACCGGGCTTAGCGACTCGATAGGCGTTGCGATAGAGAGCATCCCAATCGTCAACAACGCCCATTAGACCACGCAAATTAATGAAATCGAACGTATTGTCGGGCCAGCTCCATTGCTGATTGCAATCCTCTAGCTCAAATTGAACGTTCGGGGGGACCCAAGAAGGTTGGATGGGGGTGACATCTGTGCCTATAACTTCGGCATTGGGGAACTCATCGGCAAAGTCACTGTATACAAGGTTATTAGGTAAGCAATCCGAATACATCATAAATATACGGTTAGGTGGACCATCCGAGCGGAAGACAACGCAGAGGACAAGACTTACACCGCCCACAGGCCAGCCCCCGTCGCAATATCGAGTACCTTCTGAACCTTCTTTTGTTCGAGAGGAGAGAAATATAGCTTTCCTCCCATATGTACCAGAATGGCGTGATGCCTTCTCCTGTGGTCAGCCTTCTGTCCTCGAAGGTAAGGCTACATTGCCAGAGGATTGTGCAGATGCTTACGCGATTTCCATCGCATCAACGTGGCGTTTATCATTGGGCTCCCATGACTCGGCGTTACCAATTTCGGCGTGGTACGTTCTCCCGTGGACTTCGCGGTACTGGTAAATGCTTGAGCTTAGAGAAGCGGTGGTGGAGGTAAATGAGCCAAGGCCAGACGCCCCATCGTCGACATCCTCTTCGGGAAGCTGCAAACATAGGTGGACGCATCAGCAAGTGCAAGCCAACTTTGTGACTTAGGAATGCGCTTGAGGTAGTTACCGGTTGCTCCGTCCAATAGGTTGCAGGAAGAATGCCAGCTGCGTCTTGCGCCTCAGCGCTAAGCGGAGTCGGGGCAACTGCGGGTGCCGGCGAGGTCGCTTTGCCCTTAGGGCTCTGGGGGCTTTTTGGGCTCTTGGGGCTTTGAGGGATTTGCGTGCTAGAACTCATGGTTGTGACTGCGGGAAGGACAGCCGAGTCGGTTTGGTGTCGGGGGAGCGAGAGTGAAGAAGCCAGAAGCACTGGGGGAAATTGTGTGGCATCGTGAGTTGAGGACTTGAGACTTGGGAGAGAGTCGTTCCATGGGCAAGACTTTAAACCAATTTGGTGGAGGGGTATCGAACGGCAAAGGCAAGAGTGTACAGTCTCTTTCACGGTCGCGTTACTGTGAAGCGTGCACGAGAGACCACAAATTGAGGGAGTTCCTTCTTGATGCGGTCCTAGGGTTATGCAATGAGACCGTGATTATACCATGGGTTCTGGAGTTCCAGGGGTGTGTTTATCGGACCAATCGACAGGTGCCAAACATCGCTTCTGCACGCTGCAGGACCCTAATACATAGCTCCTCTTTGATCTCTGCCCTTTTCTGCCGCCGAGTGTGGCGATGGCGGTGTCCTGTTCAGTTTGTACCCCATCCAGACAAGACCGTAACAGAGTCGGTCGCCGAGTCCCAGTCCACCAAACCGCGTGAACTTGTACCCGGTCAAATTTCCGTTGTCAAAGGCCACCAGGACGTTCGGCCGGCTGTACGAGTCAAGAAGGGCACAGTAACCTCCAAGGCATGGATACCGGATGAACGGTTCAGACGGCATTAGTCGATTTGAAATCCAGAGTTTCTGACGCTAACGGGCTCTGCAACGAAGTCTTAGCGGCTCTTTTTTTTTTCTTTTTCCCCTGCAGCAGTCTGCAGCAGTGTAGGCTGCAGTTGCGTCTCAATCTGGTCATGCCGCGTAGTGACAGGTCTCGACAAGGTACATTTCGTCTCCACCGTTGGACTGGCAGTGAACAGCATGTTGATTGTTGAAGGAAAGTTGTGATCCGATAAAGCTCACGGGTTCACCCCGCCCGCCAAGTTGATTCGGAGACATTTGGGCACATGAAAATGTGGCAAGTCATGTTGATTGAAAGACGGGCCTCGATACCATTTGAACATCAAGTTGTTCTAATGATCGGAGCGAGGAAGACTCTAATCCGTTTTCGTATTGAACTCGAATCGACGACGAGCATGAAGTGTTGGGCTGGGCTGGAAGAAGAGCTTTCCCTTGCGCTGAAGTTTCATCTATAGTGCAAATATGCCAAGGATCAGTATGAGAGAAGTGGAAAAACCAAAAGGTAGTGAAAGGGAAAACGACATGAAGACACAAATGGGGTTTCTATCCTTCTTTCCGGTTTTCCCCCGTGGATGCAAAAAGGTTGATGTAAGAGGAAAGAATCAGAAAGATGTGAAAGATTGAATATGTCTTACTTTGCGTTGGGGTATCCGTCGTGTGCTGACGTCAAAGGTGGCCTTGAAAGAGAGCTTGGGTTTCAACCTCCACACCCCATGATCCCATCTGCAAAGATATACAGGATCAGGGTGGCCTGTCGCTCACTGCATCCACTTCAGTCGGCCTTGCCGTTGATCGTATCGTTGCCTCTGGTATCGTACGTGGCACCGTCAAGAAACTCGAAGGGGATGGGGGTCTCGTCGAAGTTGATGATGAACTTATTGTCCACCTGGTTCAACGAGGTGAAGTTAGTTGACTGTGAGTTTGATGGAGGGGTGAGTTGGTAAGTGACGACCATTTGAACACTTACTTTGCGGGGGCTCCGCGGGACGGATCAACCCTGCGGGTGGCTGTGGAAGCTTTTGACCGTCATACCAGTTGGGATCGACCGTCGAGATATCTGCCCGGCTGCGGGATCGCCGACGAATGTGAGATTCGGATAGTTGGAGGGGTTGGGAGTGAAGCTGTACGACGAGATGCCATGGTTAGTTTGCTTGGGTGGTGAGATGGATGGTGAGTTGAGATCTGAACTGAGACTCACTGACTTTGGATAGTCTTCCAGTGGTGTTGGTGCACTAGAACAGTAGCCCCCTCTAGTCTACGGCACAGCTGTGAAACACCACGAGAGCTGAAGATTGAAGATCCAATCACACTCAATCGTAACTCCGCATTTGGTGATCTCCAGCTCTTGCTAGCATGTGCTCCATGTTTCCTGTTCCCGAAGCGGTAAACTGATGGAAGACACTAACATGGGTGTCTCGAACTAGACCAAGTTGATTTACTCACCAAAGGACGTTCTCATCACTTCTTCATCACATATCTCCAGTGGGGGAAACGTGTTTCCAGCGTGGCATGGAATTGCTTGCGTGGATCTCGCAAAATGCCTCCCCGCCATGAGCAACCTACACAAGTGGCTCAAGACCAAATCATACCAATCCCCGACAACCATCATCGACAACCCCTTCACCTTTGGGCACCAGACTTCGCAGATGTTCTTTGAGGTGCTTGCTTCGACTGCAAAGAATACCGAACACTTTAATGATCACATGGTCGCCTACTGCCAGGGTCATCCAACATGGTGCTCCGGAAAGCGTCTACCCAGCCGCCGACCGTCTGATCTCGGGCTTTGATCCCACTCCTCTGCCAGACGGCTCTGAGCCAGTGATGCTGGTAGACATAGGCGGCAATGTCGGCCATGACCTTCAGACCTTCGTCTCCCAGCACCCTTCCCACCCCGGCCGGCTAGTGCTACAAGACCTGCCCTCCGTCATTGCCGTCGCTCCCCCCTCTCTCACTTCCCCTCTTTCCAACGGGAAGCACATCCAACTGCAAGAACACGACTTTTTCACCCCCCCAACCGGTCGTGGGTGCACGAGCTTATTACATGCATCACATTATGCACGATTGGCCGGATGCTAAGTGCGTTTCCATCTTGACCCAGATCAAGAAGGCGATGAAACCGGGCTATTCGCGGCTGTTGATCAACGAGCAGGTTATCCCGGGGAGGCACGCGAGTTGGGAGGCGACGTATTTGGATTTGTACATGATGGTGATATTTGGGGCTAGGGAAAGGACGGAAAAGGAGTGGAGGCGATTGTTGGAGGATGGGTGCGGATTGAAGGTTTTGGGCGTGTATGGCCCGGGTGGGGGAGTGGAGGGGATTATCGAGTGTGAGGTTGCTTTGGAGGAGGGAGAGGGTAGGGAGGAATAGGATTGGTATGCCTGCGTATGAGGTATGATGTTAGGGGGGAAGGAAAGAGCAGGATGGAGCGAGGAATGATAAGTATCTCTTTCTCCTTTCTCCATGTATGCCCGTTTTGGAGATTGAATACTTTACCAAGCAAGGTTGGTGAATGACGCTCATAACAACAGAAAGTAGCATGTTCGCGCCCCTCCATGCTACAACGACGAGGTGGAAGGGAGGTTAATAATAAGCAAAAGGCCAAAAATGGTTGAATGGTGGTAAACCCTAACTAACCCTTCCCAGAGAAAGGGGACAGCAAAAATCGATCCACCCAGGGGTCGAACCTGGAACCTCCTGATTCGTAGTCAGACGCTCTGCCATTGAGCCAGCGGACCTGGAATTATTGAACAACAGTCTCGAACAAAGGGTTCAAGTTTTGGAGATTCAGAAACTCCATGTGGAAGAAAATACTTTTCCATCCGGGAGTCTAGTCCCGTCCCACTGTTCTTTTTTCGGACTGGCTCCACAGATCTCCAGGGTCCGGGTCCGTGTGGAACGGTGGAGTCAAAAGTGGCGTCTTTTCCCGTTTTGGGACATCCCGTCCCGCAAAAATTGCAAGACGAAGAAAATTTCAGTCAGAACACCCCATGTCCATGAGGATATTTGAACAGATGAACTGGACGGAAAAGATATCAAATCATCTCAATACGGTCCGCTGGCTCAATGGCAGAGCGTCTGACTACGAATCAGGAGGTTCCAGGTTCGACCCCTGGGTGGATCGAGGATTATCGGGTAGCAGTACCTGATCCCTTTTATTTTATTTTTTAGTTCTCGGTTCGAGACAGGCACACGATCGGACCTTGTGTCAGCGAGGACACTCCTTCTTTTTTCCACCACCACGCTCAAAAACCGTAAACGAACATTCTCATCACTTTTTTTTCAATATCGGAAGCTATCAGTGTACCAGTCTTCATGTTCATCCATTAGATCCTTATCTGTAAATGTGCCTGATCTTTTCACTACACTTGTCCAACATTAAACCTACCACTATTCAACCTTATGCCAATTGCATTACTCTCATCCCCCCTCCAGCATCAACAAGGTAACCTCACCTCAAATCAACAAACCAACACCGACCATCAAACCAGCTGCCAATCCCAAGATCTCACTACTACCACCGACAATCACCGCCCCATTAGCAGCAGGCGGCGGTTGACTCGAAGCAGCCGGCATTCCACTCTCACTCGTCACCGTAGAAGTAGACGTCCCGGTACTAGTAACCACCGTCCCCCCACCAGCAACCGGCGTCCCCGTCGCACTGGCCGTCACACCCCCCACTTCCCCAGTCGTAGTCTCACCACTCCCAGTTGTAGCAGCAGCAGATGTCGACGCAGCAGGTGGTGCCGGCGGAGGCGGCGGAGCACCCTGTCCATAACCATCTGCTCCCCCCGTCCCCGTTGGCTCCGCTCCCGCCGCCGCCGCCGCGGTAGTAGAAGAAGAATCACCACCATACCAAGCAGCATAATCCGGGTTCTTGAGCAGTTCCCCCCCAAAAGGCTTGGACGGATCAGGCGGGTTCATTTTCTCAAAGGGGAAATCGCCGCCGGGCTGGGCGGCGGCTTCCCGTGTTGCTTGGTCTTTGTATTGGGCGAGTTGGTCCGGGGAGCCGTTGACGATGCCGATCATGCCTTTGGAGCAGTGGGAGGGGGTGGAGCAGTAGAAGGGGAAGGGGGCTGTTGAGCCGATTGTTACGCGGAAGATTGAGGGCTGGGTTTCTCGGGGTTAGTTGTGTATCGAAGAGGGAGGGAAGGGGTTGCGCATGGGGTGTGAGGGGTGATCAGAGGTGATGAAGCGAGGAGGGAGAGAAAGAGGAGGGAGAGAAAGAGGAGGAAAAAAGATAACGTGGTTGAAGTGAAGGGAAGTGCACAAGTGGAAGGCAGAAGAGCAACAAAGGAAAAGAAGAAAAGGCCAAAACATACATTCTCCTCATTACTCTTCGCCGGCAAAAACCCCGAGAAAAACTGTCCCTCGATATCCGCCGTCGCGGGCTGACACGGATGACCAAAGTATCCCATGACGACCGAGTGGTTCCTAGGCAAAAAGTGGAACTCCAGAGTGTCGCCCTTGTTGGCGGTGATGATCTCGGGGCCAAAGACGAGCCCGTCGGCTTTGATGACGATGGTTTCTCCTGTTGCTACCCCCAAAAGGGTGCTGGCGAGCATGGAGAGGATCCATATCGCGAGGTGGTTGTGGGAGGATAACATGAGTGACTGGGATCTAGATGAGCTGTAGATATGAAGTGGGTAGATTGTCTCGGTGAGTGATGGGTGAACGAGTGTCTGGGGTTCAGCTAAAGACAGGACTGGACTCAGGAGAGACTGGTGAAGGAAGCGAGAGACCTGGAGAGGAAAGGTCCGGTGAAGGGGTAAGCCGGACCTTAAAACTACCCGGCGTCAGTTTTTATCCTCCTGATATATTGAAGGGAGGGAGATACGGGCTTGTCCTAGTACGAACCCCCTTTCGACGGCCTTGCTCCTCCGTTCTTTCATCTAGAGATGCCGAGCTGGCTTAGTTGGCCTTGCAGCGAGCGACAGTGAGTGACGGTGGCACTGCTGACCGTTTGTATCGTAGATGAGGTGACACATAAACAGCCAACCTCGACATCATAATGGTGCCTTGTTCTCTGTTTACAGGCTGAACTGGGGAACACCTAATTACATGGACTCGTTACGCAGGACCGTCGAGACGTCCCACTGTGGCCAACGGTGTGACTTTGTAGCTGGTAAGTACTTGCACAAAGGAGGCGACGGAGTCTGCGAGTTCCCCATGCTTCCCGTCTCTTGGTTTGTGCCAAATTGGGTGTACAATTGGCGGGTAGGAGATTTAGTGGGATGTCAGGAGAGATGAGCTGAGAAGCAGGGGTTGGAAAGAACATGATGCTGGGGTTGTGAGGGAGTCTTTGTTTATAGAATGCAAGGATAGACGTTAGATGTTATTTGTCGATGCCTCAACTTGGAGAGTTTGTTGTTCGAGCTAGAAAGCCCAGGATTACCTCCAGGCTTGGAAAGTGTTGGTGATATCGCAAATCCGAGGTTTGCCTCTTTGTCTCGTACCTGCAGTGCCATTGTCTGAACAAAGGACCGAACCCCATCTTCTCGTTCCTGAAACAGTTTCATCCAGGTAACACGGCATGAACCATTCCACAGATTTTTGCTTGGACAGCATACTTGGCCCTGGCGAGGGAGTGATGTCACACCCCAAAACACAGCGCGCAAGGCAAATTTGCGCTTGTATTTCCGTGTCTCCAAACGGGCCGTTCACTTTGAGTTACCGAGTCCTCTTTCGGCGGCACGGTGCCACAATGGGCGACCGTTCGCACTGGCGAGATGTGTGCCCGTCCGCTGTCTGGTCCTCCATGCCAGGTACTAGGGGCAGACAGCCACCATGGCCATGCCTCCGACTCGCCTAGAGGTACGCCCTCTCCCACGTCAACCCTCCAGGAAACAAAGCTCATAGACATGGCGAGTACTGTAAGCTCGGAGTGAAAGGACGCAGTTTGCTTTCGGTTGAATCCCTAAGCTCGGGCTGGGGGATGCGATAGGTAGCCATGCTTTGGATTCGGGACTGAGTTTGTTGATGGGATTATGGGAGCGGTGCTCTGGAGTGCGATACGTTTGGTAAGGGCTTCCGGTCTGTTTCGGTGTTAGCTGTGGCATATAGTCCAATGGGTGGGAGCTAGAATATCCAAATAGTGGGTGGTCATCGATGGATGTCTTGTCGTTCTCTTCGATTGGAGAGTAGTCGCCATGTTGGCAGATTGGGCGTTTCTATCCCTGACGAGTAAAGGCGTGATCTCATCTGATGGATTGAAGGGCGCAAATATTGGATCGTTTGGTTTGCGGATGACATCTTGTATAACTAGAAATAATGTTATCGTTGGGAAGTCGTTAGCAGCCAGCTACCCCACTATCAAAAGCGTTACTCAAATAGCTGTGTCAGAGATAGTGCGTCATCTAAGTAGCAATTGTGGATACTTCCCTTCCTCTCCACCACTTTCTCCTTAATGACGCGACTTCTGCAAACCGATGAACACCGAAAAACGTCACCAGTTCACCCCGCTTGCCGACTGCCGAAAAAGCATTCTCGGAACCAGTCTTTCGCTGGTGCCTGCCAAGACAAGGACATCAGCCGCCATCGGACAACCTGCGCATGTTTTCTCTCGTCGCATCCTCTGCCGTGCCCGCAATATGCACCCCGGATTCCCCTCCGAACCGGCAGATCAACGATGTCGTCCCCTGACGAG
Source organism: Neurospora sp. FGSC 26628 (assembly GCA_009805345.1). Taxonomy (NCBI): domain Eukaryota; kingdom Fungi; phylum Ascomycota; class Sordariomycetes; order Sordariales; family Sordariaceae; genus Neurospora; species Neurospora sp. FGSC 26628. The sequence goes on from RAOO01000035.1 coordinate 170,194, forward strand.
CTACAAAATGGCCAGACTATTGCGCAACGTATAAACGGCCGCCGCTATAGGCGCGCGAACCAACAACATCCTCGATGGCCCTGCCCCGCTGGCTAAACAAAGATGTCCGGTTTACAAACGATGGATCCGCCAACCGGGTGATATAACAGTCGACGAGCAATATACAACACTCTCCCGCCTCGCACGATCAATCTTCTCGACTGCCTCTTGGCACGAAATGTCACCATGGAGGACGCGTGGTCTGCCCGGAATCCGGAGTCAACGTAGCAACACGCAACCGAATGCTGCCTTTCGAGGTGTGCTGATATGATAAAAACAAAACAGAAGAGGACTTATATAAGGATAGAAGATCCAGATAGTCCCCATGTTTCTGTCAGTTTCACAACCACTCCCCGTTCGCCAACATGAAGTCCTCGTACCTGTTGGCCAGCCTTGCCTTGGGGTCCACCACCCTCGCAAGGCTGATTCCCCGCGCGGAGCTCGATAGCAGACAGTGGACGTGTCGTTGGACTGGTCACTGTCTTGGTATGCCCTGATGCCAAGAGCTTTTCCAATATTGCCCACATGCTGACATCCAAACAGGCGACGAGTGCGAGACAAACCGAGACTGTGATGGCGACCTCGTCTGCCGCAACTACGAGTGCGCAAACCCCGGGGGCCCAGTCAAGCCGACTACCACGCGCAAGACATCCACAACCATCAAGACCACCGCTCATCCCACAAACACGGTACCTCCAGGCTGCGTCTGGCCAGGACATTGCTTGGGTATGCCATCCCTTCCCCCTCCATTCTTCCAGGTGCTAACACTCCTCCTTCCAGGTGACCCATGTGAAACCGAAAATGACTGTGACGCCGATTGGATTTGCCTTGCAGGCAAGTGCGCTACCATCCGTCCTCCTGTGCCGCCTACTACGACTACTCGAATTGTGCCTCCTCCGATTACCACCACTACTCGGCCTATCCCTCCCCCGATCACCACGACTACGAGGACTACGAGTACACAGACCACGGTACCGGTGCCTACTACCACGAGCAAGCCGCCCACGAACCCGGGAAATCCTAGCTGTGGGGATAATCCTTTGGCTTGTATTGGTATGTCGAAGGTGTTGCATTTTGCCTTGAAGAAGAGTAGCTAATCAAGGGTGGTGAACAGGCTCCCCGTGTTCGACTGATGCGGACTGCAAATTCGACTTGATCATTTGCCAGAATGGTGTTTGCGGACTCTAAACAAGTGGTATCATATTGTTGCCGGTGGAGTGAAAAACCAACATCTATTCAAAACCTTTTCTTTCCGAACCGAATAATCCCTTTTCCCAAATCCCAACACATAGTCTCTACCACCTCCTTGCCGCCGATGCGTCCTGTCTATCCTCTCCTGTCACCGTAATCTCATGCGTAACAATAATGCCGTTCTGCTTCCCCTTCTTCCCACTCCCTCCCGAGGTCTGTGGCTCAATCAGCCCCGATCTCCTCTCCACGGACGTCGTCGTTTTATGCCCTACTCCAGTCCCCTGTGGCACCACCGTCGTAGCAATGTCCCTACTGCTCGCCGTCGAGCTCCTACTTCCTCCCACAGCCTTGCCATCATCCGAACTCACGATATTCTCCTCACTTCCCCATATCGTATCGTTTGGATGCGTCAACGGGTGTCTGCTACCCTTTCTAATCACAACCCTGCTCCTCGGCTCTCCCTTCCCTAGGTGACTGTTGGGATTACTACCCAGCGGATATCCATGCTGCCCCGATACACCACCCTGGTGGTTCCCCGATGTCCCTCCGCTCAGCGAGATGATGCTCTTCTCCAAAAACCTCTTGACCAACGGATAAACCATGGGCATATTCGTCAAGACGAAACTGACAAAGCTCTCCCTCACAGACCAATACCCGCTCTGCGCCGGATCCGTATCTCCCAATGTCAGAATACTCACACACCTCAAAATCCCAAACGCCATCTCGACAAACCCGCCCGAAAACATCAACAGCAAAAAGCACTTTTTCCTCCACGTCAAATTACTCTTCCACACCATCGGCAACGGAATTGCCAGCAGGTAAAAATCCGTCACCGTGTTCATCACCATCACAAACACCGTCTGCAGCACGCTCACCGCCGGCTCGCAATGGTTCCCCGGATTTGGGTATATCTGCCACTGATTCTCAAACGGCACGCACTTGAACACGGCCACGCACAGGCACGCCATGTACGACGCCGGCATGATGATGTACGCCCCGATGATCCAGTTGCGCATGTTGTGCACGCCGATGGTCAGGCGCGCGTAGTAGATGGACCAGCACGCTTTGAGGAGCCAGAGAAGCGTGGTGTAGAGGAGGAGGCCGGCTACGTGCGTTTTGGAGCCGAGGATGCGGAGCCGGTATTCTTCGCTTTGGGGGGAGAGGAGGGCCCGTTGGGTGTCGGTCATGGCGTTGTTGGCTAGGCCGTGGAAGGTTGTGACGAGGAAGTAGGCGGCCGTTGTTTCGGCTGTGTAGGTGAGCTGCTGGGGTGTTAGCCTGGGCCCCTTTCTCTCGGAAAAGAAGAAGACTCACCAAAGCGGCAAACATGAAAAAGTCATCCAACGCCAACTTTCGCCATCCTAGCTGGCGGATTCTGCTGAAATATCGGAGGATAACGACGATGTAGGCCGCGAATTGCAAGCCCCACGCTTCGCGGACAAACCGAGCGGATTCGGCTTTTATTTCATCGGGTGTTCTAGAGATAATGTCCATGGTTGTGGCTACTGACCCACAAAGAGTAATGGAAGGGCGGGAAGGTCTGACAACCTCAAAAAGAGTGACTGATCCAGCAGAAAAAAAAAAAAAAAATGAAGGAGTGGAAACGAACGAACGAACGTTCTTGTTGGTGTTCTGTACTGTTCTGGAAAGAAATGAGGGACGAGGGAAGACGCTCGACCTTTGATCTACCAACGGACTGGATCCTTCTCCCCTATGTACAGCTATCCAAGGGGCAAAAGCACAACAGTTGGGATCTAGATCTACTGCAACTGCCTTTCATCTCCTTTTCTCTGCGCTTCATCTCCTTTTCTCTGCGCTTCATCTCTTTTTCTCTGCGCTTCATCTGGGGTGGGGGGGGGGGGGGCTCTGTGGTCTCTGGGTACCATTCCCTTCGAGGCCCTGCCTAGTGGCTAGGTACCTCTAGGTAACGAGTTGCCTGCCGGCCGCGGAGTTACAATTACCTACCTACCTGTCTGTGACCTACGAAGAAGTTGCCTCTTTTCAGCTAATAACCAGAAGCTGACTCGAGGGAGGTTGTGTTTAAAAAAGAAAGAGCGAGTGGCCATGGCATCGGTATCCCGGCTGCTCCAAGCTGCTGCTCCACACCTCTACCTCTAGCGTACTGGGTGCGGCGGTTCTTCGCCAACTACTTGTTGTTCCTGATTCCCCCTGAGTTAAACCGGAAACCGTTAAACCCCAAGGTTCAAGGGTACGAATTATCAAACCGTTCATGTCGCTTCTTCGTGTACGTAGGTTCTTGTCTTGTCATCTTCCCTGTAGCCTGCTTCTTCGAGGGGCTGATGTTGCAACCCGGGACCCGCGGGGTAGTGGAACCGTTTGGATTTGGGATTTCAGCGTTGGATTTGGATGCACATCCAGAATATCCTAGGCAAGTACCTTCCCATCCATCACAGTGGCAGTTTATGTCTCAAGAGATCTTTCTTCTCCTCAGTATGACCCACCCAGCGCGATTGTGGAAGCCCACAATGATTGACTGAGAGGTTACCTAGTGGATACGATACCTAGAGGTAGGCAAGTCTCGAGCCATTGCAAGAAGAGGCCCTTTGAGATCGAGGAGTAAAGGTAGGTAGACAACTAGGAGGAATCCAGAACATTAGAAGTAGGAATGGAACAGAAAGAGAGAGGACCTCGTCGACCATCTCTCTACAAATCCATGTCAGCAGCGCTTCCGGCCGGCATATATCCAACCCTGCCATGCCTGCCATGCCATGCCTGCCTGGCAGCCAAGCGCCGTTAGGAGCCAACAAGGATCCTGGGCCCCGGGGCCAAACAGCCGAGCGGCTGACTGGATGTTTAACGGGCACTAGGTCGGTTTAATGTCGATCTTAACTCAACCTTAAACTGCATCTGACACAGTGGGACCGGGGAAGGCACCGGGAGCAGGGGCAGGGGACTCGGGGAGGGGAGGGTGAGGGCCCGCGGGGCTGATTTGGGATTTGCAAAGAATGTTTGTTTAGGCTCCATCAAAAGTCATGACCTTTGGGGGAGGCTCTTGACAAAAACGAACTGGAGAAACTGGAGAAATAAAAAACGAACTGTTCATCTCCGAGCAGTGGAGTTTACCCCCCAGACCAGACCCCAGGAACAACGGAGATATTCTGTGAAGAAGCTTTCTTAAACGAGCTGAGGAGCTGAGAATGCAGTTTTGCTTTTGAGCTGTATAGAACAGGAATGGAACCGACCTGAGGCCAAAAGTGGATGAAACTGTGTTCTTTCATGAGGGCTTCATTGTTCCAGCCAGTGGTATTGTCTGGAAGAGTCTTTTGAGAGACAAAGAAGTGGCAAGACATTGAAAGGGGGAGAGAGAGGCATAAACGAGAGGGGGGAGGAAAAAGAAAGGAAAGAATAGTGGCTGGACTTCTTTGTGGTCCAGAACTGTCAGTCGGAACATTATGATAAACCGTTATTTCAACGGCTGGAACAGAAAGGAGAAATTGAACAATCAACGTCGTTGACTTGTCAGGGTCTGAGACATCAACACCCTCGAGGTTCTCAAGGGGAAAGGTGCACAATGGCGCAGGTGGCTGAATCAACGGTGAACCGACAGCCGTTGAACGGGCGCGTTCACGATTCTGCAGGTCTGTCTCAGCTGGCCACTGGTGTCTCGTATCGATATCTAGCGTTCGTAACAGTGCAGGACTTTCTTTTCCCTTTTGAGGGAGGCAAAAGCAGATGAACCATGGCAGTTGCATGGAAGCGAGTAAAGCTGAACAATAGTTTCGTTCCATCTTCTTGGGACATCCTCATGCATGTGTTCGAATGCTGTAAACTGTGTTCTCTGTTCAGACGTTGAAAAAGAAGACGTCAGGCCACGCGTCTGGACACGCAGAAAGACGGATGGTACGACGCAAGATACGATCTGTCATCTCGCTCGCGTGGGAGGAAAGGGAGACTCTTTTGTTTGATGTCTCAGTTTACAACATCAGCAAAATGTCTCTTTTCTTTCGGGGGGGGGGGGGCGAGATGAGGATGAGATTGAAGACAGGAACTTAAGAGAAGTTGGAAGTTGAACGAGATATCGTCTGTGCTGCTGTCATGGTTCACGTCTCCCACCTCCATATCCGCCAAACTCCTCTTCTTCAGCAACACCAACAGAGACGGAGCGGTCTCCAGTGGGCGAGTCCAGGCACGGAGTTCTCTTCCGCCCCTCCTCTCTTTCCTTCTCTTACGGATATCCCTCTTTCTCATTGGGCCCCCCTGAGGGTCCCTGACCCGTTAAAGAATTTCCCTTGCAGAGTGCGATACGATCGACAGGGCCCGGGGTCCCCCAGCCAAGGCCCAGCCAACGACCACTTCGAGGACCAACCACGCTAAAGAATGCCGAGGAAAGCCTAGCCATGCCCTGTAACGTTAAATCCACCACAAGCTTGCGAGGTCCGCTGGAGACTGATCAGTCATTTCCTTTTCTCCTCTGGGAAAAGCTCCGTATGGGGTAGCATAAGGCTGGGCACGCCCTGCTTGGCGAGCCTGGGCAGCCCGAGAAGGGGTGATGGAGCTTCTGATCTTTCGTACCTGGAGAAGTAGAGGCTGTCACATGCACGGAATGAAGACGACGGCAACGAGAGAATGACTTGAAGGAATAGCCTGGGGAAGGAAAGCGAAAGGAGCGGTCTGATTTTGGCCGAGTTTTGGAGACAATGAAGAAGCCCAGAACTGAGATGGAAGAAAAGACCACTCGGCCAATTTTCTAGAATACACGGTAGTGGCTGTTGGTCGTACAGACAGTACAGTGCAACCGAATATTGAGCCTGGTTACCTAGAAAATGCTACCACGACTTGCCGCCCGCCAATCAGCATCAACACGGTTGTATCAGGGTACGACCGTGCTATCGAATCGTACCATCGCAGCAACTGAACTGGCAGTTGGTACAGTGAGGAAGAACAGTGCAAGCTTGCTGGTCACCACCACCACCAAATTTGCCAGGGCATCGTCACTACCTTATTACTTATGTGTGTAGACGATCATGACTTACGACCGCCGTCAAAATGCTCGCGGGATGTGGGACATACACCCGGAAAAGAGGCGTAGGTAGTCCAGGTAAAGGAGTGACGGTGAATTTCAGCCCTCCTGCAGGCTTCACCCTGACGGTCATCATCTTTTTGCTTTCTGCGAGGGGCCATTGGCGATGGTGGTGCGTCTCAGTTACCCATTCCGGTTTGGCCTCAGGAGAAGAGTTGTCCAAGTCCGTTCAGGAGAGGGCAGCATTCCAAGGAATCGAGGCGGGCCGACTATTATCAGAGCCTGGGGTTGCCTTGTTAATCTCGAATATGCTGATGGCTCCCCTTGGGGTTCCTCCTGATGTGGAAATGTGGATTGTAGACATCACCGTCGTTCTGGAAGATGGATCAACCGATTTGATGCTCCGGTGACGACGAGGAGGATGACTTAAAAGAGCTCCGTCATTCGCCTTTCCCAGGTCGAATCCTACCTTCTTTCCCCCAAGCTCTCTCCTTCATCATATTACGATCATTCTTAATCATAATACATAGTAACCATGTCTTCTGTTACCACCAACGGCCATGCCAATGGCACCAACGGCACCAACGGCACCAAGCCAAAGGAGTCCAACACCGATGTGTAAGACCACCATCACCCTCCCGAGTTCAACATACACTAACACATACCAGACTAATCGTCGGTGCCGGCCCAGCAGGCCTCATGGCCGCCGCCTGGATGGCTCACTGCGGCATCAGCGCGCGCATCGTCGACAAGCGCAACACCAAGATCTTCACCGGCCAAGCCGACGGCCTCAACTCCCGAACCATTGAGATCTTTGAAAGCCTGGGCTTTGCCGACCGCGTGTGGAAGGAATCCAACCATATGCAGGAGATCTGCATGTGGAATCCCAACGCCGAGGGCGTCATCCACCGCTCGGACCGCATCCCCGACACCGTCATCGGCATCTCGCGCTTCCAGCAGTGCGTGCTCAACCAGGGCCGCATCGAGCGGTGGTTCACCGACAACATCAAGAAGTACTCCAACAACACCATCGCGGTCGAGCGCGGCGTCCTGCCCGAGTCACTGGTCATCGACGAGTCCAAGGTCGAGGACGACGACGCCTACCCCGTCACCGTCACCCTCCGCACCTTGACAGACGAGGAAGCCACGCCCGTGCAAGCCGCCACGGCCTCAAAGTCTGCGGTGTCTGACGGTCTCTTCCGCAGCAATCTGATGCAAGAAGACGACGAAGCCGGTCTCCTCCGCAAGGCCCAGTCCCGGCCCGGCAACACCGAGGAAATCGTGCACGCCAAGTACGTCATCGGGTGCGACGGCGCCCGCTCGTGGACGCGCCGCACGCTGGGCCTGGAGCTGGAGGGCGAGGCAACCGATTACATCTGGGGCGTGATGGACCTCATCCCCATCACCGACTTCCCCGACATCCGCCACCGGTGCGCCGTGCACTCGGCCGAGAACGGGTCGCTGATGGTCATCCCGCGCGAGAACCGCATGGTGCGGCTGTATATCCAGCTCAAAGAAGTCGTTCCGGACGCCTCCGGACGCGCCGACCGGTCCAAGATCACGCCCGACTTGATCTTCCGCGCCGCGCAAACGATTATTGCGCCCTACAAGCTCGACTACGAGTACTGCGACTGGTGGACGGCGTACCAGATTGGCCAGCGCGTCGGTAACAGCTTCGCCGACGTGCACAACCGCGTTTTCTTAGCTGGCGACGCCGTGCACACGCACTCGCCCAAGGCCGGCCAGGGCATGAACGTGTCCATGCAGGACACCTTCAACCTCGGGTGGAAGCTGGCCCTCGTCCTCAAGGGCATCTGCAAGCGCGACATCCTGGCCACCTACCAGAGCGAGCGCCGCCGCATTGCGCAAGATCTGATCGAGTTCGACCACAAATTCTCCCGCCTCTTTTCGGGCCGCCCGGCCAAGGACCTGATGGACGCCGAGGGCATCGACATGGAGGAGTTCAAGCGCGCCTTTATGCGCGGCAACGAGTTTGCCTCGGGCATGCAGGTCGACTACGGGCCGAGCAATCTCGTCGTCAAGCCGGGCGATTGGCGCGAGCAGGGCGACAGGAGCGAGAAGAGCGCCAAGCTGCTCACCGAAGCCAAGATCAGCGACGACAAGTTCGCAAAGAAGCAAGCACTGGCCACGGAGATCCCCGTCGGCAAGCGTCTAGCCTCCTTCAAGGTCCTCAGCCAGGCGGACGCCAGGCCGTGGCACGTCCAGGAGCGGTTGAAAGCCGATGGAAGGTTCCGCATCGTGTTGTTCGCTGGTAACATCCTCTCGCCGCAGCAGAAGGTGCGGGTGGACAGGTTCTGCGCCAAGTTGGACTCGCCGGAGAGCTTCCTGCGGAGGATCACGCCTGCGGACAAGGCTATTGACAGCGTCATTGATATCTTGACGATCCACTCCAGCCCGAGAAGGGAGACGGAGCTGCTGAGGGACTTTTCGGCTATTTTGCATCCGTTTGATGAGCACCTGGGTTGGGATTATACCAAGGTGTATGTGGACGATGTCAGTTACCATGAAGGGTTTGGGGATGCTTACAAGAACTATGGCGTGGATAAGGAGAGGGGATGTGTGGTGGTGGTGAGGCCGGATCAGTATGTTGCGTGGGTGGGTGATATTGACGACTTTGAGGATTTGGAGAAGTACTTTGAGGGGTGCTTGAGGTTGCCTGCTGTGGGTGCTGCGCAGGATGTAAGCATTGTGACGGAGACTGTCAGCAGCGTGCCTAGCAAGGTGGCTGGTGAGGTTAAGCTGGCCGTGAGGTCGGTGGTGGAGGAGTAAGGGAGGTCATCGAGAAAGGACGATTTGATGAAGAGAGAGCATACCCTATAGTACCTAGAGAAGAATTCGAACAATTACCTGCATCATCCAATGGCATTAGGCATCTCTCAATGGATGACCAAAGCCATGCCCACTGCTTTGTCTGCCCCGCTGGTCTCAAATGTTGTCGTTTCATGGTCCAATCGGGAGCAAGTATGACCATTTGTCCCGGGTCGTGACCCAAACGTGCGGTTCGTTAAGCAGGTCCCTGACCAGGATGAAGCTTCGAAGGGTTGATGAGACGAGGCGAGAACTCTCGGACCTCCTCGGGCCTCCATGTATCGTCGCCATGACGTAGCATAATAGAAGCCGAGGAGATACCGAAAAAAAAAAAAAAAAAAAACATACCTGAGGCTTGTTTCTCCGTTGGTTGCCGTGCCTTGTATTGTCGAATGGGTGTTTTGTCCCTTCTTTCCACACAAATATGGCCAACATGGGACAACACTACGTCCATCCAGAAGAAGCGAGACGCTTCATCAAAGAATGCTGGTCCCTTCAAGGTGTAGCTTACGTGGTGCTTGGGGTTCGATATTTCAGCAGGATCCGGCAATTGGGATGGCGCAAGCTCGCGCTAGACGACAGTTTTATGCTGTTAGCTATAGTGAGTTAGTTCCCTTGGCCTTCTTCAATTTCGTTACGTCGCTTTGCTCGGGACGTGAAAGCTTACTTGTCGCCTTCCCGGCACCCAGTTCGTCTACACAGCCGAGAGCTGCATGCCTCACCTCTTCGTTCTCTGGTGTCATGGGTTAGCAAACAACGACATGACAGAAGAGGAACGAGCTACGATAAACCCAGACTCGGAGGAGTACAGACTGCGAGTTGAAGGATCCAAGATAAACGTCGCCGGCCTTCTTTTGTACACGACCCTTCTTTGGCTTCTTAAAGCTTGTTGGTCGGTGTATTATGCACGCCTAACGTGAGTGTCAGCCTTTTGACGACTTGGGGGCTATACTGACCCGGTAGATATAAAACAGAGCCAGAATCTACTATATGCGCCGCTGGATCATCGGCGCCTATATTCTCATGCCTCTGACCTACGTCGCCTGTCTGTTGGTCGCCTTCCTCAAATGCATCCCCCTTTCCCGGCAGTGGCAGATCTACCCCGACCCGGGCAACAACTGCTACCCGGCGGTATCAGTTCTGCAGACGATTTTCGTCATGGTCATGAACACCGCCACGGACTTTTACCTTCTCGGTATCCCCCTGCCTATACTCTGGAAGTCGAATCTGCCCTGGGCCAAGAAATTGGTGCTGATGGTCATGTTCAGTGGCGGATTTATCGAAATGGCATTTGGGATTATGCGGTGTGTTAGTATTTTAACTGTAGGTTGAACATTCTAGTGAAAACAAGACGGCAAACTGACTTTTCTCAAGAGGGGAAACATAGACCCCGCACAAACAGGCTACTGGTCCATCCGCGAGTCCTTCGTCTGCTTCGTCCTGACCAACATGCCCATGATCTACCCGCTTCTCATGCGGTTGGTAGAGCACGTCGGCTGCTACCTTGGCGGCTGGGCACTCCAAAGCAGGACAAAGAATGGCGGCACCACCACCACCACCACCACCACCAACAAAAAGAACATCAGCATCAAACCCAACGGATTCATGCTCACCCCGCCGCAAAGATCTCCATATCCCATCGATAGCCCAATGTTCAGCCCAACCTACTCCTTCGGTGCATCACGCGGAGTGACGGGTAGACCGGGTCCCATTCCCGATCCGCTCTTCCCGATACCCGGCAGCGATCTGGAGACCTTCTGGTTGAGCACGACAAGTGAGGAGAATACTATCGGCACCGGCACCGGCACCGGACCACCAGGTAGTTCTAGAGACTCTAGGCAGGCTTCACACGCGACGGTTGGGAGTCAAAGCGGGATGGTGAGTTATGGGTCGAACTGCGACAGTCCTACTCGGAGTAGAAACGACTGTCGTCAGACGATGCAGACAGCGTATGGACCATACTTTGGGGTTGTGACGTCGGTGGAGAGTTCGGGGATGATTGCGGAGCAGCCACATCATGGTTGGTGCTCGGGTGAGAGAAGTAGTAGTAGTTCGGACAACGGTACGGTGCGAAGTGCAGGGGGGATTCTGGTTACGAGGGAGGTTAGTGTTGTGATAGAGGAGGAGGTGTGCCCCCCTACGCCGATACCCCTGGGTCACCACCGCCTGATGAGCTGTGGGGGTATTGATCATTGTTGAAACGACAACGGATGGATTGGGTTATGCATATGTTGCTTGTGCTGGGTTTAGGTACGGTGGAATGGGGATTGAGATGTGAATGGTGAACATACCAGTGTATCTGTGTGTTGTTCAGTTCCCAAGCTGTTTGAAGGCGAACAGTGCCCGGTGGTTGGAAGACAGCCATCGGGAACCGAACACATTTCCCATGAACGCCCATTGTTTTCTTAGACCAACCGGAAAGTAGCCCGTCTTCCGGTGTTCTTCTCGAACAGTGAACAAGGCCTATTGTCCTCCAGCCTTACCCGGAGGCTATCTGGGAGACGAATAGGATGCTTCCCCGGCAGTGTTCTCGAAGCCGGGTACAAAGTCCATTGTCCCGGAAGGGTGTAGCCGATGGGAGCCTTTGTCCCGTTGTTCTCTCCCAAGTTTTGGCGGAGGGTAATTGAGAGCCTATCGATTTGGGTGTCGTCCAAGGTCTTCTTTGTTGCGCTTTTCTGTAAGTGATATCTGATATTGAGAATGGGGGCGTGTTGACGAGTTTCGAAAAGGTATAAGTATCGGTGTTGGGATCATCCAAGTTTGTTCGATTCCTGTCATCAGCATCAGCAAAAACATCAGCAGCAAACACTCATCAAGAACAACAAGACTTTGAAGTCCAAGTAAACTTCTCACCAACCAGCAACACGTCAAGCCACACCCGCTTCCACCAACCAACCAAGAGTTCGGGTACATCTCCCGAACCACCAACTGTACGTATCACCATGTGTTTCACCACCACATCCACCATGTGCACCAAGCGCACTTTTTCCTCCATCTCCGACGAAGACTCTTCCGTCCAGGCAGCCCCCAAGCGCATCTGCCTCCCCACCGACAAAGCCACCCACGTCGGTCCTCTCACGCTCAACTCCCCTCCCAAGTTCGCTCCCATGCGTCCTCTCCCCTCCATCTGGCCTTGGAACCTGGACACTGACAACGACGCAGACGCCCCCCTCCCCCCTCCGGCCTCCATCGCCTCCCGCATCCCGCCCTTCCACACCCACGGCTCTTCCCACTGCGGCAACCATGCCCACGAGCACTCCTTCCCGTCAGGCAAGAAGTTCAACAAAAACAAACGAGTAGGTACTCTCTGCTCCTTCTGCTTTGGTCCGTACAAGCAGGGTGACCTCCACCAGCTTCCCTGCGGGCATTTCACTTGTTTGTCGTGCTTGGAGGAGAGGGTGAGACAGATCCCGATGTTTATGGCTGTTAACGCTGAGCAGATTTACCAGACCGTCATCAGAATGCGCGGGATTATGGATTATCTCGGTACCGTTACCGATACTGATGGCTTGGCTGCGACTGTTAGGCAGTATTGGGTTGACGAGTTTGGTACCCTCCGCCAGGAGCTGGCGATACTGACTAATTTGTCTTGCTCCTGCTGTCTGGTGTATATCCAACCCTCCCGCTTCATGACTTGTTTGTCGCCGGAGATGTCAAAGGTGTTGTGGTTGACGGAGGAGTGGTTGGCTGACGAGGAGCCGGAGAATAGGATGGTGTGTGGATGGCCGGATTGTAAGGGGTATGTACCGAGTTGGTGTCACTACCTCTTTGTTGGGGAGAGGGAGGTGAGCCAGGCTGAGGATGCGGAGGGGAGGAGGTGGTGGTGCCCGAGTTGCAAGGGAAATTGTTTCGAGACGGAGGAGGGCTTGAACCCGGGTCGGTAAGATGTCGTGGAAGGACGAGTGTAAGAGTACGAGGCTTTTGTTTGCTCGGGGATGGAGGCGTTGGAGGTTGGCTTGGTGAATTTTTGAATATTTCCTAGAGGATTTCGTGATCGTTAGTCAGAAAATGGAGAAAATCGAAACAAAAAAAATGTGCAAACAGGTTTGATGTTCGTGACAAATGCTTGGATCTCGAGACAACCAGGTTGATCCTGAAATGAATAAGATGTGATTGTATCTGTTACTCGTACAAAACCAGCGCAAACTCTGTTAGTGACATACATAACGTTTGCTGTTCATCCGACACGGGCATTAGATTTTGTGCCCCGGGCGGACGTCGGATTCTGGCTCGCGTGCGCAATCGGTTGATGGTAAACGGCTCGTCGGCGGCAGGGTAGGTAACTATTGGAGATGGCGGGCTCAGCAGAATTCGAAGAGGTCGATGGTGTAAACGAGGAAGATTGATTCTTGCGAAAGGAAAGCAAACGGAAGGGAAGGAGAAAGGAGGACGCTGTCAAAGCGGCCCAAGCACCACCACGGCTTTGCTGCGGCAGTCCCCGCCAACAGGAACTCCTTTCACTTTCCTTTCTTCAACATCATCACAGCAAACAGTGCATGAGGAAGACACCTTTTAGATCAAGGGACATCACCCCATCATCCTCCCCGCACCTTTTTCAACCTCCATCACTGTCGTACCCGGTACTTGATCAAGAACAAGTAAATTCCAATTCTATCCAATGCCTGCTTTCTAACCAAGCTCTGTTCAAGGTACCACGGCAATCCAACGAGCAGGCCTCTCTCCAATCCTCTCCTCAATCAAAAACATCAGTAGCATACCTCTCATTCCTCACCCCCTCAAACCACTTCAAGGCCCTCTCCTCACTAACCTCGACCTCCTCGACCTTCAGTCCCTGCAGTTTCAACCCCTCGGCCAACCATTCCAACCCCTCCAGTTCACCCTTCTCTCTCGCCTCCACAATCATCCTCTGCCTCTCCACCGCAATCCTCACCACCACCTTCTTCACACTCTCCCCGACCTCCCTGCTTCCGCAGACATACACCTTCGCGCCTCTATCCCACAGTCCCGTCACTTCCTCCCGATCCTCCCAGATGCGATCGCCAACGTACTTGCACCCCTTGGTCTCTTCACTGTCGAGACAGCGGCTGAATGCCCTTCGAACCGACACGGCGCCGATGCTCTCCCAGTGATCGAACTCGTCACGGTACAAATCGTCCTGGTCCGGGTGGCGACACCCGTAGAAGAGCACGGCGGGCGCCAGGCTCCGACCAGCAGCGATCTGCGCCGCGCGTTCCTGCACAAAACCGCGGAAGGGAGCGAGGCCCGAGCCGGCGGCGACCATGATCAGCGGGGTTTTGTCTGCGTCGACGGGCAGGTGGAAGGCCTTGTGGCTGGGGCGGACAGACACATTCAACTTGTCGCCTGCCTCCAAGCTGGCCAAGTAACTGGTGGCCACGCCGAGGTGTTTCTTGTCGGGGTTTGACAAGGAAGGGGTTTCGAGGATGGAGTAGGTAAGCGTCACGTGGGACGGGTTCCAAAGGGGAGAAGAGGAGATGGAGTACTGGCGCACGCGCATGGGCGGCAACAAAGAGAGAAAGGAGGAAAAGGGCAGCGGGATGGCAGGGAACTGCTCGAGGAGGTCGAGGATGGAGACGCGGCGGGAGGTGATCTTTTCGGTGTAATCGGGTCCCGCCAACTGCCGGAGTGTGGCCTTGGTCTCGGCGTCGTCGGCGGCTTCGGCGAGAGCGAGGATGTTCTTCTTGGTGGCCGGCTGGGAGAGCTCGACGTAGGCGCCTAGGAGGTCGCACACGGGTACGGGGACGCCCGTGGGAAGGGTGGTGGTCTGCCGGGACGCCTCGATAGTGATGTTGGTGTCCCACGCCAGCTGGAAGCGGCGCATGACCCGGTTGACCGTCTCCTTGGGGTTGATGGGCAGGACGGCGAGGTAGTCGCCAGCGCGGTAGGCGCCCGAGTCGCTGGAGAGCTGCATCTCGATGTGGCGCTTGGGAGGAGCACCAGGGGCGGTGATGGTCCTGGCGTCGACTACCACAGCCTCCTGGACGTCTTGCCTCAAAGTGGAAGAGCGAGGCTTGGAAAAGTTGACGGTGATGCCGGATTGGAACAAAGCCTCGGTGTCATCCTCCTTCTTGCTGACTTTGTACTTTTCTTCCATGGCAGGCCAGAGCACCTCGTCCTCCCACTGCTCGAAATCGGTAAACATCTCGCCCTTGGCAGCGTCGGCCAGACCGAGGGAGCAGATGCGGTCACCGCCGCGCTCCGAGACGGTGTTGTCGACGAGCTTGGGAATGCGGTGGAAGGTCTGCGCCCAATCGTGATGACCACACCCAAAAACGGCATACTGAACACCCTCAAGCTCGTTGCCAGTCAGGCTCTCGAGCCAGCCGACGAACAAAGCAGCATTGTCAGGAGGCTGACCCTCGTACGAGGCAGTGATAAAGATGACCGGTCTGTCCTTGGGCAGGTTCTGGTTGGCCGCATCCAAAGAGTCGACAATCGTAGCCGTGAACCCGTGCGCCTCGGCGTCGGTGGCAAGGCGCTGAGCAAACGTCTCGCAAGTACCCGTGTTGGAACCGTAGTAAATGCTGATGGGCTTACCACCCTCTCCGCTCTTCTTGGGCTGCTGACCGGAGATTTGGGTAGAGGTAGGCTTGGGAGCGACGAGCTCACCCTTCAGACGGCGTTCCAGGTCAAGAGCAGACATACCGTCGCGGAGCATGGCGCGCATGTAGAAGTCCTTGGGCTTGGTGGTCAACGTCTGCTTGTACTGGAGGGTATAGTTGGGATCTTCCGGCATGAAGTTGAAGTTCTGCAGGCAAACAGCCATGACCAGCAAAGCCTCCTGCCACGCGAACGGACGGCCAATGCAAGCGCGCATGCCGTTGCCAAAGGGCTTCCAGAAATCGGGGAACTCCTTGTTCAGACGCTCAAAGTTCTCGTCCAGCATGCGCTCGGGCAAAAAGTCGTTGGCGGTGTCGCCAAAGACGGCGGGGTCGAGGTGGGACTTGGCGAAGAGCAGGGCGAACGGCTGGCCCTTGGGGATCTCGTACTTGCCGCCGATGATGGTGTCCTCCTTGGACTCGACGCCGATCATGGGGATGGTGGGGCTTAGACGGAGGGTCTCGCGCAGGACGGCGGCGATGTAGGGCAGCTTGTTCATGTGCTCGAGCTTCACGGGGCCCTTGCCGCACACGTCGTCGACTTCCTTCTGGGCCTTGCGGTAGGTCTCGGGGTTCTTGAGCAGCTGGTAGAAGGCGAAGCTCAAGAGACCCGAGGTGGTTTCGTGGCCGGCGATCAAAAAGGTGATGAGGTTGTCGATGATGCTGTCGTCGCTCAGCTTCTGGCCCGTCTTGGGGTCGACGCCGTCCAACATGGCCGTCAACAGATCTTTGCGCTCGCTAGGGTGTTCCTTTCTGGACTTGAGGACACCCTCGGCGGTTTCACGGAGAACCTTGATGTCCTCGTGGAACTTGCGGTCGACCTTGCTGTACATGAAGCCGGGCAGGGGCGCGCGTCGGGAGCGAGTGCCGGACTCGATCAGGAAGCTGGCCATGGCGTCGACAAAAGGGTGCATCTCGTCGTGGTAGTACGAGTTGAAGCGGTAGTCCATGGAGCACAGGGCGATGGTGTCGAGGGTCAGGCGGGTGAAGTCGTCGGTGACCTTGATGGCCTGGTTGGAGCCGTGGCGGGCCCACTTGAGGGCGAGCTGGCTGGCGACCTCGTGCATCTCGGGGAACATGTTCTGGATGGCCATGGGGCCGAAGGCGGGCATGAGGATTCGGTGGGCGATGCCCCAGTTGGGCTCGTCGTTGCGGGCGGTGAAAAGACCATCGTGGATGCCGTGTCTGACTTCGTTGAGGGCGGAGCTGACGGTCTTGTGGAATCGCTTTTCGTCACACAACTCGTGGATGAGTTTTTGGGAGCCCTGTTTTTGTTAGCTGTGTGCATCAAGGTAAGATAGGTATGGTGAGGAGACATACCACAAAGACCGTGTTTCTGCCGGGGAAGTTGAGACGGAAGATTTCGCCTGTTACTGGTTAGCTGCTTTCTCAAAAGCTTGATATCAAAACATTTGCACTCACCATACTCGTTGGCAAAGTTGAGCATGGACCCAAGTGGGAACTCGGTGTCAATGTCAAAGGCGTTGCCCACCAGGGGCAGCCCGGGGGGGCCGGGGATGGGGACCGTTTCCGGTTTTGTTTCGTCTGAAGACATGATGAAGATGGTGTTGTTTTCACACGCCTGGTGCAAAGTGTTAAGTAGTACAATTAGGATTCACGAGAATTATGGGGCCGTTTGGGTTGAGTAGGTGAAAGGATTGTACAACGTTCTTCTTGAGCCTCTGTGAAAAGAAAGAGGTTATTAAGTACAAGTAAGTGGGTGTGGTGTAGAGACTCGGATGCTGACTTGTCTTCAAAAGATGGTGGGATGGATACAAGTCTTTATACGAAGATCATCAAACATCAGGAAGATGTGGACGACGGCCATGACGTTGAAACGCATTGTGACAGGTCGACGACCCTTGTCAGCCAGAGCCCCCATGCCCCCTTTCGAAGGCTTCTTGTTCGCTGACGGTTTCTCTTGGCTCCTCCACTTTGATCGGTGTCGTTGGTGTAAAGTGACCCGACCGACCTCGGTTGTCTCAGAGGTTTATCTGGCATGTTTCGATCGGAGAAATCACTTTGTTGGGTAAGGTTTTGGACCCCTTTCGATCCAAGCCATTCCCGTCCCAGGTCCAGGGGCAGAGTGGATGTCACCAGGGATTACGGTGGGATGAACCAGCTACCCACGCTACATACGCTCCGTTCCACTTGAACCTCGGTACGATTTCTCGACAATTCGACTTGTTCGATTTGCGGTACTGTAAATTTCCATATTTCCGCCACGACAATTCCCTCCGATTCTCATCTATGCCATCCGGTATTCTTTACATACTTTCTACAGGGATAATCTCGGCGGCGGCAAGGCGGGAAGTATCCGTCGATAGTTCGCGGCTTTTGAGAAATCAGAAAAGAGGGTCATTGGTTGCTGGTGCTAACCCTTAGCGTCCCCGTAGGGCATTTTGGGCGCTGCATGGATTCACCGTGGAACCCCCGACGGAAGCGACGTCGAAACATGGCAAAGTCCGGTCGAAACCCTCCATCAATCAAAGCCATCGCTTCGACCGGTTGGTTGGGATTCCGGATCTCAGGCAACACCAGCGATATTAAGCCAGACGAAGGCATCGAAGCAGGGTCATTCATTCAAATTTGGCTGTTGCGTTGGGTCAGTTGAGATCCATCAATGTCGACTGGTCATCTTTTCACGACATGCACTACCTTTTGCTGTGTTCTACTCTGTCTGTTGTGTAGTGTGGTGCTATCCATGAAGGCACTGTAACAAGGAATCCAAGTAGCTCGTCACCCGTCACCACAGCAGTTTGCGCTTTGTGATTTGTGATTTGGTTTGTCTCGGTGGCGTCAGTAGGTTAAAGATAAAAATGACGAATACGGCGATGTCTGTTATTGTTCACCGACGGGTATTAGTTGTTCTGTTGTGCGGTGTTGGTGTTCAAGACAAGACGGACCGGAATTCTCGATTGCGATTGCCGAACCGACCCGGACTTCTTTTCACTTTCCGCTGCCGGTTCTCTTTCCAGCCGACATCCGACGGAACCTTGATGGCTCCGTGTGTTTTTGTCCAAGATAACGGTCTCGATTACAGTGCGCTGCCAAGGCCCTTATCGCTTATCGTGTTCTTGACCGCTACGTCACCTCCCATATTGAGCCCTAACCCCAAGCGAACTTTCCCCTGAAAACGGCTTGATGCCATCACCATTCATTCAACTGAAAGTTCCATTGTTTGTCCATTTGCGGCTGTATACCGTTACACAAAAGCCTCAACAAAGCGCCCGAATCCAGCACACCAGTTTGAGCCTTGTTTGCGCCCACCCCTTTCATTTGAACTCGCTCTCAGAAGAAGTTCGTCCGAGCTGGCCCTTTTTTCACCGGCCAACACCAACATCGTCACCAACGCAGAGCTTCGATGACCATCGCATCACTGCGGAAGAGACCGTCGGGAATCATGGTGCTGGAATTCCATAAAGCCTCCCCGAGAGGCACCCTTGGAATCAAGCTACCCCAAGAAAATACGTAACAATCAACAGTCAAGAACCCCAAAATGACCAGCGCTGACAAGATACACAATCTCTCGACCTGGGACAATGTCGCTCCTCGCACCTACACCGGTCGGGTGATCTGCTTCCCATTTGATGACGATGCTCGCAAGAATCAGTCGGAGAGTGCCAAAACTCTTTTGGACTGTCTGCGGAGCAATCTCGATGTCCTTGTTGAACAGAGGCCTGACTTTGCTGGAAAACTCCAGCTCGGAGTGAACTTGACACCCAACGAGAAATACAAAGACGGGAACGTCTACCTCCTCATTTCATCTACCTCTAGGATCTATCTGAGACCTAAATACCCGAAGGAGTTGGAGTCCATCTATGGGACTGTCACTGCTCGAAATGGCACAGAGAATGTCAAGGCAAAGGGGATCAAATTCGACGAGAACTTTACCGACTACGACACTCTTAAGCGTTCCAAATTCCCTGTTAAACCCTTCATCAACCCGGACTTGACCACCGACCTGATGCTCGAGGAAGAAAAGCCCCCAATCCCGGTTGTGGAGGTCGAGGTTATCTTCCTCAACGGCGGCTTCTTCTTCAACCTCCTCATCCACCACACCTACTTCGACGGCAAGGCGTACCACAAGTTCCTAGAATGCTTTACCGCCTGCACTCGCGGAGATAAGCTTCCAAACTATCCCACCAATCCCACGGTCAAGCTTCCTTACGAGCAGGAACAGTCTTTAGTCGAAAAGAAGTTCGAGGACATCCTCCCCCTGTGTTCCGAGTTCAAGACCTGGTCAAACAACGACCTCAAAGGTCCAACCCAGCCCATCCAGCCCGATATCCCCAACAGCGAGAGACCCAAATCCTTCAAAAACGACAGCAAGATCTTCATCTTCAACTTCTCCAAGCTCAAATCCCTCAGCCTCGAGCTCGCCCACCTCCTCCCCAGGGGCAACAAAACCACAACCCCTCCGCCATCCGCCTACACAACCCTCTGCGCCCTCCTCTGGGCGCACACCCTCGTCGCCCGCGAATCGATGGTGCTTAACAACAACTCCTGCGACCCCAGCGAACGCGCCATCCACACCCACTTCTCCTCGCACCACCCTCCCTTCTTCTCCACCCCCGTCGACTGGACCAGCACCAAGCTTCTCCAAAAGTATCCCTCCCTTTCCCCCATAACAGCCCCTTACTTCGGCAACACCGTCACCTGGGCCATCACCACTCTCCCCGACAAATCTCTTTTGCATAGCATCGCTTCGGGAAACAAAGAATCTCTCGCCCAAGTCGCGAGCGCCATCAGCCTTTCCATCTCCCGTGTCGACCCCTCCTTCCTCTACACGCGCGAAGCTTTGTTCAACGCAGTCCCCGATATGCGCCAGCTCGGTCTGCCCTGGGATAGCCGGATGCCGGCCGAGTGGGGGATGAATAGCTGGGCGGATTTCGGAGCGGATGTCGAGTGGTCGTTGCCTGGTGTTGCGAAGAGTCCTAACTGTGGTATAAAAGGAACGCTGGCGGACGCGCAGAGGCGGGTGCAGAAAGAGGTGGGAGGGTCCGGGGGACTGATTTTGCCGGCCAAGAGAGCGAGGTCAGCGGAGTGGGAGTGCCAGGTTAGTTTGCCGGAGGGGGCGATGAGGGTGTTGGAGGGGGATGAGGTTTTCAAAAAGTATTGGGAGGAGGTAGTGGGTGATGAGCCGGTGTTTGAGTGATGGGAGTGGTTGTCATTCTTCGAGCAAGTTTTCTCTGCGGTGTTAGATCACCTGCGGAGTTATCATGGAAACGAACAGAGATAATGGCATCAACAGAAGCAGGTATCGGGCGCACTAATGCCTGGGTTATGGAGGGAAGGGTATCGGACTCACTTCAGTCACCCATTTGGGAATGAAAGGCGCAAATGTCGGGTGGCGATCATGGCGATACGCCCAGTTGAGGTTTAGATGGCGTTTAGGGACGCAATTCACGGATTAGGTTGACAGATAGCGTAGTACGAGAATCAAAGAACAATGTTTGTCTACAATAGCCCCCCTGACTGACCCTTCACCCAAAACTTACAAAAGGGTCATTGTGCCACCAACATCGCACCCGTTCACCAACCTGCCGTGTCCGCACAACCGCGCTGTTCATCTAGCAACACCACCAACCTTGACTCAACCTGAACGGACAACACATTCACTGTTCCTCGGGGAGTGAAAGCGATGCCCAAACCGATATTTAAACCATCCTCCCACCATCGTCGACCAAGTCGAGATACCTTCCCGTCAAAATGACCAACACCAATACCAACAACCACGAGCAAAAGCTCAATACACCCACCATGACCAGCAACCAAATCCTCGACCAGACAGTCAACCAGCCCACCAACCAGCCCACCACCCCCGACCCCATCATCACCACCTCCCCCCTCGGCCTCTCGAACAACATCGCCCCCCGCGTCTACACCCCCCGCGCGCTCTGCTTCCCCTTCTCCCCCTCCGCCCGCAGCAGCCTCGACCCGCTCTCCTCAGCCTCCACCATCCTCCGGTTCCTGCGCATCCAGCCCCAGCGCCTCGCCAAAGTCTGCCCTGCCTTTGCCGGCAAGCTTCAGCTTGGCATCAACCTTTGCGAGTCCGACAAGCGCCATTTTAAGCGGGATGAAGTCTACAACGACTGGCATGTTTACTTGCGGACTTGTGAGGGGTATGAGATCCCTTTGACGGCGCAGTTTCCTTCTGATTACGAGGAGCGGGAGGTGTATGCGGGGATTGATGAGGAGAGGTTTTTATCTGAGCTGAGGGGGGTAATAAAGGGGTGGCCGAGGGAGTTTTTGAGTTATGATAACCTCAAAAGGGCTGGGTTTCCGGTCGAGCCGTTTGTTAATCCGTTTTTGACGGATTTGGCGACGCTGAAGGAGGGCGGGGAGGCACTACCTGCTGTTCAGGTTAGGATTCTTTTTTCTTAAGGGGGGGTTCATTCTTAATGTTTTGGGACATCATACGATGTTTGATGGGGGAGCGTTTACTCAGTTCTTAAATATCTTGGCGGAACATACGAGGACTTTGAGTCCCACGTGGGAAGGTGTCCCGTCGAGTCATGACTTGGCTTTGTCTTTGCCGACTGTCGAGAAGCCGTACGAAAAGCTGCTGGCTGAATGCCCCGAGTACAAAGAGTGGGAGGACCAGGAACCCAACTGTCCTACGCACCCTGTCTGTCCTCGCTTGCGCGAAGGCGACTCCTTGGCTGGTTCTTCGAAGATCCTCGTCTTCACCTTTGCCAAACTCGTCCAGCTCCAGAAGGAAATCGCGGCTCATGGCGTCAAAGCCAGCATCTACGAGTGTCTCTTCGGTCTCTTGTGGGCTCTGACATATTTCTCCCGCGTCACGGCCTCCTCCAAGTCCACCGACCCTTCGTCATTCGAGCATTTTCTCCACGACCACTTCGCCTCGGAGCAACCCGTCTTCTCCACGCCCACCGACTGGATCGCTCGCGTCGCTGCTATCAAGTCTACCGACCCCAAAGTTGTAGCTTTCAAGGAGCAGATCGCCAAGGATACAAAGGAGTATTTGGGCAACAAAATCACCTGGATCAGCACCCTTCTCCCCTCCGCCTCTCTCCTCGTTGACGCCGCAAAGGAACCTCAAGACCTGGCTGCTTGGCGAAAGTCGTAGCAGCCATCCGCATATCCAGCACCGACATGGCGGAGAACATGGAGGAGTACATCACCACGCGCACCTCCCTCTTCGCTACCCTCTCCAATGCCTCGGATGCCCGAGTCGACGTCGACATCCGCCATATCGGCCTTGCCTTCGACCCCCGCCAGCCTTCGGAATGGTAAATGAACTCGTGGAAAAACTTTGGTGCGGACACGGAATGGAGGTTTCCCTCTTTTTCGTCTCCGTCCTCTGTTCTAGAATTCATGGTCCCAGCCAACGCCTTTTCTTCAGCCAACGCCTTTTCTTCTTCTGCCTCTGCCTCTTATAGTCACCGGGACGCCTTCAATGTGACTAAATCCGATGCTGTACGTCGTGTGCAAGCGCGTTATGGCGTTAGCGGGGGACTGTGGTTGCCGGCGAGGAAGGAGCAGAAGGAGGAGGTGATGGTGCAGGTTAGTTTGCCGCAGGGGGCGATGGGGGTTTTTAAGGGGTTGGTTGGGGGTGGGAAATGGGTTGAGAGGGTTATATGATCGGGAGGTGTGCATTGGGAATGGGATTGTAGGATTATGTTGGAATCAGATTGTCAAGGGGATTGCAGTGGGACAACTGTCGGACTCAGATTGGAATGGAAGGCGCAAAGGTCGGAACACCATGGCGGATGTGACACCCGCATCATCTTTTCAGATTGATAGCACCCATTACAGACGGAATTTACTTGATACCTCTACTGTCCCATTATTTTCGTTTGGCGCATGCTGATTGCAGATCCTCGTATTGTTTCTGGTGACACGACATCCCCGTGGCGCTCCTGTCACATAGTTGTCCCTTACCCTGACGGTAACGGACGGGAAGCAGATAAGGAGATGTGCGTTCCCGACTCCCGACGGCACTTGAGACACTTACAAGTTGTTCTTTCCTTCTACTCGTGGCTTTTCTTCCCGTGAAAATTTTGAGCAAACTTTGACTTCGACTTTGACTTCAGCAACCACATCTGAGATGGATACGGCCAAGTAATCCAGCATTCCCACCAGCATCGATATTCGCAATCCTCCCCCAAGCAGCTTTTACGCACCCGAGTCACTCGCTCCAGTCACCAGTCACCAGTCACCGCCATGCTGTCCATCTCCGTCCTCTCCGTCCTCTCCGTATGCCTCCCGGCATTGGCCACTGCCACAACATCCCCCAAACGCGGCCTGATCTTCACCCCCAACAGCAACTGGCCCAAAGACGACCTGCTCTGGATCACCGGTCCCAACAACCTAACCTGGTACCACAACTACCAATCCCTTCCGTCCCCCGAGTCCAACTATGCTGCCCTTTCCCAGAAGCAAATCCAATTTGTGCCCACGATGTGGGGAGGGAACGAGAATGACACGGATTTCTTGGCAAATGTTACTGCTTTGATGGGGGTGACACTGGACAAAGATGATGATGACGCGAAAGGAAGCGGGAAAGGGGATGATGGCAAAGGGAAAGACAAGACCAAGCGAGCAGGAGACAAGCGAAACATAACCCATGTCATGACCTTCAACAAACCCGACCAACCCTTCGACGTCGGCGGCAGCGAAATGGAGCCCAGTGTCGCCGCCAAAGCATGGATCAAGAACATCATACCACTCCGGCACTTGGGAGTCAAGGTTGGATTACCGCTTGTCAATGAGCCACACACGGGCCAAAAGAAACGAGACGGGGAAGAGGGATCATGGCTGGACATGTTCTTCGCCAACTGTTCTGGGCTTCTGGACAAGCTGGAGGACGCAAGAGACAAAACGTGTGGCTTCGACTTTGTACCGGTCTATTCTTTTGGGGATTTTGAGATGTTGAAGAAGAGGGTAGGGATGTTTGAGAATGCGTGAGTCCCTTTTCTTTCTTTCCATGTCCGCTTCCTGCTTTGCCCGTTCCATGCCCTTCCCTCCACTTCCCTCGCCTTACCTCTATAGCTTCCCCTTTCCCATCCATCCTTACCACCGTCCGCTCTCCAGCTTCAGCCCTAACACCAACGTCATCCAGCTTCCCCGGCCTCGACATCTGGATCACCGAATTCGGCTTTCCCTCTGAGACCCTCAAGAACACGCAAAAGTTCTACAACCAGTCCATCCCATATCTCGACAGCAAGGGGAGTGTCAAGCGATATGCCTGGTTCGGCGCCTTTCGAAGTATCGTATCAAACGTCGGGCCCAATCAAGCTTTCCTGGATCCATACGGAGAGTTGACGGATATTGGGTCGTGGTATCTTGGTGGAAACGCAACGGGAAGAGAGGCCATGCCGAGCGATGATTACATGGGGGAGGATGATAAGTGCACAAAGGAGAAACCGTGTGGAGGGAACGAGAATGGGGAGGGAACAGTGCGGCCCGGCAGGCTGGTTGTTCTCTTCTTCTTTCTTTTGACGTTGTTGGTATAATCAGGTCTTGGGGTAATTCAGCGCATCTGTTCAACGCTCACGCTCACTACGGCCCGGTCCCTTTCCGGTCCCATCCGGCCGTCCGTCCTCGCTCGCCCCCGTCAACCTCTTCTCTTCCCTCCTACCCCCGTGCCTCCTACCCCCGTGCCCCCCACCCCTTACTCAGCACAATCCCTATACCACACCCCCAACTCCGTTACACTTCCCTCATCCCCCAAAAAACTCGCCCACCGTCCCACGTTCCCAATCGTCTCCGGCCTCATGGCCCCAAACCACGCATACCGTTCCACCCAATCCAACGTATCCAAATACTTGCAACTCTCCCTACAGAACTTCTCCACCTCCTCCTTCGGGATCGGATTCGCCTGGTCCCAATTCGTACACGCAAACTCGGTAATCCACACCGGCTTGTCCGGCCCCAGCTGATGATGCGTGCTCCAGATATAATCATAAAACGACCCCAAGTTCGCATGTCCATACCAATGCAGACAGTAAAAGTCCACATCCGACCCCCGCGCGCGAATAGCCGCCATGAATCCTTGCAACCACTTCACGCCCTGCGGCGCTGAACTGATCCCGGGGCTTCCAGCCCTTACCCCCTGGCGGCGCAACGGCTCTATCACCCTCAGCCATTCCTGCGCTGCAAGCTCAACAGGCATGTTACTCTGATCCGCCAGTTCCGGCTCGTTGAAGCCCAGAATTGTTGGGGGGCCGTTACATTGCGGATCTGGGTAGCAGGCGTTGAGGTGCGAGGGGAGGTCGTCGATGTAGACGTGGTTCCATTGCATAGGCACAAATTGCAGAGAACAACCCGGGCCGGTGCCGGGCGTGAGGCGCGGGGACCAGTTGTAGAGCCAGGAGATGAGGGAGCCGGGTTTGGAGAAGAGGAAGGGCGGGTCGGGGGAGGAGACGGGGAAGGTTAGGCCGCGTTTGGATGTCATGTTGCTGTTTGGGTGCTGGTTTGGAGGATGATGTTCTTATTTGTTGGGATATTGGGGATTGAGAGCGGTGGTGGTTGAGCTTGTGGTTGAGACCCGGTTATGGCGGGGTTGTGATATCTGGCGGGGGTTGAAGCTGGAGGTTTCTGGGAAGCTTGATCTTTAAGAGCGCTGGAGTTGGAACGGAGAACGACTCGAGCAAAGAAAAGGGGCTCAGCCTTAACAGGAGATGAAAGTGGATTCAAGCTGTCGTGATTGTTGACATCGGCATCCCGGATGAGCTGGCGAGGGGTCGCCGTCGGCACTGCGGCAAGTGTCCCGGCAGTGTCCCCGGCAGTGCACTGTAAGACGCGATAAGCGCTAAGCGACTTTCCCCTAGATGACGTAGTTTTTTTGGGCAGTGCTGGGCAGGGCGTGTCCACTTCTTCCGGCGGTTCTTCGTGGTTAGGGTTGGCTATGGTAAAAGACGGCGAGGAGGTGATTTTTGTGATATCGTTTTCCTATCGGATCTGAACTGAGACGTTTAAAAATGCATTTGGTGAATAGGCCATGATCTCTTTCATTGGCTCTCTTCTTTGTAGGGATATAGCGGTTGTAGTTGTGAAGTTATCGCAGAGTGACCAACGAGACTCCAGCGCAGCCAAATGCATCGCCAACCCGCCACGGACATGGAACTTGGAATCGAACCAATTTCCAGAGTAGCTGAGTCCGAAAGTGCAAGTGCCATAGACATAAGAAAGTCTCGAATATGCGGGCCATTGTAGAGGCAGATGTTGGGCGATTGAATGATTATTTGCGTGGAAAACGGGTCCAGTTGGTGTCCAATGTTGAAAGAAGTATTGGAAAACGAAAAAAAGACTTGTATTCTTCGACCTCTCAAACCAAAGATCTTTGCCCTGCTCTTACCAACCGATCACTGGAATGCGGGAAAATCACCAAAAGTAAGGGATGCACGTGGCTTTGCCCGCACTTCTGCAGGTCGGGTGTCTGGACTTCAATCCCGGGAATGGCTTCACATTGTTCCAGGCCGTGTTGCAAACATTGTTCTTTGCCGCACCCCCCCTTGACCACAAATTGTCATCCACGTCGAAGCTGTGAGATGTTCTAGACGTTTGACGGTTCTTACAATTGTCTTTGTTGTAATCCCGATTCATGAATCGTTTGCTCTTCATTTGTGCCCCCCCCTCCGGCCCTCCCCCTCTCCTCGGCTCCCCTCGCGGACACAAAGAGTCGACCTGCTGCCATACAAGTAGTCGAGTCTTGCCATTTTGCTGTTCAAGTGGTCGTGCCCTTTCTCTTCACATCCCCAGAGACTGTCAATTGTCTGTAATCATCAAGCCATATCCGAAGCTTGACTCCAAAAATATCCAAACTAGACCTGTTATCATAGCCAAAATGGACGCCAAACCGCACCAGACCCGTCCTGATCCAACTTTCCCCCAGGTCATCCGCGCCCCCTTCAAGTCCATAACCTTCGCTCTTTCGGGGGGTCGGGCACGATTGGTACAACTGGAATGAGAAGCCCTTCGAGTGTCTGTAAAGGACCGTTTGCGATTGCCCTGTTTGATGTCAGTTTCCGTCAACCCTTCTCTCTTCTGGTTTTCTTCTTCATTAGATGTCATTGTGTTGACATCTGGACAGTTCGAGGAGTTATCGTGTTCCATTCGACCGAACACACGGCTACAATGTCACGGATAAGAGGACCATGGTCAGTAAGAGGAAAAATCCATATCGTCATCCAGAGCATATGACCGCTATCCGAGTCCAATCGTTTCATCGATCCATCCGTCCGTCTGTTCCAATCGGTCACGTCAACCGTGCCGTTCCCTCTTAGAGATATGACCGGGACAATGTGACGAAGCCAAAACAACAAATGGTATCTTGGAGACAGAGACAAAAAGAAAAAGAGAAAGGAAACCAGAATGCCATATCCCTTCTAGCCATGGCCTTTTGTGTATCTTTTGTGTACGTAGAACCACCCTCTCTCTTTGGTCATGACAATGGAAATTTTGTCTACCGCAGACTTTCGTCCCTTTTGTTTACCACAGGTACATGAGACAGAGGAAACCACGTAAATCGTCAAACATCTTCCCGACATCTGTCCCAAAAAAGAATGCAGGAAAGGCCAATACTTTTTCAAAACATCATAAAGCAAACCCAAGCATCGCTTTTGTTTCTCAAACCACAAGGAAACCACCACCCGATAACCATAATCATCACGCAGGAAATGTGTATTCTCGCAAAGAATTGCTATGTAACAAAAAGAAAAACCGTGTCTTGTGTGTATCGAGTCGAATCAATATCGAGTCATCGTTTGTAAAAATCCATCGCCGTCGTACTGTCGTACAGATAAACGCTTTGCATCGCTTTTGCAAATGCGCTGCGCTCAACTGGAGGCCAGGGATGTTCCCAATATCAGAGATGCTGCTTGCTGTCGTTCGTCCTAGATGTCTTCATTCGTCATAGTTGCGGTTGTTGGTCCTTTCGGAGAACAACGCAATCCGAGCTGAACGTGTCTACTCGAACAACAGACAGACAACACTCGTCGGGCCATGCCGTCCTTCCACGTACGTAGCCTGAAAACCAGGCCCACACGATGTCATTCCCGGTGGAAGAGGGATCGTGGGTATGTGTAGTACCGTACACTTGCTGCTGTTTCCTCATCCGTAGTAATGGGTATCGTTACCGGTGTCCAGTCCGTATCCGAGATCCGTAATCCTTATCCGAAATCCCTATCCCGTCGAATCCTTATACAAACGGCAATGAATCCACCGAAAGCTCCGAGACAGTGCTGAGATTACTCCGGTGTCGCTTATGCACATGCATCGTTGTCGGGTCGTCAATCAGGGAACCGCCGGGACCGGTAGTGGGAGCCTTCCTTTTCTGTGCAATGATTTGGTTGAGCGGGGAATCCAGGTTGAAGTCACGCCATGGGCTTGGGGTAAAGTCAAAGTAGGGGGAAGTAAGAGGAAAGGAAGGGGGTAAAAAAAGATGGTGAGGTCCTACCATGGAACTGTTTTTCCTCCTGCGGGCGGGGGTGATGGGGGTTGTGACCGTCTCCAGACTGCCGGTCTTGATACCTCTCAGTGTGCCGTGGTAGTAGGGTCCCGAGAACGAAAGCGATTCCTGGGTGGCTCGGTCGCTGAGAATCAACTGCTGGTTGATTTGGTTGCGCCGGAAAGCTCCGACAGCGTCCGCGTTGTTGGTCAGGTGGTTGAGCAAGGGGTGCATGTCCTGTTTGTCGCTGTCCTTCTTGGTCGGCGAGTTGGCGGCGCTCTCCGGGTCAAAGTCCAGCTCTTCATCGTCTTCCGAATCAGTGTTATCGAACCTCAGGAAATCATCAATGTCGAGCTTCGCCTCCTCCTCGTCCACTTCCGGGATGCCCAGCTCGGAGTCGTCACTATCGTCTCCGGCGTAAAAGTCCTCGCCAATGGGGAAGAAGGCCTCGGCAGGACCCCACGGTTGTGTGTTCATAAAGTCGCCAAACGTGTTGGAAGAGACCATGGCGCCCATCATGAGGTAACCGGGATTGGTAAGCAGGGGAGCGAGGTAGTCGAGAGTAGCTGATGGGACATCGTTAATGGCCTCCTCAGCTGCCAGGTCTGCGGCCTGGTGGTCCCTCTTGAAGATCATGATCTTGCGAGAATTGGGGTTGAAGACAGCGATCGGCTTGTTCTCGGATCCGTCCAGGTGGAAACGGCCCACGCGAGGTTTACCCCGTTGGGACCGGGATGGCCTCTCAGCCTCGGACTCTGAAGACACAGGCGCCGACTCGACACGTGCTGCCTGCTTCTTCCGAATAATGGGCTCTGGGTCCTCTTCTTCTGTTGTTTCGCCGTCCGCTGTGACGAGTTAGCTCCGCACAAAGTTGGAGAGTCAAAATCGACTTACTCTCGTATCCGTCAAGCTCCGCCTCTTGCGCTTTGGAGAGAGCGGAGTCGGACAGTTCTGGCGTTATGGTCGGAATGGGTACCGTCAGGTTAGGCAAGAGAGGGGCACCCAGCATGGATTGCGGCATCTGGACCTCATCCTCCGAATCCATAAAGAACTCTTGCGGATTGCTGTCGTAATCCCAGAAAGATTCGGCCGAGGATGACTCATTGCCACGTTCGATCTCGATGCGGAAGGCGGGGTCCAGCTCGTTGCGGTCAACAAAGATGTCCGGGAACAAGTCGGCATTGGATTCGGTCTCGGTGGTTGTCGAGTCCGAGTCACTGTCGTCGTCAGGAATACCGGCAAAGCGAACGTGACGCTTGACGCTGACCTCGGTCTCGACGGAGGGTTCGGGGACTTGCTCGATGAATGTGCTCTCCTCATGCTCCGACAGACCGCCCCAGCTTTCATTCTCGTCAGCAGCATTGTCGTCGTCGTCCTCGGGCTCGTCATCGTCCTCATCTTCGTCGTCACCGTCTTCGTTCTGCTCGTCTTCTTCGTCCTCCTCTTCGTCTTCCTCGTCGGCATCGTGGTCTTCCTCCTGAGCAATCACTTGGGGCCGAGGGGTGTTGTCCAATGGACGCTTGCGGGAAGCTCGCGTCAAGAGGTGCTCCTCCTCGGCCGCCATGACATTGTGCTCGTCATCTTCGCTCTCGCTGAGGTCCTCGACGGCCGAGTAGCCTTCATCGTCGGAGAGGTCGAGGGAGGAGGAAGAGGTGGAGGAGACGGAAACGCGGCGCTTGGTAGCCTTGAGAGGCGTCCGCGGGTTTTTTAGTTTGATGGTTGTCCGGGACATGGTGGTGGTTGGTATGATGCAAGCGGCGGTGAACCGTGCGCGGAGCTAAGATCTGGTCGGGGGGTTGAAATGGGATTGCCTAGTTTTTGTCTGGGGGGATTGTCGTGTAGGTATAATTGGATGTCGGCTGGAGCTGTTTTCTTAATAGTTGTCTGTCGAGGATCCCAAGAACAGCAAGACAAAAGACGGGGTCGGATTTGAGGTGGGGATGGAGTGACTTTGTGACGGTAGACAGTACGGTATGGAATCGTTAGGTGGGCCAGTGGAGAAACGGGGTATGCTCCTCTCTATCTGTCTGTCCTTTTTTTTTTTTTTTTGGTGTTGATATGATGTTGTCTTTTTCTAGAGGTCGATGATATGTTGTAGCTGATTTCCCAAGTCCTGCACTGGGACACTGCCTGTCGCGGTATGTGCAAATGCTGTGCAGGGAAGAGGCCTTTTTCGAGGTTGAGAAAAGCCTGGATAGCTTCTGATAGTCGAGTGGTATGGGTAGGGAGGGCAGGGATAGTCTCTTCTCGTTGAGGCTGCTGGACTGCGGGCGCTGTGAATGGCACCCGCAGTGGGCGCTTAGAGCTCAACGACGGCCGAAGGCATCTTGAAAATCTCGACTGAAGCTAGTTTATGTATGCTGGTGGGGTTGTGAGGGCGACTTCGTTGTCTTTTGGTTGTGGTGGTTGTGGTTGTGATGTTGAAAGGGAAAAGGGAAAAAAGAGGAGGCGAGAGAAGGAGGGGAGCAGTGCGGTCGAGATCTCGTCAGCCAAAACAGCAAAAGCGCAAGGGAAACTTTTTTTTGCTTCCCGTCACTTTGCACTCCCATTGCTCTCGCAACCTTTCACTTTGCTGCCACTCCTGGAGCCCGTAGACTGCTGTAACTGCTGTAACGACAGGTAACGAACCGTACTGATTGGTTTTGTCCCTCCTCTTCTGGCCCCTGATTGGTTCAATTGGGTTCCACTGGCTCCACTAGACCCAGATCGTGGGGCAGCTTCAGTGGATTCATGTCGTGCGTTCCATTCTCAAAAGGGGTACGTACCTTTTCTCCCTCGAATTGGCACTTGTCGCGGCCCGGTTGGTTGGACCATTCCAGCTGGTCGAAGTGGAACAGACTAAAATTTCACCCAAGGTGACAAGCAAACTAGCAGACCCCACGTTGTCATGTCCTCTTTTCCGACTTGACCTCTTGTTGATTCCGTTCGAATGCACGTGTTCCTTGATATCGTGAGTCTTATCTGAGTCTCAGTCTTGATACAGTATCTGGAGTCTTCCATTGTCACCGCTCTTTTATGCAAAGTCTCGGGACGGGAAGAACAACTGGTAGACGGGATGGAAGGAGGACTGAGCACATGTCAATCTCCACAACCGACCTGGATTGTGACACTCGACACCTTTCTTCTTCAAGCTCTGGAAAAAAAAGGGACCGTCGCTTCCCGAGACAACAAACGACATTATTGTCGCCGCAGCCGACCAGCGCTATTCTCGGCAGGGGAGGAGCTGGAGGAATTTGAGGCTCCTCGATCCGCGAATTGCGACACACCCTCGAACTGAAGTCAAGGTTCCCCGCATCAAAGAGCAGAATATCATTTTCTCGTTTGCTACCATCATCACTGCGCTGATACGCTGAAGAGATTGGAATCATCGAATCGAGTGACGATCCTAAAGAATGATGTCGCAATTGTGAGTGTCAATCATGGCTGAACATGTGCCCCTCATTCTCCGTTTGTCCAAGTTGGCTGCTTGCGTCTTTCCGCGGCTGCCAGCTGGCGGACTTTTGCAGCTCGAAGAGGGGCATCGGAGTACTCGGTGAGATCGAGGCAAAAATGAAGCTTCTGTTCCGCCTTCCAGATATTGCAAGCGGCGAGTCTATCTTTCGGTCCTTTAACCGAAGGAGTCATCCAACTTGTCCTTCCCACGGCTTGTTTCAGCCAATACCATCACCTCCCGTAGTTACTCGGTTGTGGGCACCCTCCTGAACGTTGATTGGTGATGCCAATTTTCACTTTTTGATACTATTCATGAGATGGCCTTCGCCTTTACCATGACGGACGTCGGCATGTCGACGACGCTCAAGGCCTCGCCTATCAAACAGACCGAGGCTGGCTCCATCAGTCTTTCTTGAAAGATTGTCACAATGTTTTCTTGTCGTCATGACTCGAAATCTACTGTATAAAATTTCAGGTCCTGGCTACAGCGCTATTTGCGGCAAAGAGAGGCGTACGGCAAGTGCATGCATGAGACGCCAGCGCAGATTTTCTGGTCCACTGCCATTTGAGGGTCCAGATGGAGACCCGGCTGTCCTTTGAGGCTCTTTACAAAGTCAAATACGAGTATGGCCTTGGGTCTGGAAAGAGATGACGCTCCTTGGTCACAAACATGCTGCTCTGCTCCGGATATGACCGACGACCAGCGTCCTTACAAAGCTGCACGAACCTTGACGGCCCCGCGTCCGAAAGGAAGTTGGTGACCGGGCATGATGCCATACGCAACCGACCACTTCCTCTTAGGAAGACCTTGGAACTGGGAATGTCATCATCTTACGTCCTGTGTTGGAAGCACGCAAGCTCTTCCCATAAAGCAACGCAAAGATGTCGTTCGTTGATCTTGCTGGCAGTGCACCCTCCTTCGCTTCTGATATCTTGTGCGCTTTATCTGGCACGTCTGGCTGCAGTACAGGCTTTTTGCGCCAGGGACCCCAGGTGTTACCAGGCAGTCTTTGCCATCGTCCAGTCTCCACCGTGACGTTAACCTGTTCGTTGATCGATCCCGGCCATGCCAGTCGATTGGACCATTTGAAGTTCAAGTGGAGGCGTCGATTTGATATTCTGTAATATGTTCGTCCACCGATCATACTGTCTGGCCAGAACTGGTTCAGACCCAAAAAGAGAACAAAGATTGAAAAGAGATCCGTCAATAGGAGACCATGTGGTCAGTGCGCTGAATGGTATGTAGAGGTACCCCACACTCATGACCCCGTATGTACGTAAACGGAATGACTTGCAGGCTGTTGCACCGGCAGGCAAGCAGCCCAGCCTAAGCCTGGCCTTATCTTATCGTGGTTGCTACGGGAACTCGGTTGTGTGCTTCTCCCAATTCCCCTCGTAAACACTTTTCCCAAAGCTGACTGGTTGGACGACAACTTGCTTCGCCGTGTCCGGGATGATGACTTGCAGTTGAGGCTCGCCAACAATCAATCAATATCGGTCACGTCAAACGGCCAGACCGCGAGAAACAAGCGCGACTGGGCACACCACTTTCTTTGATATACGAACCGTGAATCCAAGTCAACAAAACAACCCCTCCACCACCCTTCGTCTCTCAAATGCGGCGCAACATCCATTCCCCTTACACAACCTAAATCCGCACATTCCACCGCGGACAACATGGATGCCCAACAACAAACGTCACACAGCCTTTTCGAGGTATACCTTCGTCTGCGCCCAACCAACACCGTATCGACCTCTGGCGATCGCTTCCTCGACGTTGATGCCCCAGAGCCAGGCGAAAGCGCACCGAAGCACATCACATTGAATCCGCCAGCCGATCGACGGCGCGCAGTCGAAAAGTTCGCTTTTACCCAGGTCTTTGAGGAAGATGCGACTCAGCTTGATGTGTTTCACTGTACTGGGGTCGCCGGCCTGGTTGAAGGCGTGCTTGCTCCCTATGGCGATGGAACGGATGCCTTGTTGGCGACGCTGGGAGTGACGGGCTCTGGAAAGGTTTGTCCAGCACAGCGAGACCGAGAGAAGTGATACTGACGATGGTATACCACTGCAGACACACACCATGCTGGGAACACGCACCCAGCGCGGCCTCACCCAAATGTCTCTCGACCTCATCTACCGTTCGCTCGGCCACCGCGTCCTTGATCCCTCTACATACCCAAACCTCGACCAGTCCCTCAACGCATCCGATCCGTCAGAAGCCAGCATCCTCCCGGCCACGGCCTACCTCGAGTCGGTCTATAGCACAGATCCAACGACATCCTTCCTGCGCGGAAGCGGCAATGGCCGATCGACACCTCTACAAGTACGACCTTCCGCTTCTGTCTCTTCTCGATATCCAACCGACAAGCCTATTTGTCAGACCTCTTCTACTTCTTCTGTAGCGCACCAGTTTGGCGCAAGAACACCAGCTGGGCCCTTTCAACAAGCCCAGCGGTCGGCAAGTATCCGACTGGTTGTTACCGAAGAACCAGAACAAGAAGAACAAGAAGAGTCAACTGTGTTCTTCACGCCTCCTAGTCGAGCTGGGACCGTAACTCCCACGCAGAAAACCACAAGCAGGCTTCCGTGCCCAAGTCCAAGCGGACTTGTTTACAAGCCCGGCAACTCCCCTTCTCCCCAACGAGGTAGTCGACTTCCAACCTACCAACCCCAGCGGGTTGGCACTTCTCCTACTAAGCTACAGCAGCAGCGCCTCCGGCCTGTTGCCTCTGCTACACTTCCGCGCTTCACAGCTACCTCTTCCCTTCGTTTTGCGACTACCACAGCAGCAACTAGACCCTCTAACCTTCATCAACAGAACGATTCGTCCACTCCACGCCGCTTCCGCCCTTCCGCCCTCCCCCAGAACCCGGACATCACCCATCTAACGGTCCCCTGCGACAAGTCAGCTGAGTACGCCATCGTCATCTCCATGTACGAAGTCTACAACGACCGCATCTTCGATCTCCTTTCTCCACCCGTAAGATCAGCCGCCACCAAAGAATACCGTCGCCGACCATTGCTGTTCAAACCCACCGAGCTCTCGCCGGACCGAAAAGTGGTAGCGGGGCTACGAAAGGTGGTTTGCGGAAGCCTCGATCAGGCATTGATGGTCTTGGAAGCGGGTTTGCAAGAGCGAAGGGTGGCAGGGACGGAGAGTAATACGCAGAGTTCGCGGAGTCACGGGTTTTTCGTGGTGGAAGTGAAAAAGAGGTTTTCGCTTGGTGGACAGCACACTGGATGGTATGGAGGCGCAGGATGGGCGGGGAATTCGCTGTCGATCGTGGATCTTGCGGGCAGTGAGAGGGCCAGAGACGCAAAGACGGTCGGACATACGTTGGCGGAGGCGGGCAAGATCAACGAGAGCTTGATGTATCTGGGGCAGTGTTTGCAGATGCAGGTGGCAGGTGGGAAGGAAAAGGTATGTCCTCGTCGGAAGAGCTTGATGGAAAGGCGTGCTAACAACAAACAGCCAAACCTAGGTCTAATTCGCCGGTGCAAACTGACCGAGCTGCTGTTCACCAACTCGTTCCCCACGGGCAACAACCAGCAGCAGCATCGAAACCCCCAGAAAGGCATAATGATCGTCACCGCCGACCCCCACGGCGATTTCAACGCGACCTCTCAAATCCTTCGCTACTCCGCCCTAGCGAAGGAGGTCACCGTCCCTCGCCAGCCGCCCTCATTCCCTCCCTCCAACTCCTTCTCCAACTCTTTACCGCCTATCGGCAGCCCAAATCATCAATACCTCTCCTTCCAGCAAACTCTCGAATCCGCCGCCCTCGAGATATCCAGGCTACAAGAAGACCTGACCTACCTCCGGCACGCCCTCGACTCGGAACGCAGCCTACGCGAACAGGCCGAAGCGCATTTGTTGAGCATGGAAGACAAGATGGTCGAACTCGAACAAGCGATACGCGAAGATTGTGCGGAAGAGTTTGAGAAGAGGTTAGAATTGGAGGTGAACAGGTGGAAGACGATTGTAGATGGGGAGAGGGAGAGGGGGGAAGAGTTCTGGAGGGGAAAATGGGGTGTTTTTGAACGGATGGTTGAGGCCGATGGGGATGTCGACATGGATATGGACGTTGACAGCCCGAAGAAGCCAGAAGGGAGGATGATGGGGCATGAGGACACGACGCTGGTGGAAACGAGAACAGCGGAAGCAGCTGCGGAAAACAGAGAGGTCCGACGACGGCTGGAAATTCTTGCCGACGAAAAAGAGCGGTTACAGAGGGAGAACGAATCACTAAAACAGGCTCTAGCAGCTTGTATCGATCCTGTCAAGTCAACCAGCAAGAACAAATCGCCGAGTCGCAGGTCACCTAGTCGCAGCCGGAGGAAGAAGGCCCAGTTGAACTATGCGGATGATGATGATGATGATGGGTTCTTCCAGGAGTTGAAGAGGGATCACAACAAGGAAGAGGATATGGCTATGGATGGGTTTGGGGAGGGGATTGGAGTGAGCGGTAATGGGACTGGAAGTCCGACGAAGAAGAAGAAGATCAGGAGGCTGGGAGCAAAGAAATGGGGGCAGGGACTGGATGATGATGATCCTTTCTAGATGACCTCCGGAAGGGAACAGCATCATGGTATCTGGACTGTCAAAATAGGATATGTCGATTCATTGTACGATTACAGGACATACAATAGTTTCAAGAAGCGTGTCTGGTTATGAAGTAGGTGTTCTATGGGCAACATCTGCTTATACCCTCTTCTTCTTTGTTTGAGTCTTGTTCAATACTCACATACCATTTAAGCCATGGACATCACCACTGATAGAGATCATTATCGATGTTGTCACCGTCAAGGACCTTGGTTGGTTGATAGCAGTTCATGTTCTTACCTGGGGTTTCTAGGATTGCCTACGCTCTCCCATCTATCTGTTTGTACACTGCGTCAGCCCCATAGCGAGGCCTACGACACGGTATTAATATGGCCATCTCGAAGCTTTTCAGGGCACTCTAACTCCCTTACGATTGCCCAAAACATGGCATACTACGAATGTCACCCTCTGGGGATTGGGCCTCGTCATTGCGGCTACTGTCATCATCGCTGTACACATTGCGAAGGCCTGTTTATGTTACAAGGACAACTTATGACTGTTCCGTATCTACGTGCGAACCGCATAGTACCTATAGACTCAGAGGTAAACAGGCAATGTCCTTGTCACAGACCGTGGCTACGAAGAACTCCTCGTCTTCCTATTTCTACAATTTTGATCTCGAACGGGGACGACAACACCGATACGAAGACCAAGCCCGAGCCGGAACGGCAGAACAATACCGTTACCTCCACCGAAGAGAGGCAAAACACCCAGTCCATAACTCCTTCACTACCTCTACGACTACGACTCCGACTCAACGTTCTTCATCACTTCCCCAAATTCCAATCTAACCGCCTGCATCGTCGTCTCCCTCGTCGTCACCCTCGCCCTGTTTTCCATCATCCTCTTCATCCTCCGCGGTACCACCCCGAAACCAAGACTAACACCGACACTCATAACCCCAAACCTCGACTCCCACTCTCGCTGCGGCCCCTACCGCCCCTTCAAACCCTATCACTCCCGCAAAGTCTACATCGATTCCCTCTACGCCGCTCTCGACTGTAACCACGACGCGTCCAACTGCGAGGTAGAACGCGCTTGGTATGCAGTAAAGGATATGCAGCCCAGGGACGAGAAGGAAAGGAGGGATTTTGAGCAAGTTGAGCGCATGCTTTTGGTGCCATGGAAGAGGGGGGTGTATGATAAGTGGTTGGTGAGGAGTTTGGAGGTGGTGAGGGTGAATGGTGGTGGGATTGGGGAGAGGAGTTGAGAAGTAAGATGTAGATGTTGGGAAGCGTTGAGGGTATCTGCTGGTGCATGTGGGTGTTGTAGGGTCTGGGGATCCATTTGGACATCCGTCTCGGAGCCTATCTGGTCTTTTCGGTGTTCCTGTTACGGTCTGTGTCAGGCGTTCAGGACACTCTGCGAAGGCATGGATGGGAGTCACGGGATGCCATGGTTAAAATGGAAGGCTTGCTGGAACGTCCGATGCGCTGTGCTCATAACCCGTACTGGTATCATTCCCTAGGGCATGTTTTGGCTGGTCCTTTTGCTGATGTTTCTCATACCTGCATATCGTTGATCCCGCATAAATGCAATGCATCACAACCCGGACGCTCCGGACCCGATAAACGTATGTCTCGGTCGTGGCAGTTCGCTCGTATCGAAATTACGTCTGGGGCAGAGTTGTGACCCATCATTCTAGAGTTGTCCTAACGGGACTGGAAGGAGCGATGCTTGGAAGGAGGGGCGAGGATGGGTTGGAACATCTGCTTCTCATTTGCCCCTGGGGATCGCACATATTTTTCCCCCGAACATGATCGTACGCAGGAAGAAAGTCTCCCACTGCTTGCACACATCCACGTTTTCGAAATACTCTTTTGGCGCACTGCGGTCAAGTCCCTATTTCTCCGCCTTCTTCTGCCGCGATTTTGTCGAGTCATCTACTCTGCAGTTTGCATATGGATTCGGTGTTCGTCTGCATCTCTTGATCCGGACTGCCGAAACAACGGACAACGGACAACGCAATGGTGCACTCTCGGACTTGATAAAGGCTGCGTCGGCGACTGTACGTTCCTGCACGAGAAACTCCGCCACTTCCTGTGTGTCTTTTAATTTTTTTTTTTGCCCGGAAATTGATTTGGACAGATGTCCACAAGAGTATAAAAACCCTCCCCAGGTAGCTCGCCATTTCCTTTTTGTCTCTTCTTCATCTCCATCTTCTCTCTCCAGTCATCACATCTCCCTGACTCTACCACGTAACAGCCAAATCACAGGCACAACCTACTTCTCCAATCCGTAAGCAGGCCGTCGTCCATATCTTTCACTCGGTTGCCAAATTTCTTTTCCAGCTCCCGACTAGCTAACACAAAAGCAACCCACAGAAACCCGAACAAGCCTCGCCATGACATCAAGTCATAACCAACCGGATCAGCCCCTGACGGCTCCCCTCATCGACCTCGACGAGTACGTAATGCCGAAAATCGAACTATCCGAGGAATCGGACGGAACGTACTCGATCACAACGACCCCTATCTCTGGGTCTGACGACGAAAAGGAGCCTCTCATGCCTGACGAGTCTTTGCCAACCACCACGGCTTCCGTCCCTGAAGCCCAGGCAGGCACCCAAAAGTCTGAATATGGCGGTGACGACGAAAAGGAGCCTCTCAAGCCTAAGGAGTCTTTGCCAACCACCACGGCTAAAGAGTCTTTGCCAACCACGGTTAAGGAATCTTTGCCAACCACCAGGGCTTCAGTCTCTGAAGCCCATGCAGGCACCCAAAGCAATCTTGCCCCTTCAAAAAAGGTATGTCTCGGAACAAAGTCTCAACCACACGACAATCGTGCTAAACTGTTATTATAGGCTATTTACGCTCGTTACAATTTCAAAGCACGGGATTCACTGGAGCTTAGTTTCTCATACGGCGATATTCTCCATGTCATCGGTCGTGAGGATGACCACTGGTACAAGGCGTTCAACCCTGCACAACCAGACAAGCGCGGTCTCGTGCCTGTCGCATATTTCCGGGACGCTGGTTTCTGGGATACATGGCTGGGTGATTTAGTGGCAGTGGTACTTATCGTGCTTATTTTTTTGAATGGGGGGGTTTGGCTGTTTTCTGAGCCTACCAACCAAACCCAGATCCCTCTTTGCGGCCCCACCAAGCCCTACCAGCCGTACCACCTCCTTCCAGCCTATAACCAGACCCCCTACGGCATTCTCGACTGCAACCACAACGCCACCCATGCCGAACTGTTGCAATCCTTCTTTGACAAGTCTACTGCAGCCACTCTTGGCCACTTTCACGACATGGGCCAAACGCCTAGGGAAATCGACTGCCGGCCCTGGAAGCGTCCGAAGTTGAGGGACGCCGAGGCATCACTGCGATCAGGGCTGAACGAATTCACCCTAGAGGAGTGGGCTATCCAGTGGTTCTTCCTAAAGCAGGACCGTTCCGTGACCGACGTCTTGCTTCTTCCCAACTTGGGAATCGATACGCCGGGTCCGATCTCGTGCCACAACGATGAAGATGAGACAAGTCTTCGTAGACGGTCTTACCAGTATATTGCTCAGATGGAGGTGGTGAGGCAGGAGATTGCGAGGAAGATGCAACTGGAGATTAAAGAGCTGGAGGACAAGAAGAAGAAGTTGGAGGAGACACGGGAGACGTCAGAGAGCGGGACTCAAGCATGTGTCGAAGTGGACGGAGTGGATGTAAATACGAGGGCACAAGGGACTTGGAACAGATGGTGGAACAGATGATCAAGAATTTGAAGTCGGGGAGAAGACACGGCAGACGTCAGAGACACGCACTCACAAGGTTGTGATAGTGGATGTTCCAGAAGGCACCCTTCAATGCTTATGTGCTTCTGTTGAGACGGATGTCTTGAGTGTTCAACTATCTTAACGGTATTCTATCTTGCTTCCAGGCAATCGAGGAACAGATGGCGTTATGCTAGATTTAGTTCACTTTTCTGTGCGTAGTAATGATAATGCTATTCCACCATGTGTATCTCTCCCGCTGCCGTATGTTCCTCTATCAAGACCATCAACGCTTTGGACGGGGGAAAGAACTCCCGGAAGAGTGAAACCTGTCCTGTCCCTGCTGCGTTGTCGGTTTCGGGCAAGAATATCTATCCTTATAGGCCCTAATCTGTTGAATGTATTTCTTATTCGTAGAGCTGATTTGTTGTAGGACTTCGGTAACGTCCATATTGCTGCTTCCTGGAATTAATGCCGGCGTCTTGCGTGCTTGTGGTGTTGTTGTCACTGGAGTGGACGAGAGACAAATTAGGAAAGAGGGGCGTGTTGCAAATGCTCGGACTTAGATGGTGCACTATCTGTAACGCTCCAAAAGTCGGGTTGATTGAGGTAGCGCAGTAACGAAAGTGAAACCTCGGGATGTCCGTCGAATGATGGCCGCTACAGGGCCGGCGTACTGGTCTGGGCGATGGACTGGTAAGCATCTTGAGAACAGTGTATCTTTCCAACAAGTCTGGCAAGTCGTGCCGCCGTAGGATCGGACTGGTCCCTCGGATAAATACGGCATCCAACACAAGAACATAACGAACAATCATAGAAACGCAGTCTAGGCCTTTGACAGCTCGCCTTCAATAGTGAGTCCGTGTCTATCATTCGAAGGGACATGGAACGAGTAGAAACTGGATCAGCAGAGCTTACACGATCTGTACACTTTTACTCGACATTTTCCATCCTATCCCTCTTCCTCCTGACTCCTCGCCTGCTGCTCCATCGCCTCCAGCCGGAGTTGTTCTTGCGCCTCTATGTCATATCCTTCTTGTTCTAGCCTCTGCTCTTGTTCAACTCGGAGGCGCTCTTGCAACCACCGCTGTATTCCCGCATCGACAGCTTGAGAAACCTGCTCTTCAATAGAGCTGTTAGGGGGGGTCGCGTTGGCAGGCATGCCTGCTGGTATTGCTGGTGGTGCCCGCTCTGTCGCCAGCTCCACGCCCATCATCAAGGCCATTCGGACTATGTCGGATTCCGAAGATGGTCCTGCTTGTGCTTCTCGTCCATGCTCCAATCCGGCCGCTAAAGCTCGCTCCTCGGCATGAGCAGCCCGGATCCTCAGTGACTCCTCGTTTATTCGAGCTTCGGTCAACCTGTCTTCAGCTGCAGAAGCTCGTGCCTCGACTTGAGCGAGCTGGGCGCTCAACTCTTGCTCCCTCGCCCGAGCATTCTGTTCGATCTGTGCGAGGTTCTTCTCAATCGAAGAGGAAGCCGCCTGGTTCTCGGCCAGCTTTTGTTCGGCAGCCGAAGCTCGTGTCTCTGCATCAACAAATTTCCGCTCGACTTGTGTCTTTTCGGCCAGCTGTTTCTTGAGTTCAGCGACTCGGGCATTCAACTGTTGCTCCCTTTCGGTCGAAGCTATTTGGGTCTCGGCTTCAGCAACTCGTGTCCTCAACTGCTCCTCACTCACCTTGACCTCGGCGAGTTGTCGCTCCACTCTTGCGAGTTTTTCTTCGGCCGCGGTAGCCCGTTGGAGTAAGGCCGTGTTGTTTGGCTCCATAAACTGAGGGTCAACCAGAGGTGCTTGCCTTAACTCCTCTTGGAGCCTGGCGATGGTGGCAGTCGCTTGCTCTAACTGCCTCGCTGTGTCTTCAGCCGGTGTCGCCTCTGCCGGCTGCTGTGCAGCCTGAGCAGGCCGTCTCCGCCTCAGTTCAGCCTCCTGAACTTGCCTCTTGCATGCTTGCAACAAGATTTCTTTGAGGCGGGTGGCTAGCGGATAGGGATGTCCGTGGGTTGCCGATGTGGTCCACATCAACCTCAAATCGGCGGGCAGGTAATCTGGCATGCCGCACGTGGCTAACCTATCAACAGCTTTTTTGATGTTGTGCACGTCCGAAGTTGTGACTGTGTACGCCGCGAATGGCTCGTCGTCGTCCACGACAGCTTCTGGCAGCTGGCTGGGAATGGAGACACGCTCGATTTCCCGTAGAAGGCGGCAAAGAGGAGGGAGTACTTCCATCTGCTGACGGACATCTCGATGGATATCCTCGGTCTTGATTTGCCCGTGACCATTCCTAAAGGCAGACGCCAACAGGTTGATGTAGCGGTCGCCTGTGGGGTCTTGTATGGGCCACCGACGGCGGTCGTTGGTACGACACTTGACGGCGTATTGGATGGCTAGAGCGAGGAGGCCAGGCGACCTGCTGAAGATCGGGTGGACGACCAAGAATCTCAGATGGTCACAGAATCTTGATGACCAGTTGGGGTGAATAACCAGATGATTTCCCACCGGAATGGCTGGATG
Source organism: Neurospora sp. FGSC 26628 (assembly GCA_009805345.1). NCBI lineage: Eukaryota > Fungi > Ascomycota > Sordariomycetes > Sordariales > Sordariaceae > Neurospora > Neurospora sp. FGSC 26628. Next base: position 213,476 of record RAOO01000035.1, read on the forward strand.
TTCGCTGCCGTATTCCAAAAGCCTCTCAGGGCAGATGATGGAAATAGGCACACAGCCCATGAACTTGGGCGTCAACTTCCACAGTGACTGCATGTGAGTGTTCCTTTCGGGGGTGTTGATCACTTGTTCCAACTGCGCGCAATCCTCGTTGAGCTGGGCCGTGTCCTGCGCTGTCCACAGAGGGTCGTCCCTGACCAACTCAATCAACGCGTTATACTCTTGTTCGGTAGGGCTTGGTGCCACGTCGCGGAGCCTTGTTGTGGTCTCTCTGTGGGCTTCTTCAACACCCTCTGCCCAGTCTTTCAGCCGAGGTTGCAAGTCCTGCGGTAGGTTGCCGAATAGCAACTCAAGGGTGATTCCCGTCGCTGGTGCGTCGGGCGAGCCCTGTGCAGGAGCTGGAATATTAGCAGCTTGGGCTTCGGATAAGCTGGCGTTGCCACCGCGTCCATGGCCGCGTCCGCCTCTTTTGCCTCTTCCGCCTCGTGCACGAGTAGACATTGTTGAGCAGGATCAAGGTTGGGACGGGACTGCGTGGGTTGAATCAATGTTCTGGGTGGCAGTCGGGTGAGCGGCGGGTAATGGCGGGGGGATGAGAAAACACACCCGAGGTTTGCGGACACGGCTGGGCTGTGTGTTGCGGCAGAATTGCCAATACATCTTGGTGGTAAAAATACATCTATTTACTGTAACGGGTCATAAACATCCCCTTCACTGGGTCCGTCTAGAAGGTCGGTTCATTCGATACCTTTGGTCAATGTGGCTGGGCGTTTGGTATTGATAATGAAACCTTCTGTCAATATACATATAGCTCGTGATGTACTTGAGGCGTTTGGGTATATGCGACACCGCAGTTCAACTGCTTGTGATGCAAATGCTGAGCGGGCAGTACCTTACTGCTGTACGCAAAGTTTGCGGGCGATAATTTGCCTGCATGCGTGTACCGGAAATTCGTGCTCGCTCCTGCGCTGGGTCGGGAAATATGGGGTTTCGCTGGCCTAGGGAGAGCACAAGAGGTTGTGCCCGGTTATGTCATGTAGATTCGGGGTTTGTGCCCGGTAAAGCGCAGCCCGTATTGGGGTAGCTCATCGTTCCTTCCTCCGTGGTAGTCCTTCCCCGCCACTGTCGTGAAGTCATTTGAAATTTCTTCGCCCGCTTGTTTTACGAACCACAGCTCTTCACATTCAATTGTACAATCATCACGCCGCCAACCATGTCATCGAACTACGCTGCAAGGCTCCAAGAAATCTGTTCGCTGGTTCCTGAGTTGGATGGCAACGACATTTGGGACTATGTCCGACATGGATTGACTCTTCTTACACGAGATCTTGACCATGTAATCCGCCAGGAAGCTGAGCGGAAGCGACTTCTCGCCGAACGAGACAAGGCCCTTGACGGCAAACAGCGAGAGCTTACCGAAAGGGAGCAGACTCTCCAGGAGAAGGAGCGGGCTGTCGAGGCAAAGGAGCAGAATGCGCAAACAAGAGAGCATTATCTCCATCAAAGAGAGAAGGCTGTCGAGGACAAGGAGTACCAATCGGAGCTGCAGGCAGAGCTTGACTTGATCCTTGAAAAGATCGAACCGGTCAAAAAGGTCTCCGAAAAGGTCGACACAATGTCTGGCCAACTCGATCAAATGATCGAGAACAATGCCAGCGCCACCAAAGAGCAGGTTGAGGCTGTTTCAACCACTATCTCGTCGCAACCAGTTGCTTAATCGTCCGTCAAATGGTGCTGGCAATTCTGACAACAAACGCCATGGAGCTGGATAATGCTCCGGCCTCCGCCATTGTTTCAGCTGCCTCCACCGAGTCTGTCCAAGCTGTCCAGACTGTCCACACTGTCGAGGCTTCCTTTTCTGCCCCGGCTCTGTCTTCTGCCCCGGTTGGCCCTGTTGCCCCGGCTCCGTCTTCTGCCCTGGCTGGCCCTGTTACCCCAGCTGCCCCCGTTCAGTCAGAGGCGGACACCGAGATGGCTGACACGCCAGATGCTGACGCCTTTGACCTTTCGACTGTGCGCGTTCAGATGTATATGGATGATGACGAGCTCTAGTCCAGATACTGCTGGGCGAAGCTCTAGCGTCGAGTACCTCTAGGTAATCAATATACGTGCGACCCTTTTGATGTGCTGTGGTAATGTTGTGATCCGACGCCTGTGATGCTAGCTTTCTTTTGTATTGATGTTGTGATGCCCGTGATCCTTGTGATGTTGACTTTGTTTTGTGTTGATATTGTCTCAACTTTCTATATTGCGATGATTGCCTGTGCGATTCGTGATACTTCTCTATATTCAGATCCCGATGCACCTAGATAATTCCAAAGTTGAATGAGTAATAGGCCGGACGTTAACCAGCGTAAGAATTTGGGATAGGAGGAGGAATATAGAGAGGAAATAGTATAAAAGAAGAAAGCAACCGTCATAGTCGAATAAATTTGTTCCGTGAATATGCAAACAAAGTTTACACTCGTTCAAATACACTAATGTGCGGGCTTCTCTAATCGAATGCAATGTGGCACTTTGCCGCTTGAAAGCGAGTGCAAAGTTTGCACCCGACCACACACACCAAATATTTACCTTTGCTTACTACACAATACTGATTTAAACCAGCAGTCCTACGGCCAACAAGGCCCAAACTCCCACCCCAAGCAACGTCGTCCTACTCATCTTCGAACTCGCCGCGTTATCCTTTACTTGCCCGCCACTAATAAAGCTCGAAAAGCCACCCTTGTTCTTAACACAGTTTCTTATATCGGCAAGAACCGCATCCTTGTCGCCCTTCTTCCCATCTTTTCCCTTGAGGATGGAATCTGGAATTAAGCACCACAAGACGCATCCTTCAAACCCGTCCTCGCCACTGATGTGCACCTCGTTGGGCGTGCAGCATTCCGTCATGCCCACGAACGATTCGTTCCAGTTGGGAATAACAAATACGCTACGGTCCATGGGTAAACCGGGGATGCCTTGGAGGTCGGGAAGGGCATCGTGGGAGCAAGTGCGGTTGGCGGACATTTTGAGTGGTTGTACGTGGCTGAAGGTCTTGTTAGTGTGATTGGCGTCCTAGGAAACAGTCTGTTGAACATACCGGCCTGTCTTGCGCTGCTGAAAGATGGCAGCTTTTGCTCAAGAATCGTAATAGCAAATGTTGGTTGTGAGGTGGAAAGCAAAGGGATGAACGGTTGGTTGCAGGTTGGTCTGGGGAAGTGGGACCTATAAACGGTATCTTGCCCTTGTCAAAGCCAAGACCCAAGGCGTATTAACACCCGTGATACCGTGTGGTTGGATGCAGTGTTGACAAGTTGACCAGGTGCCGGTGAAACTGGGGCTTGGTTCCAGTTCCTCTGAGCGGTGGCTGGTTCTTTGTCCATTGCAGCAGTGGAACCGAATAAGCACAGCACTTAGCTCGACACTGTTGGCGCCAAACAAGCCCTTGGCTAAATGCCATAGGAGTTTCTCAACCAACCACCACGTCCAGAGCGATATCACCCAGGGTCAACTGACCAAAGTCCATGGGGTCGTGACCCTACAGCCCTCCTCCTTGCCGCATTCCAGTGGTGAGGTAACCAAGCCTCTGTAGAAGCCCAGTGTCAGTTGCATCCAAAGATCTGGGCCCAACGTCCAACTCTGAAGCCATGTCGAGGCACGACTAATAATGCCCGTGGCTACCTCTAGGTAGAGAGCTGAGAGCTTGAACCTTCAGGTCTTGCACAGGCTCGCCAGTAGTATCTGGGGGCTCAAAGTCGCTCGAATAGGAACCGGAGATATTGGATGACACTATCCACCGGAGCCTTCTCGGACTCGTTCTCGGAACAGAGATATAAAGACCCTTCAACCGGAATGCCATGATGACTCTGACTCTTCTCATATTCAGAGCATCAGATAGCAAAACACAAAACACCCCCTCCATCGTCACAGCGAACAACATGAGACTCCTTTCTCTCGCCCTAGTCTTTCGGGACCGACGGACCCGTGCGCACCAGTATGGATATCAAAGGCACACGCCAGTATCAGGAAGGAGGTTGTCACGACATGGAAGGCCAGTACCTGACAGAACCTGACTGGAAGGAAGGTTGGCTACGGAAATTCCAGTAAATAAACCCGGCTTCCACAGGCCTTGGGAGCGGTCCTCTTCTCCCCATCTTCTACACTTTTCTCAATCAATTCAATTGGCCACACATCACACACCCTTTTCGCCTCACATGGTCTCTGTCCTCTTGTCGCCTCAACCGCCTTAGGGACCCGTACCTCAACAACACCCTGACCGAAAACGTCAAGATTGACCTCCAAGTCAACAAAGTAACCGCAGAAGCCAGCATCGAGGTATGGAACCTGAAACGAACCCAAGTTCTCGCCCAATCGTGCTCCCCACTGGATCCATCAATCTATACCAAATCCCGACGATACATCATGGCTCCCAGCTTATCATCCCCCATATACATCACGTCCATCTGTTGAATCGTCGCGTATGTTCTCGGCTCCCTATCGTACTCTTCCTCAAGCTTTTCGTCCACCGTCGGTAGGGTCGGCCGTTTCATGATGGCAAATGTATCGGAGGATTCGGATGGGGATCGGATTGGCCAGGTTCTTCGTTTCTCGGATTGGTCGGTGGGACTGACGAGCTTGTGCCACTTTGGATGTTGGGAGCTATATCGTTCCAAGATATTGACTTGGAGACATCCATGTTAGCACTGGCAACCACCTCGGGCATTTGGACAGCGACGCTCACCCAAGCATATGGCAAAGAACTGCACAAACAGCGGCATCATGGCAACCAGGGCCAAGATCTGTCCAAACCCCCATTCATTCTCAGAATAGGAATCTCCGGCTAGTCCAGCGGTGCGCGTCCGAAGATGGATAAAGTAGAACAGCGCAGTCCACATCACGCCAAAACTTGCCGCGACAAGCAAGCCACCCAGTGTATGGATGACCGAAGCAACCTTGTAGTCATTCAAGACGTCCGAATCCCGTTTCCGTAGTATGTGGATGAACCATAGGACAATCCCCCAGAAGACAGTTATTCCTGCTACAACCCAAGGGGTAACATTGAGGAGATGTTCGATCTGGTGTGTGGACCGACAATCCCTTTTCAGGCAGAACTCCTCGAAATACGACAGGTGGTCTTCCAGAGTGAAAAAGGTAAAGCTCGTAATCGCCATAAAGACGAAGAGGATAAAGATGCTCGCAAAGGTAAGAACTGGGTACTTTCGCCGGCCGGGAAACCAGGGATAAAGGCAGATGAGGACCGCAACGGAGATCAGTACACCCAAGAAGCTAAAGTAGCCCGAGTAAACGGAACCCTGCCCCTTGTTGACGACGTTGAGAGCGAGGGAGGCAATATCGAGGGCGAATGTGAAGATGTATGCCGATATCCAGAAGGCCTCAAGGCATTGGTCGAACGCCTTGCGAATGGTCCTTGGACGGGGCTTGCCGGCCCTTTCGGGATGTCGTCGAGAATAGAGTCGATCTTGGATGTAGAAGACGACGTGGGTAAGCAGGAAGACGGCTGTGACGGCAGCTTGAAGAAGGTAGACGATGTAGACCTGTGACGAGATACATGAGTGTTAGTCAGGGGGTAAAAGGAGCTATGCGCACTTACACCGATCCCTGAAAGATCAGGATTACCCTCCCACTGCAGGTTATTGCAAAAGTCGATATGGCATTCCTTCGAGTCCCTCAAGTCTTCCAGTAGCGACAACGCACCATTTGGATCAAACTGTTGCTGACGGACGAACCAGTCGATCGCTTGGCCATATGTGACATTCGAGACATCCACCGAGGTCGGCGCACAATCCTGAAGCAACGAGTAGACGCCCATGAATGGCAAGGCGGGAAGATATCCATTGGCCTCGGATATGGCATGTTGGTTACCGGCGAGCACTCGTGAAGCTGTTGGGCAGTTGTTTTCGACGTTCAGATCGCTCAGTGTAAGGTTTCGGAGGACTGCCGGAAGCCCACGGGTGCTGGGGCTGGCGAGCAGATCGGCCAAGCCCAGGGACGACATGATGGTTCGAACGGGTCACTGTTGTTGATGACTGGTCAAGACCTGAAGCGAGCACAGAAGAGCCGACAAAAGGTGGAAATATCGACTTGGAAGATATACCTACCTCAGAAGACTGGCATGTGAAGCAAACAGGACCATAGCCGTGGGTGCCTTGCATTGCCTCACCCCTCATTTTGACATGGTGCAATCGTGCATGCAAACCTCTCCCACGTTCTCGTGTCTGCCAAGTTCCCCTCCGTAAATCGACGGGCTGAACAGCCTTTGTGCATTTTGGACCGTGTTAGGACCGTATCGCTGGAAACACCTGGCGAGAGATGGACAGTGTCCCACGTGGTGCGGCACCCGGGGGCACAGCAAACTGCGACGTTGATCAAGTCTTCGTGAACCAACTGGCCCCCAACGCTGCCACAACGGGACAGGGACGAGGCTCCTGCCTATCATGTGCCGTCCTGGCGCAGAACACTGCATCGAGCTATCAATAGTCCATATGTCGTTAGCCGGCCGGTGGATGCGGTCCAGGCTTTTGAGAGGTCGCCTTGTGTGTCTCGATTCGCGATCTCGGCGAGTCTGGGAGAGTTGGGGCGGGATGGTGTAACGTGGTACGCACACGACGATATGGCGAGTTAGGGCTCGGGCCGTTGTCGGGAGACAGACTGTGCCTTCGATCGTGATACTGGCTAGCGGAATCAAGGAGCCATACAGAGCTGTGCTGGGAAGCAGTGTCAGCATAAACCCAGTGGAGCGATGAAAGGGGGGAAGACGGACTGACCGATGATGAATGATGGTTAACTAGTTGATTTTTGAGCGAAAGATTGGACAAATGGGCTAGGATGCCCCGCGGGAATGTGAAAAGACGTTCTGGATACCGGTCGGGGACAATTGACGCAAGGGAAGGAAGGTGCAGAAGGCATGAACAGACTTCGTTATGATGCAGGAACGACCAGCATGCGCAGAAAGCACGCGTAAGGGACAGCGAACCAAGAAAACAGCAGACAGCTGAAGCAAAAAAGAATGCGCTGCATTATTTCATCAAACATTATTCGCAGGTCGTACACTCATCATCACCAATCACTCCTTACCCTCCTTCGAATCCTCCTTACACCTCATTCCCTTCCCCTTCACCGGCGCCTTGTCATGCTCAATGCCCGCACCGCCCTTCTTCTCAAGCTCATCCAACTCCCTTTGGATAGCCTCTCCCACCTCCTTATCAACCCTACTGAACATATCGATCGTCTTTTTCTGCACTTCCGGCAACGCCTTGCCAACGTGCGCCGCCACATTCTTGGCAAACCGCTTGTCTTCTCCGGTCTCCTTGAAGATCTTCCATAGATCCCTCGGCTGCTCGAAATCGAGGTCGGTGACTTCTGAGGAGAACAAGGCGACCTTACCGGTCCACTCGTCGTGAGCGACGTCAGGAGGACCGAGACGCATGGGGCGGAAAGAAGACCGGACGTAATTCGGGTCACCGCCGTAGTTGCCGTCTACCCGCATTGGGCCATCACGCTGGTCCGGGGAGTACACGTGCAAGGCGCGGTTGCAGGGGAGTTGTTGGTAGTTGGGACCGACACGGTAGCGGGCGGCATCGGGGTAGGAGAACATCCTAGCCTGGAGCATGGGGTCCGCGCTAGGGCCAATGCCAGGAACCATGGTGGAGGGGGAGAACGCAGCTTGCTCGATATCCTGGAAGTGGTTTTCCGGGTTCTTGTTAAGCGTGAGTTTGCCGATGGGACGGAGAGGATAATCCCGATGCGGCCAGGTCTGCGTAATGTCAAAGATGTTGTACCGGTAAGTTTCGGCGTCCTTGGGATCCATGATCTGGAAGTACATGGTCCAAGTGGGGTAGTCGCCGCGCTCGATGGCGTTGTACATGTCTTTGATGTGGTAATCGGGTTCTTCGCCGGCCAGGCGGAGGGCTTCGTCGGACTCGAGGTTCTTGATGCCGGCGTCGGGCTTCAGGTGAATCTTGACGTACTTGAACGTGCCGTCCTCGGGCTTGCCGAACTTGTAGGTGTGGTTGCCGAAGCCGTTGACATTGCGGAGAGAGGCGGGGATGCCGCGGCCGCCAAAGAGCTGCATCAAGCAGTGGACGCCTTCTTGATTGTTGTTGTGGAAATCCCAGAACATGGTCGAGTCGGGCACGTTGGTCTGGGGGTGGCGCTTGTGGGAGCGGTTGAGACTGGGAAAGTTGACGGGGTCGCGGATGAAGAAGACGGGCAGGTCATTGCCGACAAAGTCCCAGTTGCCCTCCTCGGTGAAGAACTTGAGAGCGAAACCGCGGATGTCACGAATCGTATCCGCAGAGCCCTTCTCGCCTGCTACCGTGGAGATACGGGCCAGGACCTTGGTCTTCTTTCCGACCTTGTTGAGGAAGTCAACAGACGTAAAGTCGGAGACATCTTCCGTGCACTCAAACTCTCCCCAGGCACCGGCTGCCTTGGCGTGGACGACACGTTCGGGGATGCGTTCTCGGGGGAAGTGTGCGAGGGTTTCGATCAACTGGGTGTCTTGGAGTAGAGAGAGGGCTCCCCCACGAGGCTTGGAACCCCTGAGGACAGTGGCAGCCGCAGGGTCCTGGACGGGGCGCCCCTCGGCGAGTGTGTAAACGGGTGTGTCGTCCTGTGATGTGTAAAGGTAAGTAATGGGCGGATGCTGGAGGGGAAGGAAGGACGTACTTACTGAAGACATGATTGTGATAATGGTAGAATCTGGTGTAGGATGAGATGGAGAGCGAGACAACAATCATGCCTCCTCGACCACGATGCTGTTTTATAAATGTTGATATCGCCATGCTAGTCTCGATGGTGGTGACTGGTGGGGGTCTGCTATTGTTGTGACTGGAGACCATGACATCACCACTTTTTGAAATCCAACTTTTACACACTCAACAGCGACATCCATAGTCTCCGGGCCAAGGCATGATGCTGTTCGGTCCTTGGTTCGAGTGTGATGTCTCCTTTGTCAGCAAACACAAACCCAGAACCATTTTCGGATCGCTGGCCAGTCGTGATTCATTGGTGACGGTTGAGAGCCACGTGGGATGCGCATCACGTTGAAAGCTCTTCGTGCCGAATGGTTGTAATGCCATCGTGAGGAGACCAGTGCGCTGGACCCCTCAGATATCGTGCATCAAGGCCACACATCACTTGAGTGTAGCCGGACTGAAAGTGTAAAGATGCTGTTGACACTCGTATTAAGGTTGCAGTCACTTGGCTGGCGTCCACATGTAAACGCAATCTTTGATATATCGCCCGCTTCCAATCGGCTCTTCTGGAGACAATGTTCGAAAAGGAAGGTGAGGTGGGTCCTCGGAAATCGCATCCGACCGAAACATCAAGCCGTCCGCAACCCTGCCGACCCGCGTGGTCAACACGGGAGGATGGGGGAGTCCGAGATGCCAAGGGGATCATGGGTCATTAAATAGTAGCGTCGCTAGGCATTGAAAGACAAGAATTGAGGCTCTTGATGAACAAGAAAAAGCCAATCAGTGCTGATGTGAAGATGTGAATAAAATGCAGAACCCATTCAAGCAGTGAACGGCGAATGGTGGGCCACCAGCGGGCACACTGCGCGGCGTTCGGGGATCGGCATTGTGGAATATCGTCGACATTGTTGCCGTCGGTGAAGGATGTCGATGTTCGAATGTTGATGTTGTTTGATGATATATTATCAGAAGCTTGAAGTTGTTATCTTTTGCCCATGCAGATGTCATTTCCGAAGTGCATCCAGCCGAGACAAGCGAGACCGAGACAAAAGACGAACTGAATGACGGCGCACGGCCGGTGCCACCGGCACGACCAGCCGCCATTGGCCAATCACAACCCAAAGAAAACCTTTTGTCAGGGGAAAAAGGCGGGGGTGGCTGTGTGGTGCTGCCTTCCGCACGTGTGTGCCGCTCGCATTGCGTGATTGAACCCCCGGAGGCTGAGATCTGTTGGTTCGGGGAAAGGCCTTGAGCTTTTTTTTTTTTTTCTTCAGGCGGCCAAGACGGCCCTCCCGCATTCCGCCATGGCCCGTCAGGCGATGAACAAGGGCCGGCATGGACCGTCAAGGACTGTCAAGGACTGTCAAGGACTGTAAGTGTGGGGCCAAGCTGTCGAGGCAACCTCAGACGGGAACGCGGGCTGCAACCCAATAGCGTGTGCAGTGCGCTCAGACGCCAACGAGACGCAATGAGACGAACTCAACCACATCAAACCAGGGGCAATTTCCAGAATTCTGCTTTGTTGGTTCGGTTGGCCTGTCGTCTATGCCGAAAGACGGCATCGCCAATCTCATTCGGGAACACAGTGAAACCGTAATGTCGGTCGCTGTTCCCACTACGGAAGCTCCAAGTTTTGGCGCATTCTGGCAACCACCAGATAACAACCCGTAACTCCGGCCGCAAGTCCACCATTCAGATGGCCTGGCCTCACCCGCCGATCCTGATAACACTGCCCTCGGGCTCCACCCGGTTAGAACCGGTATCACGCTTCCTTCCACTTTGCCCAGTCCCGTCTTGCCTCTCCAGAGTCACATCTCCGACACAGCGCTGAGGCAAGACAACCAGTGGAAAAATGCTATACAACGAGTCAATACCCCCAGACCCCTCTCTCAAACATCTTTTTTTGCTGATCTCATGCCTTCTCGCCCAGTTAGACTCGCGCTCTAGAAGCACTCCAGCCCGTTCCTCGATTCCACTTCTCCTGCACAATCTCTGCGCCGGCCGAAACCTTAAAGACGCAGTTGGTCGCGTGGTCCTCGTCGTCTCTTCGTCAGACCAAAGCTTTCCCTCCCGTTCGGTCAAAAGGGAGAGAAGCGCAAAGACCACAACCGCCCCCCGCCCGACGACCTTCGAACCGTCGGCCCTGCGCACGCACATAAAGAAACATGGCGGCGCGAGCAAGTACGCCGCCGGCGCCAGCGAGTCCCTCCCCCGGCTCCTCGGCTGCCGGAACGCCACCCGGAAGCGCAACAAAGAATGAGTTTACCAAGGAACAGTTCGCCGTCGATGACGATGCGCCGTCCTTCGCCGAGCAGAACGCCGGCCCCGAGCTGAAGCGCAGGCTCAAGTCTCGCCATTTGCAAATGATTGCCATTGGTACGTGACCCGGCATGCAATTCCCTGAGGAGAAGAAACTGACTGATAGCACAGGTGGTACTATTGGTACTGGTCTCTTCATCGGTTCCGGCAGCGCCCTCGCCAAGTCGGGCCCCGGTGGTATCCTCATCGCCTACTGCTTTATCGCCTCTATCGTTTACAGCATCATGATGTCCCTCGGCGAAATGGCCACCTTCATCCCCGTTACTGGCGGTTTCACCACCTACGCGGCTCGCTTCGTTGACAGCTCTCTCGGTTTCTCCATGTCGTGGATCTACTGGTTCTCTTGGGCCATCACCTTTGCGCTCGAGCTGGTCGCTACGGGTCTGATCATCCAATACTGGAACGACTCTCTGTCCATCGGCATTTTCATCGCCATCTTCTGGGTCGTCATCTTCATCATCAACATGTTCCCCGTTTCCTGGTACGGCGAGGCCGAATTTTGGATGTCCTCCATCAAAGTCATTACCGTCATCGGCTTCCTGATCTTCGGCATCTGCATCAACGCCGGCGCCGGTCAGCTAGGCTACATTGGCTTCAAGTACTGGCACGAACCGGGTGCTTTTGCTCCCTACATTGTTGACCCTAGCCGCCCTGTCGCCAAGTGGGTTGGTTTCTGGTCCGTCATGATCCAGGCCGGTTTCTCCTTCCAGGGCACCGAGCTTGTCGGCATCGCTGCTGGCGAGACCGAAGATCCGCGCCGCAACGTCCCCCGTGCGATCCGCATGACCTTCTACCGTATCTTCCTCTTCTTCATCATGACCGTCTTCTTCATCGGCATCCTCATCCCCTACGATAACAAGGACCTGAACAACAGCGGCTACACCGCGGCTGCCTCTCCCTTTGTCATTGCTGCCCAGCTCGCCGGTGTCAAGGTCCTACCCGACATCATTAACGCTGTTTTGCTTACTGTCGTCCTCTCTGCCGCCAACTCCAACGTCTACTCGGGCTCTCGCGTCCTCGTCTCCCTCGCCAACGACGGCATGGCCCCCAAGTGGTTCAAGCTCACCACCAAACAAGGCGTCCCCTGGGTTGCCGTCATTTTCACCTCCCTGTTTGGTTTCCTCGGCTTCCTCAACCTCTCCGCAAACGGCAGCGAGGCCTTCAACTGGCTTCTCAACATTTCGGGCGTCGCGGGCTTCATCGCCTGGTCCGGCATTCTCATCGCCCACCTCCGCTTTATAAAGGGCCTTGAGGCGCAGAACATCCCCCGCGCCAAGCTTCCCTATACCGCCTCTTTGGCCCCTTACTACACCTACTACGCCCTGTTCTTCTGCGTCTTGATCACCCTGACTCAAGGCTTCACCGCGTTCATGCCCTGGAGCACCGAAGACTTTTTCGTGGCGTACGTCTCGCTAATCCTCTTCGCTGTCATGTACCTGGGCCACAAGCTCTACACATTCATTGTCTATGGCGCCGCGGCGTGTAAGCCGGTCGCTGCGAAGGATATGGATCTTTCTACTGGATCTTTGGATCTGGATGTTGAGATTATCGATGAGGTCGAGGAGCCTACGAGTATCTGGAAGAAGATTGGAACGGGTATCATGGGTTAAGAGGGTTGTGGATGTAAGGATTGATGTACGTTACGGATCACGAACGATGGATGAGGAGTGGATGGGATATGATGGGAAAATGTACTTTCTTTTACACAAGCGTTTTACATCGGATTTTCGTTTTTTGGATGGATGTATACCTAGCTAATTGCTCAAAAAGAAGGCGGCGGTGTTATAGATTGATACCCCGGTGCAGCTCAACGCTGTTTAGACAAAAATTAATTTACTGCATGATTCAAGAGGCTTATTGACATATAACAGGCACCTCATGCATGTCTGGATAGCATGGTGCCTCGGTTCACTTGAAACAAGAATCGCATAAAGTCGAACCACGGCGTCGTTTCTCACAATCCCTTATATATGCGACTGCGTTTCGCACCAACCTGCATTACTTGCTAGTTGTGTCCGTGGCTCCATGCGCTCTCTTGTCCGACTGGTTCTAGGGGCGTCTACTGCACCTTCCTCCTTTCCCTCTCCTCCATAGCCTCATCAGCAACCTTGATCCTCCCCAGAATCCTCCTGGCCATGTCAACAGCCATAATGCTGGCTGTTTTTGTCACTTGTCAGCACCTCTCCCATCCTCAACAGTGCTCCTTCGGGAAAAGGAAGGGAGGGGCAACTTACGAACCAAAAACCACGGCCCAAAGAACTGCAAAATCATCGTCCTCCTTACCTCTTCGCTATAAACCGCCGGATCCCAATACCCCACATCATAGATACACACCAACGTAGTTAACGCCGTCTCCAGGGCGTACACCAAGAATAGCAGCTCGTCCCGTCCCGTGGTGCCCTTTCCTTTCACAACAGCCAGCTTGAAGAATCCGTAGAGCACGACGGGTAAAGTGAAGCCGAATTCGAGATACAAAAACAGGCCGATCCAGGAGTCGTGGGAGCCGGGCACGGAGGTGGAGGGGGACCATTGCACTATGGGGTCGTTGTATTGGGCGATGTAGTCTTGGCGGACGAGGTGGAACATGTGCAGGGGGGCAGAGGGGGAGGAGTACCACGAGGAAGGGTAGAAGTGGAGGGCGTCGATGACTGGGGTGGGTGAGGTTAGTGACGGGGACGAGATGGAATAACATGGGAGTGGTGAGAGATTTGGAGGTTTAGCAGATGTGTTTGTCTGTGTCTCGGGCAGCTGAAGGGCCGGCGGGACGTACAAAGAATGATGGGGATCGACAGCGCAAACCACGCCAGCCAGACGTAGTTGAGGCGGGATTTGTTGTAGACAACCATGTTGTTTGTTGATGGATAACCAGACGTTGTCAGGTCTTGACGAATGGACGGTGGTGGTTGTCAAGTGGGAGAAGCAAGATTGTTGACCCCAGATTCCCCAAATTGGAGGGCCGGGGAAAGCTGACAGTGATGCCCAATCGGTTGGCGTAAACGGCCAAGCTACTACCCCTGACCCCTGCAGGTTTATCACCGAAAAGGCCATTTGCAGTCCACACCGAGGTGTGCGCCAGCAGACCAGCCCAGACTCTTCAGCAGGACGTACAACTTCGACGTCAGGCTGCGGACTGCTTCTCCCCAGACCCGTCAAGTGCAAGAACCAAAGAAACATTACATTATCGTATCAACATCTACCACATCAATCGGCCCTCTTCCCAGGCTGATACCCCCAACCGTTCCCCACGCCCACACCGTATCCCAAAGGCGTCGCGCCTCCCAGACTCCTCCCCTTCAGCCTCTTGGGCAACACGCTCCCAAAGAACCAAACGCTAGTCACGCACACACCCGCTCCGAACGACACCAGCGCGTAGAAGACGGTGCTAGCGTAGATATGTCCTCCCATGCCCTGCCACTCCACCTTTCCTTCCACTCTCGGCAGTTCTGGTGTCGGGAACCATCTGACCGAGAACTGCAGCGGTAGGGGGTCCCCAATCACCAGTCTCCTCGTAGAACTGCCCTCCATGTGCGTCAGGGGAGACGTAGAGTACGCCGTGGCGCTATCCAAGACCCCTGAATCCTTCTTGTGCAAATGATGTTTCGGCGTGGAATGCAACAGCACGTTCATGTGCGTCGAGATGTGCATATGAGACAGTTGCAGCGTCCCGGCGAGCGCAAACACGAGGGGGATGTATTCGGTGACATGTGGCTTCTCGCCTACGATCTCGACTTGTGGAGGAGGGTGGGCTGGCAGGCGGCAGGCTAGGGGAGCGTCGGAGTGGATGTAGAATTCGAGCAGGTGGAAGAAGGGGTCGTCGATCATGGGGATGGTGCAGTTCTGCTCCGTCTCGATGCCGTAGTTGAACTCGAGGGGGGCTTTGGTTTCTTCGCAGATAGGGAAGGGGATCCATTGGATTTCGTGGGCGGGGGTTTCAATGTGTTCGCCGGTTTCTCTGTGGGATTCGGAAATGGTTAGCAGAAGGTCTGGTAAAGGATAAAGGAGTTGCGACGAGAAGAGGGGAGATGGAAGGGGAAGCCCATGGGTAGGAGGGATGCGATGGGACGGGAACAATGGTTGGGATAACTGGAAAGGGGCGTAGGGCTTACGAGCTGCGGTTCATGCATTCCACGCGAATGGGAGCGCCATAGTGGTAGGACGGCAACTCATGAGGAGCTATCTCAGCTGCGGCGACATTGGTTGCTAGAGAGGTGGTGATGGCGACGAGCGGGAGAAGCCATTGACGGCGTGACCACGAATTGGGGGTCGAAAACAACATTACTAGAAGGGATCATAGTATGGTGCGCCAGGCAATTGTTAGATGGAAGCCGGTGTGGGCGACCCTGCGCTCCGGTGTGTCTGTTTGTTGAAGCAGCCAGGAGTTGGACCTCAAGGTGTCTGTCCCAAGTTCTGGCATATGCATATAGGAATAAGCTAGGTAGTCCTGACGGTAAACCCATAGAGGTAGTCCTGACGGTAAACACATAGAGGTAGTCTCGCTCTTCCCGATAAGATAAGAATGTCTCCGAGGCACAGCCGAGCACACCAGTTCGTTCGATTTACCAAACCAACGGCATTCTTTCCATCATATGCTTCCACAAATGTTCCCTCGTCAACGCACGTCGGTATCGGCGATTTCTCAGCTTTCGCTTCAAGGCCATCGATAGTCCCGACTGCCAATCGCTTGACTACCGAATCCCGAGACGCTTCCGCACGTCGTCTTCAGGTCACCACATTCCATTTCTCGTTACTTCTCGTTGTCGGAATCATCCCGACGGTGTTTGCTCCGCCAGTGGGAAGCATGTGAAAGCTGAAGCCATGCCAGTGTTTTCTCACCCAATGTCCTTCGGGACGCGAGCTGGATGGTCATGGAGACAAGCGTCGGGTTGATGCCGACAGATGATGATGACAGGGCTGTCAGCTTCAAGTGTATTTGACCTCAGTTTTTCTGACCTTGCTTGCTGATTTGTTGTCGTTGTGGGATTCCATGGTGTTTTGTTCATATATCCTTCAGTGATCGAAGCTTCAGCACAACAGCACAATGGCCGAGCCAAGTGCCCCAGCACCCCGGGACGCCGCCTCACATCATCCTCAAAATGAGGTCCTTTCGAGTAACACAGCATCTTCCGACATCGACATCCAGAGTGCCGTCACAGCTCATGACCAGACTGGCTTGCACTCGTTCATGGAAGGGGCTGATAGCGAAGAGCTCCAAAAGATTGCAACCACCCTATCCCGTCATGGATCACACCATCACCTGGACCCCGTCCTCGACCCTGAAAGCCATCGTTTCGACTTGTCCAAGTGGGTTAAGGACTTCATCACCCATCTTCAACCCGAACACCACGCCAAAGATGCCCACCCGAGTGTATCCTTCAACAACCTCGGCGTCTTTGGTACCGGCTCCGAGCTTCAGTTACAGGCCTCCGTCAGCGATGTATTCATGTCCCTCTTCCGTCCTGGCGAGGTTTTTTCGTTCGGCAAGACCAAGCCCAAGCAGATCCTCCACGACTTCAATGGCCTTCTCAAGAGTGGTGAACTCCTCGTCGTCCTCGGCCGTCCCGGTTCCGGATGCAGTACTTTCCTAAAAAGCATCTGCGGAGAGCTTCACGGTCTTCATCTCGACGACAAGGCTTCTATCCACTACAATGGCATCCCTCAACACCAAATGGTCAAGGAGTTCAAGGGCGAGGTCGTCTACAACCAGGAGGTCGACAAGCACTTTCCCCATCTCACCGTCGGCCAAACCCTCGAGTTCGCAGCAACCGTCCGCACCCCTGCCACCCGCATCGAGAACATGTCCAGGGCCGAGTACTGTCGCTACATGGCCAAGGTTGTCATGGCCATCTTTGGTCTCAGTCATACCTACCACACCAAGGTCGGTGATGACTTTATTCGCGGTGTCTCTGGTGGTGAACGCAAGCGTGTCAGTATCGCCGAAATGTTCCTCGCGGGAAGTCCTGTCTGTGCCTGGGACAACAGCACCCGCGGTCTTGACTCGTCCAGCGCTCTCAAGTTCGTCCAAGCCCTGCGCATGTCCTCGACCATGGGCAACCATGCCCACGCTGTCGCCATTTACCAAGCCAGTCAAGCCATCTACGACGAATTCGACAAGGCTACCGTGTTGTACCAAGGTCGGCAGATCTACTTTGGTCCAGCGTCCATGGCCAAGTCCTTCTTTGTGCGGCAAGGCTGGCACTGCCCGCCTCGTCAGACCACCGGTGACTTCTTGACGGCCGTCACCAACCCTCACGAGAGACAGCCCCGTCAAGGCATGGAGCTCAAGGTCCCTCGTACTGCTGAAGAGTTTGAGCGTTACTGGCGCGAGTCTTCCGAATACAAGGCCTTGCAGGAAGAGATCGAGCACTATGAGCAAGAATTCCGCGGTGAGCGCAAGACTGAGGCCATTACCCAGCTTCGTGAGCAAAAGGAACGTCGACAGGCCAAGCACGTCAGGCCCAAGTCGCCCTATACCATCTCGTACGCCTCCCTTTCTCTAGAGCTATCTTTTGTCCTCTGCTAACTACATCTTCACAGCATTGCCATGCAAATCAAAGCATGTACCGTCCGCGCCTACCAACGAATCTGGGGCGACCGCACCGGTACCTTTACCATGATGTTTGCCAACCTCGTCCTTGCTCTGATCATCGGATCCGTCTTCTATGGAAACCCCGACGCCACCGCCGGTTTCACTGGCAAGGGCTCTGTCCTTTTCATGGCCATCCTGCTCAATGCCCTGACCGCCATCACCGAGATCGACTCTCTATACGCTCAACGTCCCATGGTGGAAAAGCACGTCTCCTTCGCCTTCTACCCTCCCGCTTGCGAAGCCGCTGCCGGAATCGTTGCAGACATCCCGATCAAGTTTGCGACTGCCACCATCTTCAACATCCTGGTCTACTTCCTTGCTGGTCTCCGCCGCGAACCCGGTCACTTCTTCTTGTACTTCATCGTCTCCTATCTGTCGACCTTCATCATGAGCGCCTTTTTCCGGACCATTGCTGCCAGCACGAAAACTGTTTCCCAAGCACTCGCCCTGGCCGGTGTACTGGTCCTCGCTCTGATCATTTACACGGGCTACATTGTCCCTGTGCCGGAGATGAAACCCTGGTTTGGCTGGATTCGGTGGATCAACCCCATCTACTACGGCTTCGAGATCCTCATCGCCAACGAGTTCCACGGGAGGGAGTTTACTTGCTCGAGTATCGTCCCGCCCTATCCGAACCGCATCGGGGATTCCTGGATCTGTGCTAGTACCGGTGCTGTGGCTGGTCGGGCGACTGTCTCGGGCGACATGTACATGAAGGTCACCTGGGGATACACCTACGCGCACGTCTGGCGGAACTTTGGCATCCTCTGGGCTTTCCTGGTCGGCTTCCTGTTTGTCTACTTGCTGGCCACGGAACTCAACTCATCCAACACCAGCACCGCCGAGGCTTTGGTCTTCCGGAGGGGCCACGTCCCCGCCCGCTTGCAGCAGAAGGCCAAGGACACTGAGAAGCCAGGCGATGCTAGTCTGAAGGGTCAGCTGGAGCAGGAGGCACCGCTGGATCCCAAGAGCTTGGTCGACCCCCAGACGGATACCTTTACCTGGAAGGACGTGGTATATGACATTGACTATCAGAGCGGCCAGAGACGGTTGTTGGATCATGTTAATGGATGGGTCAAGCCGGGCACGTTGACGGCGCTGATGGGTGCTAGTGGTGCGGGAAAGACAACGCTTTTGAACGTGCTGGCTCAGCGGACAACGATGGGCGTGGTGACAGGTGATATGTTGGTTAACGGGACACCGTTTGGAGCCGATTTCCAGAGACAGACTGGTTATGTGCAGCAGCAGGGTAGGCCGCCCCCCTTGATC
Source organism: Neurospora sp. FGSC 26628 (assembly GCA_009805345.1). Classification (NCBI taxonomy): domain Eukaryota; kingdom Fungi; phylum Ascomycota; class Sordariomycetes; order Sordariales; family Sordariaceae; genus Neurospora; species Neurospora sp. FGSC 26628. Next base: position 232,346 of record RAOO01000035.1, read on the forward strand.
CCAAATACTTTGAACCATGCTAACGGCAATATAGACCTCCACCTTGAGACAGCAACGGTCAGAGAAAGTCTTCGCTTTAGTGCCATGCTCCGCCGTCCCAAGACCGTCAGCAAGCAGGAAAAGTACGATTACGTGGAAAAGGTTATTAAGATGCTCGGCATGGAAGACTACGCTGATGCAGTCGTCGGTGTTCCCGGCGAAGGTCTCAACGTTGAACAGCGCRAGCTGCTCACCATTGGCGTTGAGCTCGTTGCCAAACCCAAGCTTTTTCTCTTCCTCGATGAGCCCACCTCCGGTCTGGATTCCCAATCTGCCTGGACAATCTGCGTCTTCCTTCGCAAGCTCGCCAACGCCGGTCAAGCCATTCTCTGCACTATCCACCAACCGAACGCCATCCTTTTTCAGCAATTCGACCGTCTCCTGTTCCTCGCTCCCGGTGGCAAGACCGTCTACTTTGGCCAGATCGGACAAAACTCCAAGACCCTCCTTGACTACTTTGAGTCCAACGGCGCCCGCCCCTGCGGTGACCAAGAGAACCCCGCCGAGTACATGCTCGAGATCGTGGCTGATGGGACCAACAACAAGGGAGAAGACTGGCCCACCGTTTGGAAGGCTTCCGCTGAGTATCAACATGTCTTGACTGAATTGGACAACATCCACTCCTCCATCGCCGGCAAACCGTCCGCACAAACCACGGATCCAGGTTACGTCGCCTCCGAATTCGCCATGCCCTTCACTTCCCAGCTCTGGGTCGTAACCGAGCGCATCTTCCAGCAATACTGGCGCATGCCGGCCTACATCATCGCCAAGCTCTTGTTGGGTGTCATGTCTGGTCTCTTCGTTGGCTTCACTTTCTTCAAGCCCCACGGCACGCAAGCCGGCATGTGCAATGTCGTGTTCTCCGTGTTCATGATCACCACGTTGTTCACCACCCTGGTTCAACAAATCCAACCTCTCTTTGTCACCCAGCGTTCCCTTTACGAGGTCCGTGAACGTCCCTCCAAGACTTATTCCTGGAAGGTGTTCCTCTTTGCCAACATGTTTGTCGAGATGCCCTACCAGGTTTTATGTGGCGTCCTGACCTACGCGTGCTTCTACTATCCCGTTGTTGGCGTTCAGGATTCTGATAGACAGGGTTTGGTCTTGCTGTACATGATCCAGCTCTTTGTGTACAGCTCCGCCTTTGCACACATGACCATCGCCGTCCTTCCCGACGCCCAGGCTGCTTCCGGCATCGTCATCTTGTTGACGATGATGTCCAGCATCTTCTCCGGCGTCTTGCAAACCCGCATCGCTCTTCCAGGATTCTGGACATTCATGTACCGTGTTTCGCCCTTCACCTATTGGACCGGTGGCATCGTTTCCACCATGCTGCACAACCGCTCCGTCACTTGTTCTGCCGAGGAAACTCTGACGTTCAACCCACCGCAGGGTATGTCGTGCGCGCAGTATCTGGGTCCTATGATGCAGCAAGCTCAGGGAGTGCTGCAGAACCCGAATGCGACTGAGTCGTGTAGGTACTGTGCGTTTAGTGTGGCAGATCAGTATTTGGTGGGGGCGGACATCTTTTGGCATGAGAGATGGAGGAATTGGGGATTGGTATGGGCGTATATCGTTTTTGATATTGTGGTGGCAGTGGTGTTGTATTATGTGTTTAGGGTGAGGGGTGTTGGAAGGAGGTTGGATAATGGAGGACGTGAAAGGAGGAAAGAACAGGCACTGGCTTTGTGTCTTGCTCTGTGGTAATGTAATGGTAATGGTAATGTCTTCTTGATACCAACAGAATGATTATGGGAGGGTAGAATAGAAGATACCTTGACGAAGCTCATTCAGTGAAACCAGATTGGGCGAAGGTGCCCGGATCTTTCATGTGTGCATTGCCCCAACCTCGAGATTTAGATAGAGCGGCTTGATGCGGCACTGACTCGCAACGAATGATCGGCTCCTTGCGGTGACGGGATGAAAACTGATTCGACCATTCGGATTCGGCACGGTAGCACCCGCTGCAATCCCCCTCCGCGATCGGCTATCCGCATTCGACCTCTGACTCCCAATGACTCTTCCTCATCAACCATCGAGTCAAAGCCCAGCAATCCGCAACACCAACGTCAACATAAATCGACCTTGACCATCCCCGATATCAACTTTAATCGACGTCGCCAGTATACCTAACGTCAACCTCGGCCTGATCCTCAACAGCCCAAATGGGCAAATTCCACACCACCCTCCCCCCCTCTCTCCTCCCCTGGATCCTCTCCCAACCCGTCTTCTTCGTCTCCACCGCCCCCCTTTCTCCCCAAGGCCACATCAACGTCTCCCCCAAAGGCACCTTTCCCAACATCAACTCCTTCGGCTACATCCCTTCTCCCGAGGGCACGGGGTCAAGCAAGCCAGCCCAATTCTGGTACCTAGACCTGTCCGGTTCCGGCTCGGAAACCATCTCCCACCTCTACGAACCGGGAAATGGGCGGATTACGGTCATGTTCTGTGAGTTTGGTAAAGCGGCGCCGAGGATCGTCAGGCTTTTTGGACGGGGGAAGGTGTTGGAGAATGGGACGAAGGAGTTTGAAGAGTGGACGAAGAAGGAAGGAGTGGAGGTTATCCCGGGCGCTAGAAGCGTGGTGGTGGTGGAGGTGGAGTTGGTGGGTGATAGTTGTGGGTTTGCGGTGCCGGTGATGGAGTTTAGGGAGAGAAGGGAGGTGTTGAATCAGCATTTTCGGAAGAGGGTGGAGAGGTTTGAGGCGGGGAAGAGTGCGGAGAATATGGAGAGGTAGGTTTTATGCCCTTGGTTAACAAGAGATGTGCTAACGGGATACAGATACTGGGCGTACAAGAATGCTTGGAGTTTGGATGGATTGCCGGGTATGGAGGTGGCGAGGAAGACGGGTGAGAAGGAGGGGATTGCACCGATTGAGAAGATGGTTGGGCCGATGGCGAGTAACTTGCCGTATTCTCGAGGGGAGTGGTACAGCTCTTCGGGCATATGGGCGGTGATATTGCAGGTTCTCTTGACGGCAATCGTGGTTCTGGTAGGCGAGAGACTGTTGGGATTTAGATAACGTTCATATTTCTAAATGACACATCCATCAACCGAATTACCAAGGCACCTGATCCCCTGCATAGTTAAAGAACTTGCCATTATCCTCCTCCCTCAACCCCTGCAAAACCTTCAACTGTCCACCCACACTCTCCTCCGGGCTCAGCACCGCTCCGTCACCACCCATATCCGTTTTCACCCACCCCGGACACATCATGATGACCACGGCGCCCTTCAACCCCGCCTTTCTGAGGTCAGCCGCCAGATGCGCACTCAACATGTTCAACGCCGCCTTGCTAATCGAGTACCCCGCGGCCCGTCTTTCCTCGCCGTCCAGAGTTTTCTGCACACTGCCCAGCGTAGAACTCATGTTCTGCACCCTCACGTTCTCGCTGAGCACGCCCTGCTGGAGCAAGAACTCAATCAACTTTGCGGGACCGAGGACGTTGGTCTTGATGGTATCCAGCAAGTCATCGGGGGCCAGTTGCAAAGAGGAGTTCTGGGCGGAGAGGGCGATGCCGGCGTTGTTGATGACGTAGTCGATCTTGGTGTCTCCGAGAGTGGAGCGGGCGGTCTTGGCGAAGTCCCGGATGGAGGCGAGGGACGAGGTGTCGCATTCGAGAATGTGGGTTTTCTCGCTGGCGAGGGATTTCAGAGAGGAGTGGTCCTTGGACAGGTCTCGGACGAGAGCGAGGATGGTGTTGTTTGGGGACTGGGTGAGCTGGCGGACGAATTCGAGGCCGATGCCGCGGTTGGAGCCGGTGATAACGTAGGTGGGCATTTTGATTTGCTTGGGTGTTTTGGATGGTGGAAGAGTTGAAGGTTGTAATTATCTACTAGCAAAACCGGAAGAAACAGAGGCTCCCGTGGGACCTTCTTATACCTCGAAGCCCAGTGCCCGTGGTTTATAAGCAACCTCAAGGACCCACAACCGGAGACCGGCAAGATGGGCCGGATCTACGGAGGGGTAGACTAGGAGTTGCTTATCGCCGCTTACAAAACAGGGGTAAAGCGGTTCGTGCCAGCCCGGCACCAGCTATGGTTCTGTCCCATAATACCCTTGTGATACTTGGCTGAATAATGCTTGTGATGGAATCTAGAATGATCCATGCTTTGGCTTCTATGTTCGAGTTGTTGTTGTATGTACAGAGAAAAGTGATTAAAGAGTGTACTTGTTCCCCCACGCGCCTCAATGCAGTTGTTTTCCAGTGCCAGTGCCAGGTGCCCCGTTCACCCCTTCGCCGTCTCCTTCCCAACCCTCACGCCCACCCCCCAACTCCGTCTTCCCCCCTATTTTCCATCTCACTCCCTCCCCTCCTGGCACTATTCCTCTCAACTCCGGACTTCAGTCTGCCACCGGTTAGCCCTTGTTCTCTTCTCCTCCCGAGCATTCCTCTCCAGGCAAACTCACCAAATCAATGACTTAGAGCTTCCAGGGGCAGGTAGCCTTGTAGGCCTTGATGCCACCCTCGGGGCTCCAGCAGCCACCGGTGCCGCTGACGATACCGTTGTCGGAGCAGTCGTAGGTGGAGTAAACGGTGAGCTGGCACCTGGGATCGAAGAACTCGACGTCGATGGACGCGTGGACCGCGCCGGCGTAGAAGGTGCGGCAGTGGTTGCTCTCGGTGCCCGCGGGGAACTCGATGGCGGGGAACTTGATCTTGTCCATGGGGCACTGGCGGTCGACGCCGAAGTTGACCTTGCCCATCACCTCGGTGTACTGGTTGATGGTGGGGGCGGCGGTGACGGAGGTGACGGCCGCGGCGAGGAGAGAGATGGTGGTGAGGAACTGCATTTTGGCGGTGGTTGTTTGGTAAAGGAGTGTGGTGAAGTTGGTTTTGCTTGGTTGAGTTGGTTGGTTGTTATTGTTTGTTGTGATGATGAGGAGAAAAGATGGACAGAGAAGAGGAATGATGGACGTTCTTATAGATCGTTGCGATCGTCAAGATTGACAGATTCTCGTCCAGGTCTCAACACCCCTTTCACCATTCACATCTCGTATCTCAACGGGCCATTCCGCTTACACTGTTGATCGTCGTTGAGGCTCAAGGCGATTGTGCCTATTTTTGCCCCTGTGAACATCCGGAGGATCTGGTGATATGACGTGTGGGGTTGATGCTTGTTTCGCTTGGCTAGTGATAGGCATGCGCTAGAATCGCTAGAAGGTCAAGCGAACAACTGGCTCCAATGCACTGACCATCTGTCGCTGTGATGGATATAGCTTCTCGGAGTATCTTGTGGTGGTGCAATTACCTCCTTTGCACACCGCGTACACCGCCAGCTAAAAACGGTGAAGTCGGCAAAAGGGGAGCGAAAAGGGGTGTCAACAAGCGCCAAGACAGCAACCAAATTGGCAATCCCCTAGGATAGACCAGCAAACGAGGAATGATATGAATGCTATGAACGCTCGCTAAAATGAGAGGATGTTATAATAAGAACGCTTCAAGCGAATAACTGATGTCTGGTATCTCAAAAGTCAATAGATCTTGGTGATGGAAAACCGTGGCCGCTGACTTTCCGACCCGCGCTTCGGGCTCAATGTAGCTGTTGTCTTTATTGTTGTCTTCCCCGGCGTCGTCCTGGTGTCAGTCCACGCTGTCCCCGTACCGACGCCTGCCCCCGAAGCTGTCGACGCATTCGAATCCTTTCTCCCCGCCACACCCCCTCTCAATACGTCTCCCAATCTGACAAACCCCTTCCCTTCTACCGCATCCACCCATTGTTCAATTCTCTTGTGATAGAAGCCTTGCGCGCACTTGGCTACCGCGCCCAGAAAGTCAACCTTGAGCGCTGCCTCTTCGACTTCGCCATCCCACCCGTGACCCATCAACTGGCTCATCCTGGCGCTGTACACCCTCCTCAGTTGCGTCTGCTCGTATTCCATCAAGTGTATCCAATACAGCTCCGTCTTTCCCTCATTATCCGGCACATCCTCGACTCCGTCGCCATCCTGTCCTTCCGAGGCCTCCTCGTCACTGAACACGTCGGCATACCGGCTCCGGTGCGGCTCCTCTTCGCGCTCAACACCGCCTCGCAAAAACTCTGGGAATTGTGTGGATACCCACCGTGGCATGGTTGACACGCACTCCCAGTCCACGACACCTGTGATCCGCCCGTTGTCGTCGACGAGGATGTTATCGAGCGATAGGAAGTCGCCGTGCCACAGGACTGTACGCTCTGGTGGGTGCACAAGCTGTGGGAAGAGTTTGTGCAAGAGGCGGGTTAACTTGCGGGCAACACGAGTAACTCCTTCTGCTGATTCCCTTTTCTCGCGGTCTGTATCATCGCCCAGAAGTGGTTGAGCAAGAGTAGCGCTGTGCTCCTTTATGATGACGTTCAAATATGACCGAAGCCAGTCGTGGCTTGATTGGAACGGCCCTCTCGACACCGGATAATGCCAACGCTCCCCCGTAAAGAACACCGGGGAGACCATGGGCCCCGGCTCCGGCATCATCAGATCCACATAGTCGCTCTCTCCCCTGCAAGTAGCTCCCAGCGTGCCTATTCCCCTGAACGCGGATTCCGTCATGTTTCCGCACCTCGACAGCTGCGCCTGGAACTCGGCCATTCTTCCAACCAATCTCTCCTTCTGCCGCATGTTCATCTTTCTCCACCTCAAGTGTGCCGGCTTGCCCTCCAACAACTCCATCAATATCCACTCGAACCCAATCTCGTTATCACTCGTATCGTCGTAAGCCACCACGACGGGAACGGGAATGTCTGTCTTGCGCCGCACGAGCTGGAGCGTGGCAACCTCGCCGCGGGTCTTGTTGTGCGGGTCGACGGGGAGGATGACGCGCATAAGATAGCGGCCGTGGACTGGGGAGCGTATGTGGTAGAGCTTGTTGTAGGTGCCGGAGGAGTGGAAGGTAACGACGCATTGGGAGGGGGACGTTGTACCGAGGTGCCGGCGCACGACTTGGGCGATGGCGTCGATGTCGGGTTGCCGGGCCCAGCGGGGTTCGATGTCGAGGCCGGCGGAATCCCAGAAGAGACCGGAGCGGCTTGTGTCTCGGATTGTGGTGGCGTCTTTGGATCTTGTCATGGTGTCTCTCGCGTTTGATGCTGTGGACGTCGAGACACTGGAGACGACGGACGACTTTGCGCTCCCTGCCCGCAGGGTTATGAACTGCGGCTGCACCATCTGTGGCGGCATCCTGCCGAACTGATACCAGCCGTACCCGTAGTCGGCATCGGTGTATGTGGTGGTCGCGGTGCAGGTGTAGGTTCGGGCCTCACATCCTGAATGATGTTTTGTCGACGAGGACGGCAGAGCAAGACGGCGAACTTGGTAGCGCATTCGCCCAGCCATGGCGCGGGGTATCTCGGAGCCTAAAATCCAGGAGGGTGGACGGGAGCTTTCGGGGGACAATGCAGCAAATGGCGATGGGTCACTGCTTGGCGTATAAGAGGAGGATGCTGATTGGTGGATTGGCGTTACTCTGCAGATGAGGTCGTCGCCGTTGAAACTTTTGACTCGAAGTCAGCTCCAGATTGTCATGATGGTTACCTAGTTATGATGCCCTCCAAGATGGTAGACTCATGAGAAAGACAATCGTCTTGATATATCGCTTTTCCAGATACCAAGCTTCACCCTGACTCGGAAATGGAGAGGCTGGGGAAAATCCCGGGGCAGATCAATTGGCACATGAGGCGTGGAGCATGTCCATCATTCGGCGCTCTCTCCGTCACCAATACCTAGCTTCCTGCAAGTCAAGGACCTGCCAGCCTGCCACGTTGAGGACAGAGGTCTATAATGGGAAGTATTGACGGCATCGCAACGGGATAGGGGGAGAGACATCCAATGACGACAGGAATGTAAACAAGAAAGTAAACAAAGTTGTCGTCGAGGTGTTAGACAGCCATCCCATGTCGTCAAGTCGTGGAATCTAGGTTCGGCCCGCAACGGCTGGGATGGGGGGTTGAGACATGCGATGAATGTCTCACACCCTCAATTATTTGTGAAAGCGATTCAATCTTTGCAATGGGATGAACCAGGAAGAAAAGTTCATCTTGTTAACCATCAATGACGTCAATGAATCGCTGCGGAAGTTCGCCGCCGACGGGCTTTAGCATATGCAGCGCGCTACAACAGCGGGGGCCTTCTGTAAGTGCCCCTCCCAGGCCCCGCACGGAGAACAGCTCCGAGCACCTCTACGGCTGGATCAACTCCTCCTTCAACTCGTCAACAAACCAACAACACTCACAACTCCAGCCATCGGACACAACATGTCCAATCATTTGTTTTCAACTCGCCACCAGGCCCTCAATCACCCCGATCTCCCATGACCTCTACCTCCCACAACAACATCGAAACACCCCACTCCATCGGCCCGCGTATCCCCACCGTCGGCCCCCGTGCTCGCGACCTCCACTACTCCATCCGTGACTTCCTCTCCGCCTACCCACTCCTCGAGCTCGGTGGCCAAGAAGACTTCACCGTCGAGCGACGCCGCCATCAAGAGGTTTTTGGCCTCCATGCCCTACCCAAGGACAAGATCCATCCGATTGACGATGTCGAGTTTACTGCCATCCGGGGACCCCATGGGACGATCCCCATCCGCATTCTGTACCCGAGCTCGGGGAAGGATAGTAGAAACAAGGGAAGGGCTGGCGCGTTGATATACTCCCATGGAGGCGGGTATACGGTTGGATCAGTGGATGAGTTTGAGAATGGACTTCGTTTGGTTGCGGAGGAGTCTGGCTGTCAGGTTTACGCGGTGGAATATCGGTTGACTCCCGAGTTCAAGTACCCGGTGCAATTGGATGAGTATTCGGCGGTGATCGACTGGGTGCAGGGCGAGGGAGGGAAGACGAGGGGAGTACATCCCGATAAGGTGCTGGGTGGAGGGGATTCGGCGGGCGGGAACATGACGGCGGCGATCTGTTTGAGGAGGATGGATGAAGGACGGAAGCCATTGGCCGGGCAGGTGTTGCTATACCCGGAGGCGAGACTGCCGTTTGATACGCCCGCGTCGGCGGAGAACAATTCCAGTCTTTACCTGGAATGCAATGGCATCTTTAGCTTTGCGAGTAACTACCTGCCGCGGTCTGAATGTATGTGGTCTGTCTCTTCTTCTGCCACCCATCTAACCCACCGTGCTGCCAGACATCTCCCCTCACGACCGTTACGTCTCCCCAGGTATGCAATCCGTCGAAGACCTCCGTGGTCAACCGCCCGCTGCCGTGTTCACCTCCGGCTACGACCCCCTACGAGACGTCGGCTGCGAATACGCAAACAAGCTGTCACAGGCTGGAGTACAGACTCGCTGGCGTCACTACGACAACCTCACCCATGGCTGGCTCCAGATGACGGCGTGGTGGGAAGCGGCCAGTAGTACACACACACCCAGGACGCCCCAGGGCCAGAGTCAGACATGGAACAGTGGTGATATCAGGTTTGCGGGTTCGAGATGATGGACTGGGGAGCGTGCCATTTTATGCTTCCAGATCTTCTTGTTCCACCTCTCCGTTTTGCTTCACATGATAACGCTATCGACCTGTATTTAGAGGCATCATCAGCGTAGCATTGGACCTGTTAGTGCGCGGTACGGTTCTTGACAGGCCTTGGCAGGCTAATGATGTCCGAAGATCCCGTATACAGCTGCGCCTCATCAAAAGCATCAAAACTAACCATTGACCAATCGTTCTTGTAGTGTCATAGCGCGTTCAATCGGATCAGACCGCGTCGTCCCACGTCAGCTTCGAGTTTCATCCAGGCAACAACCGTCCTTGTCTATCATCCCGACTACGACCACTCAGAAGTCACTGTATCTTCAGGGGGCCACTAAACAACCACGCTTCCCCGCAATCCCCAACCTCTTCCACGTCAGATCTTAAAAGACACCTCACCTCATCCTCTTCTCAACTCAATCTTCACCTCTGCACACCTACACGGCCGAATCTCTTTGCTCACCAACGTCAAGATGGAAGCCAACATGGATCACCCTCATCCTCCTCCTCCCGGTCACGGCCACCCACCCCCTCCTCACCACTCGTCCGAAAAGACAACCGCCAAGTTCTTCAACCACGCCTCGGCCCGGCGCATCGACACGCAATGCGTCATCGCCACCACTCTCAAAAGACAATACCCCAACCTCGAACTAACCATCGCCCCCATCTACTCCATCAACCTCCTCGCTTTCGCCGCCGCCGGCCACGCCACCGTCACCCCGCTCACCGAAGACCTCGGCTCCGACAACAAATACCCCACCACCCTTTCCACCACCTCATACATCCCTCCCGCCCGACGCATCGACAACTCCCCCGGCTTCCTGACCAAAGACATCATCTTCGCCAAGTACCTCCTCAAATGGCAATCCAAGGAGTTCATCCTGTACATCGCCGACGGGCGCGACGGCGCATCGGCCTATCCCCAGGTAAAACACAACTACATCCTTTCCCCCTCCACGCACCTCTCCGAGTCGCTGTTGCTGGCAGCCGGCAAGTGGTCCGATGCGCTGCTGAACGAGATCTGGGTGTTTGACGGGGGGTGGTGGCAGAAGAGTCGGGAGCTGTGGGAGAGTATCCAGGGAGCGAGCTGGGAGAGTGTGATTCTTGACGAGGGCATGAAGGAGACGATTATCCAGGATCACTTGAACTTCTTTGGGAGCAGGGAGACGTATGGAAGACTCAAAGTGCCGTGGAAGAGGGGAGTCATTTATTGGGGACCGCCGGGCAATGGGAAGACGATTAGTATCAAGGCCATGATGAAGACGTTGTTGGATCAGGAGGAGAGTGTGCCGAGTTTGTATGTGAGGAGTTTGGCTTCGGTAGGTGCTCTCCGTCCCGTTTGCTTTGAAGGCCGAAGTGCTAACAGAAACAGTACGCCGGCCCTGAATACGCCCTATCCGCAATCTTCCAAAAAGCGCGCCAATTCGCCCCCTGCTACCTCATCTTCGAAGACCTCGACTCTTTGGTCAGCGACGACGTGCGCTCCTACTTCCTCAACGAAGTGGACGGTCTCAAATCCAACGACGGTATCTTCATGATCGGGTCTACCAACCACCTGGAACGGCTGGACCCGGGCATCTCCAAGCGTCCTTCGCGGTTCGATCGCAAGTACCTCTTCCCCAACCCGGACCTCAAGCAGAGAGTGATGTACTGCAAGTTCTGGCAGAATAAGCTGAGAGGGAGCGAGGGCATTGAGTTCCCGGATGTGTTGACCAAGAAGATTGCCGAGATTACCGGTGATTTCAGTTTCGCATATATCCAAGAAGCGTTTGTGGCCAGTCTGTTGGCTATCGCGAGGGATTCGAAGGAGAAGGAGGAGGTCCTGGCTAGGAGTGGGATCGAGGATGATTGGGAGCGGTTGACGCTCGAGGATTCGGATGGCAGTGATGATGGAAATGATGATGAGAACCTGGACAAGTATGTGCTTTGGGTGGAGATCAAGAAGCAGGTCGCTATTCTGAGGGAGGGGATTGAGCATGAGGAGTGAGATTGGGACTCGGTATGGCGTTTTGGGAAATGTTCTGGGAAATGTTCAGGGTAAAGTACAGTGAAAGGCACAAATGATAGCCCCAATATCGAATTTGCCAAATTGGATTCTATCTACTTCGGCATCTTCAAGCGACCTTACGGCTAACAAGCAAACCAGCGTTGACTTAATTGTATAGTTGCAGCGGCCAAATTTCCGATTCAACTGGGTTCTCGAAGGAGTGTCTGCTCTGAGAATTGCTGATGATCAAATGGACTTTTCATCGTTGACCATATCCCCAGGTGGACCCCATTCATCAAATAACCTCTGAAGCTCTTCGGAGTCCATCTCAGTGTATTCGAAGTCGAGGCCCAGAAGCGAATCGGCGAACTCATCAGCGTTGACTACCAGGTCCGGAGCCGGAGGTGGCGTGAGAGTGTTAAGAGAGTCTGACGCTGATGGTGTTGTACCCGATCCACTGCCGCTCGCCCTTGGTTCCGTGAATTGCGTTCGTTGGTCGTGTACAGGGGCAGATGTTATGGACCGTTGGTATGCATCGAACAGTCTCAATTGCATGATGGATATAATTTCCACCAGCAGTGGCAGTAAGGACTCTCGGCTGTGGAATTCCTGGTCAGGTAAGCTTTCAAGCTCCCTGCGAACAACAGGGGGCATCTCTCTCCGAATAAACCTTGCATAATCCTCGAATTCGCTGCCGTCGGATTCTTCATAATCTGGCAAATGAGAACCTTTAGCAGTCTGGACGCGATGTTGGCCAATCAAACAAAGAGCGAAGACTTACACGGCGACGGTATTGAGTCTTTTGTTACGATCTAACCAGGGATTACTTATGTAAGCTAGACTAGATAGAACCAACGGACCAATCAGGTAGGACCCGAAGGCCCGAAGGCGCCGGGTCCCCGGGTCCGATATATCGGGTCCGCTGAAGGCCTGTATAAAAGAAGGCCTTCCGGTCTTCCTTCTATACTGGGCTCTTCAGCAAGCAATAGCTACCACATCCTATCAATACCTTTTGGCTATTACTACCGTTGCTCTGATCCCAGCGATATACTCCTGTGCTTGTAACGGTTCGTCACATCTTTGTCGTCATCCGGGAACAAGATCGTGTATATGTGACGCCACTTGTCCTCCTCGGTCATATCTCCATGCGTCTTCTTACCACTAAGCAGTTTCTCCTTTTGTTCCGGAGTAACACCATCGGCCAGATTCAGATTCTGTTGTTTCTCGCATGGCGGATCCCTTTGGAGATGGACAGTGAGTAACTTGTTGTTCTTGTGTGTGCTCCAACAGCGGGGGCACTGGATGAGTTCGTGACGTCGGTATAAATGACTCCTAGCATACCGTTAGTCCACTTTCTAGGAGAAGGCGTTGTATAACTTTCGGGATGGCATACTTGACCCGGTGAACCTCATCCCAGCCAGGTCCGGGACAGGACGTCCACTTGGAATACTTGCGGGGATTTCTCTTAAAAAGGGGACAAGCAAACTTCCGGGTACTAGTGGCTTGTCCTTTCTGTCTCTTCCTTCTACCATCGTGATCACTGTCGTCATCAGCCGCACGCTTTTGTACTCCATCGTTGAGGCTGGTCACGTTGGCCAAGCGTCCAAATTCACCGATCATGGTGTTGATAGCAAGCTGCTTGTTGGGGATCATCATTGGATCGTTATGAATGCCATTGACTTTACTGGGAAATGCATATTCATTCCAAACCCCAGGCTGTTTAGGATTCCATGGTTCAAAACCGGACCCGGTGAGCGATAGCATAGATAGTTCACTTGATGTCCATGGATCGGGATTTGTAGGTACGAGTATATGTGACTGACACTCCCCAGAATATCCCTCCTTGGAAGCTTCTCCAGAAAAGGTTTCCGGCAGATGAACCCCCGAATCTCCAGACCAAACTGATTGCACATAACCATACTGATCAGCGGGGTACAGAAGAACGCGAGGTGAGTCTGGTAGGTGGTTGTTGATGTACGTGGGCGGAACTACCCAGAAATCGTCGTCTGGCTCAAGGAAAAAATTATAACTTCCGCCAGGGTGTCGAACCTTTGCGGCCATCCATTTACTAGATTGTCGCATCCAGCGGAATCGGGCAAAGTTGATCCTGGCAGAGTTGGGAGTTGGCCTGAAGTATTGGCTGATGGTGACGAGGATAGTTGTTCTTGGAGCGTTTTGGTGAACGATATGGATCGACCAACCACCGAGTTAACAGCCACCTTCTGTGTTCGATGGTTAAGTCCAGAAGTTCTGTCCTTGAGTTTCTGGTCCAGATATCGGCAGAAGTGCTGCATGATGCGATTGACAATTCTTTGTCGGCGCATGGCCATGATTTCCGTGCCGGTCAAGGACATCGATGAGTCGGTAGGCGAAAGTTCGTCATTGTCCGATTCCTCACTACTGGTCACACTTGAGCTGATGATGGACGCAGAAGTCGTCTCGGTGGTAGTATCAGTCCTAGTCGTGGCCGCTTGAATTGGCGGCGAGCTTTCGACTTCATGGTTAAGAGGAATTGCAGTCTCCGTCGTGTTGCGAAAGGGGGCTAAGTCGACAACCTGGGAAGATGGCGTCGTACTATCGTCCTCAATGGTAGGTGCGTTTGAGGACATGAGCACCACAAGAGGACGCCTCCGAGGTTGAGGCAGGTAAACGTGTTGGTGAGGGCTGGGACATAACGTGAGGGAGAGGGAAAGGGAACGGAAGTTCTGTTATCGACTTGGAATAAAAGTGGGAGGTCGCAACGCCGATCTTGGTAAAGATTCCCCATGCTGTTCGTCTCAGATTCAAGCACAAGTGAGGCTACTTAGCTGTCAGCATAGTTAGCAAGCGGGGCTTGCCCAACTGCGCAAAACCATTTCATGTTCTGCTTTACAGCCTCAACAGGCTCCGGGTGCTGACAGAGTGTACCTTGTACCCCTCGCTCCAGCTGAGCATCGGATTGGATGTAAAGAAAGTGAATCATTGGCTTTTGCAAGCTGATAATGAAGAGTGGCGTGCATTAGCGAACACCATGATCATGTTAAATACCCAATGAAGAGAAAGAGGTGGCTCAGGCCTAGATGATGGGCGTCAGGCTGTGTAGCAAACCGTGTCCGTGAAAGAAAAATCATTCAAAGTGTCCTTGACTGGGCATTGCTCTTGTCCCATTAGATGGCTTCAAACACACCCACAGCAATAAGCAGGTTGAAGGCATTCTCTTATTGAGGGATTCCTTGTCGAGGTTCAAGAGACAGGAAATAGATCTTTGAAGGCCTAGGTTGGGGCCCATGGATACGAATGGGCCAATGCGAGAGAATTGGGCCACAGGGAATGCGCCCAACACGATATGATCACGGAGACAACTCACCGAAGGTCAAACCGCCCCGTACCCTCCCACTATATCTTTTGCTGGTAGCAGCTTCTGGTATTCGCGTTGATGGGCCTTTCTTGCTTGCCACGAGCGTGACAACCATAGAGTGAGCATAGCAAAGAGTAACAAACACCCGAGAATGGCCTTTGTCGAGGCGATGTATCCAAAGCTGTGGTCCCAGTTGTCCCTGAATCTTCCATTTGGCTTGAAGAAGACCTCCTCTCGATGACCCATCTTGATGCGATAGACGCGGTCCGCTTTTCTCCGTTTGGTGTACCGCTGTGCATGATACCCTTCCCAGATAGCTTCCTCGAACTCTCGACCGCCGCTGTGTGTGATCGTGTGGTGCGGTAACAAGAAACTGTATCCTCGAGAAGCGAGAGACTCGGTCATCATGACCCAGTAAGGATGATTTGGCCTGGCCCCGGCGATGTCGTGGCCGCTGTCCATTACCCACGCGAGATAGTAAAGCAAGGGCTTACGACCATGGGAGCAGCCGTACATGGGATCGATGTAGATGCCACCATAGTGGCGCATGAGAAAGTAGCGAAAAGCATCGGATCGTTAGACAGGGCATGTGTAGCTATCGTAGCTCTTGAGGAACCATTCGTAATGTATCTCGATAAACCGGCGGGAGAAATTGGTGGTCCAT
Organism: Neurospora sp. FGSC 26628; assembly: GCA_009805345.1. Taxonomy (NCBI): domain Eukaryota; kingdom Fungi; phylum Ascomycota; class Sordariomycetes; order Sordariales; family Sordariaceae; genus Neurospora; species Neurospora sp. FGSC 26628. The sequence goes on from RAOO01000035.1 coordinate 247,824, forward strand.
AGCCTGTACACGAAGTCGAGGTTTAATATTGTGCAGGCCTGGCGTAACGTCGTCCCAATCGGCGGGAATTGTCTCGTTGCTGGGGTATTGCGATTTGTGGTCGATGGATGAACTGGGTATTGAATGTGCTGGCGACATCGGCTGGTGTCAGAGACGAACTGGCAAAGTAGTGGGCAATGTGGATCATGGCTCGAAGGACGACGGTTGATAGGGCGGCGAGGCCGAGAAACCTGACAGTTATGGCGGGTATGCTGGGAATGGGCTTGCGTGGTACTGGCGCTGGACGATACGGGTTAGTATGGGGGTTCCAAAGCCGTTTCGATAAGGAAGGGAAGAGTAGATGAAGATGGAAAAGGATTGAAGACGGAACCTGTGGCTCTTCGCTGAGCTGTGCGCAAAGGCTTTCCAAGAGAATTTGCCGATGGAAAGAGATGTACAGTCAATGGAAGAACGTGTAGTGGGCGAGAGATTTCTCATCCGAGAATTACGTCAAACAAGGTAATAAAGTCAAGATGAACTGCGGGGACGAGTTCGCCAAAATGCGGGGGTGGATCGCCCTAGTTGTAACAGCCCCGCTGTAAGACGCTAACAATTAAGCTTACTGTGTATTCCCCCTGCGTCCCGACCGTCTCAACTCTTCCTCAGCCTTTTCCCACCGTCACGACCCAACGCGACAAAGCCTCCCATTCTGACTCTTGAACCCATCTCGATTCTCAACCATCCACCCCTCGCTTCCCACCGTCGCCGGCGCCCAAAAGACCCGCCACGGGTCCCACTCCCTTTTAACACCAACCAGCCTCTCGTAGTTGCTCCCCCAAAACGCATGCTGCCAGTCCGGCTCCTCGAGATCCGCCTCGTTCAGATACGATCCTCCGCCCGGCGTCGCCTTCCGAATCGCATCCATGTACCCTTGCAACCGCTTATGCGCCGCCGCCACTTCCTCCGCGGTCGATGTTCCTAGAATCGTCGTCGTACCGAACAAGTCCGCGTGCATCGCCGTCTCGCGCCAGACCGGGTTTACAGCCGAGGGATAGGAATAACAGCCTGCGCGCAGCGTAGGGGAGAGGTTGAGGCCATGGAAAACGAAGCCTGCTTCGATGGCGGCGCGGACGGCGGACATGGCGGACGAAAAGAGGGTGCTGTTGGTGAAGGAGGAACGGGGGAAAAGGCGGGAGGCGAAGCGCATGTTGGACGATGGAGGGCCTTCGGGTCCAGGGCGAGGGGCGCCATACACTGTTGTCGTGACGGTGGCCGTTGATACAGGGATCCCGAGCGATTGGAGCTGTGTGAACAAAGGTTGGACGAACTCTGTGGTTTGGGCTATCGTCTTGCCGGGCATTTGCACTTTGGTTTGCATCATGAAGCTCCCGCTGCCCATGGAGAGGGCCTGGGTCCAGACGTAGCCGCCCGCGTCGACGGTGGGAATGCCGAAAGCGTAGACGGCGTTTAATCCCTTCCAGAACACTTCGCTGTCGTTTATCGTTACCATCGGACCGGAAGGTGTGGTCGAGTTCCGCACGGCGAACGAAAAGTCGGCCACGGTCAGATTGATGGCTGCATGTGCTTTGACGACCACGGAGGTCACCACGCCGTAGGTACCTGCTCATTGTCAGCATCCACCCTCCCTTACAGTATGCAGTCCTGGGACCAACTTACTACCCCCTCCCCCTCGCAAAGCCCAAAACAGCTCCCTCTCCTTTCCCTCGGACTCCGCGCTAACAACCCTATGCCGCCCATCCGCCGTTACCACCCCCATCTCCAGTGCCTGGTCCACGCCCAGCCCATGCAGCGAGCTCAACTCCGAATGCCCTCCGCCCGCCAGCCATCCCCCAAACGAACCCACCGTGGCGCAACTCCCTCCCACAAGCGTGATATTATACTGCTCCGAAAACACCCTGCCATCTTTGATCTGTACCCCGGCTCCCACTCGCGCAGCTGGGCCAGAATAAGGGGGGCTGTGTCCGCGTTGGCCGTATTGAGGGAGGAACTCAAAGGACTTGAGGTGGTGCGTCCAAATGGAGAGGGCGCCGGCACCCGTGTTGCGGCCGACAAAGTCGTGGCCGGTGTTTCTGTTTCCTGTCAGCCCAACCCCACGCCAGACGGAGGATACATACTTGATTACCAGCCTGATCTTCTTGTTCCTCGCAAAGTTCACCGCCGCCTGGACATCCCTAACGCTAGTTGCGTTAACCACATACACCGGGAACCCGCCCTGCCTGCAAGTCGAGGTCGAGTTCCAGTTCCCCGTTGCGCTCAGGTTCTGAGCCGGCAAACAAGTATTTCCGGTCGTCCATTGCTGGCCGGGACTGACGGGGTCGTCGAGGTAGTATGCTTTGGTGAAAAGGGTAGAGCAGGCAGAAGGGTTGTAGTTCGGGGAGGAAGGATAGCAGACGGATCCCGGGGGGAGAGGCTTGAGAAGCGCCCCGTTTAGTGTTCTGTTTAGGCGATCCCACTCGGCATCGCTGGGCCAGTCTAGGTCTCCAGGAAACGCCTTGCAGCGATGTGATGATGCTTTGACAGAGACAGATCGGGATGCTGGAGAGCCGAAGGCGATGGATGGGAAGTGGGAGATGTCTTTGGTGGTTAGTTGGCTATCCTGAGGGGCAAAGGGGGAGGCAGATGCGAAGGGTATCGCAATAAGGAGGAGGAGGGAGCGCATGTTAGCTGGAAGTAGGTGGGTAAGCCGTTTGGAAGAGAATTCTTCATACCTTCATCAAGACTGGAGAACCTGTATTCTATCTTATATCCCCAGCGATCACCCCTCTCTTCCATAAGAGAAGCCCCTCGGCAACTCAAACCTCGACGATGGAGGGCTAGTACCACGCAGCATGCAAGCCACAACCGATCGCATTACAAGCTGATGCTGTGACTCGTTCCTACTCGTTCCGTGACCGTACCAACATTCGAGTTTATCGAGTCTGAGATTGGGAATATTGGCTCTTTAATCTCGACTCGATTTGTTGTTGAGTGAGCGCCATGCATATCCCACCTATATCATGGCTTTCTTCCCGCAACGATCAGAGTTGATGGAACGATGACCGGGACGATTAGGTTGTGGCATCATACACCTCGGATAGCCGTCCCATGCGTACTTGCGAGCTGCGAGTGAGCTGAACATCGGAGGTTTATCTATCACCGAGTGGTGAGAGAGGGTCACCGGCTAACAACAACAATTCCAGTCACAAGCGCGACAACGAAGGGGGCCTTTACCCGTCGGCTATTTCTACCTCCCTGGGCCCACGATCGGCCCAGTACCCATCCAAGCACTGTTTCTTGGGTCAATGCAACGCTACCTCTAACAGGATGCGTGGCCACTTTCAAGTTGTCGTTTCGGACTTTGACTTGGTCATCCGAGGGTCGCACGAAATCCACAAGATACGATTTCAATGACAGCTTCCACGTCCTACGAATGAACTCGACGGCCACGATGGCCTCCTTCAGCACAGCATGCCGTTTGACACGGACGTTGTTTGTTCTCTCGCTACTCTTACTGGCTACCACAAACGCCGCCACAGACCTTGACCCTCTGCTGCAATGTCCAAACTACACCCTCTTCCAACGCCATGCGGCATCAACTCACACAGGAACTTGTCCCGTCCCTGGCCTCCTAGGAATCTTCCCTGATCTCAACTCTGACAGCAACACCTCCACCGATAGTCTTAACCTGCCCTGGTCCTTTCCACCGAAATGCATGGCCATTTCTACCTCCTCTTCACCCTCATCTTCTTCCCCAGCGCCATCTACTTCTTCATCCACTGGATCGGAAGTGTATTGCTTGTTTACTTCCCAGGAGTTCCACAATGGGCAAGGAATAAGCCTGATCGTTTCGCCCAACACAGCTGCGAACCTTCTGGGCATGGGTGTTTTCAATGATGCACCGGCTGCTTGGAAGTGGACGGGGGCTACGTCGGGTTATTCTCATGCTCGGAAGACCCTGGACAAGCCGTACCGGATAACGGACGTAAAAGGAAAGCGGAAAGGGGTAGTGGCGACGAGGCCTATCAGACAAGGGGAGATCATCATGGTGGATGTCCCGGTGTTGCTAGTTAGTGAAGAGTTCCTGAGTGAGACTGGGAGGGAGGGGAAGGGACATTTGAGAAGACGGATGGTCAAGTGGGGGTTTGATCAATTGCCGGAGAGCAGTAGGCGAAAGGTGATGGGACTGCAAAGGGGGCCGGGGAATTATGAGATTGATGCGATCTTGGGGATAAACCTGAAGGGATTCGGAGGCGATCGTTTTGGTACGGACTCGGCATTGGCACTGTTGGAAGACTCGGGGACCGGGGAATTCGGCGAGGATTATGAACCGGAGGAGCTGATGGGGTTGCTTGCTGAGGTTGCGGTACGTCTACTCTGTACTAAGTCCGGGAATGAGAGGATCGGAGATGCTGACTGGGTGATTAGCGGATCAACCACTCCTGCCGACCAAAGTAAGTCCATCACCATCAAATCCTTGCTCGCTAGATAGTGCCGAGGATGGCTAACAACCGGTGTGCAGCGCGAGCCTCCGATTCTCTAAGCGACGGCTCACAATAGAAGTCATATCCTACCGTCCCATCTCTCCGGGGGAGGAGATTTTTATCAGCTGTACGCTTTCATCCACTCCCTCACCACCCATCCAGATCCAAAGCTGACACACCTAGATACCCCCCTTACCCTCTCCCCCTCCGACCGCCACCACTTCCTCAAGCAAAACCACCACTTCACCTGCCACTGTCCCCTTTGCACCTCCCTCTCCGATGAGCCCTCAGCCAATACTCTGGCCGCCGAATCCCACTCCCGCCGCCTCCACCTCCAAGAACTGTTCAACACAATGCTCCACGCCAAGTCAGAAGGCTTCCACCAAGACGCGATCAACATCCTGAAAGACTGGCTGGACTTTGCAGAGGTGGAAGGGTTAATGCCGTTGATGGGAGAGTATCATGGGATTATGGCCGAGTTGTATCTCCTGTTGGCAGAACGGGGTAGCCCTGGGGATAAAGAGGTGAATAGAGAAGGAGCGCTCAGGCAGGCGTTGAGGGAGGCGAGGATGGCGGTTGATGCGTGGGTGAAGTTGCGGAGTGTTGGCGGTAGGAAGACGGAGGAAGCGAGGGTGTTTCTTGAGAAGGTCTTCAAGTTGAAGGAAAGAAGGGGGAAGGGAAAATGATAGTTTTATGAAGAGAGTTTGGCGGAGTGAGTGATGAGAGAGTGTCCATGTCGACGAGGGAACAAGATGTGCCATGGGTCAGGATAGCCCTGTCAGCGGTCTTTGACCCCCCCCCCCCCCCCCCCCCCCCCCCCCCCCCCCCCCCCCCCCCCCCCCCCCTTTTGCATGCAAAGCTTCTCCAGTTCCAAAAGGTATCATTCCCAGCTTCCTATTTCGATACAGGTACCGACAATAACATCAATGATAAGCCATCTGCTATGCAAATGTTCAGCACGTGTCAGCAACCAACCCGGACCAGCCAATCACATTGATCAATTGCAGCACGCATGGTTGCCATCTTGGAATCTCATCCTAGGCTGCAAGGATTCGCTCAACACCACGACTCCAATGATGCCATAGCCCGGAAAGCAACAACAACCCACGTGCCGGAGATACACCGGACACTGGCTGCTTTGTCAATCTTCACCCTCATTGTCGTGAATCTTGAAGGCAATACCACTTGGCACTGTACCTGCAGCACGCAGAACGTGGGGTTTGCTGATCCGGTAAAAGTTAGCCGCGGTGGACTTCAAGCGATGAGATCAAGATATAATCCGTTGAACATCCCGATGCAACTACAGGAATCCCATCCTTCGTCACCTCCATCCTTCACCTCTTCTCCCCTCCAACCGGCACAATGCCCTCCACCCTCTCAACCCTATGCTTGGTAGCTCTCGCAGCACCGGCCCTCGCCCTCCCAAGCCATGGCGGACCAGGCAAAAACCAAACCGGCATCAAGCCCATCAAGAGAATCCAGCTCGGCCCCCGTCCCTACTGGCTAATCGACCAAATGGAGGACTCCCCCCTCAAGACCAAGCTCCAATCTTGTTCCGAAAAGGAGATGCGCCCAAGCCGTTGGAGCATCGGCCACCGCGGCGGCGGGACTTTGCAGTTCCCTGAGGAGACGGAGGCGAGTATCTTGGCTGGTGTATGTCCCCTCCCGTCCTCCAGAACAGATTGACAGTCAAGACTGACGTGGGGACGAAAACAGACACGAATGGGCGCAGGAATCGAAGAATGTGACGTAACCTTCACCTCCGACCAGCAGCTCATCTGCCGGCACTCCCAATGCGACTTGCACACCACCTCCAACATCCTCACGATCCCTTCGCTGGCGGCCAAGTGCACCGTCCCTTTCACTCCCTACAACGCCACAACCAAGGAATCGGCAACCGCCAAGTGCTGCACCAGTGATTTCACCCTCGCCGAGCTCACCGAAACCAATGGGCTCTGCTCAAAGATGGACTCCTCCAACCCCCAGGCTACGACGCCGGAGGAATACCAGGGTGGCGTACCCGGCTACCGCACCACGCTGTACTCCGGCCCAGGAACCTGCCACAAGCTGTTGACTGTGAAAGAGTACATCGCGCTCGTCGATGCGCTGGGATTGGACTTTACGCCGGAGTTGAAGACGCCGGAGGTCAAGATGCCTTTTGGTTCGATCAACTTTACGCAGGAAGCGTTCGCTCAGCAGTTGATCGACGAGTTCAAGGCGGCGGGGATCGACCCCAAGCGCGTCTGGCTACAGAGCTTCTTGTATGACGACGTGTTGTACTGGCTGCGCGCCGAACCCAAGTTCGCGAAGCAGGCTATTCTTCTCGACCAGTCGGGTGATGCTCCGAGCACCATCTCCGCTGCCACTGCTTCCCTGACAAAGTATGCCCAAGACGGCGTCCAGATCGTGGCTCCTCCCCTCCAGTATTTGGTGTCGACTGCCACCGACAAGGATGGGAAGGTCAAGGTTGTTGCGAGCGAGTATGCTAAGCAGGCGAAGAAGCTTGGGTTGAAGGTGATGAGCTGGAGTTTGGAACGGTCCGGTTGGCTTGCGGATAGCACCAAGGGCGGGTATTATTACTCGACGGTTGCGAATGCCACGGCGGCGAGGGGAGAGGGCGTGGTGTTCGAGTTGCTCGATGTTCTGGCAAGCAAGGAGGTCGGGGCGATTGGCGTTTTCAGTGACTGGAGCGCAACGGTTAGTTACTATGCGAACTGTTTTGGATTGTTTCCTTGATTTCAAAGAAAGGCCCTTGGCCCTTGATATATATAGGGACTTCCAGCGAGCATGTAACTATGATTGCAAATGCTCGACTTGGATGGTTCAGATGGAGCACTATCTGTAACGTTCCAAAAGTCGGGTTGATTGAGATAGCGGGGTAACGGAAGCGACGTTAGGATGTCCGCTGAATAATAGCCGCTACAGGGCAGGGCATTAACGCAATCTTGGGCATTCTACAGCCCTTCATTTGACTCGGACAACAACTTTCTCTCGACCTCTCGTCCTCGGACGACAAAGACGAGACGGGACGCCGACTGAGCTATCACAACAATACTGCAGATATGACAGACCCATCATGGCCGGAGAACCGGGCACATTCCTTTGTCACGAGCCGTTGGACCACAAAGATTCCCGGTCGAGTCAGAGTCCCCGCAAACCACTCAGCCATTGGCCTTGTTTAGGCGTATCGCGTCCCTCGCATCCCACTTGCCTAGAGGTAGTAGGCCTTTTTTTTTCCTCTTCCAATTAATATATTCGATTCAACGTGTAACTTGCTCAGTCTTTTGTACGTTTGAATTCACTTTATAAGGTGCAAATTATCGAATAACGTGAAATACATAACGTGAAATACATAACGTGAAATACATAACGTGCAAAGTACAAAATACTGTAACATTTACCATGCCGTGAAGCCGACCTCTGGCGTTTCTCTTCGGTATCGCCGCCCGTTTCGCGTCTAGAATCTACCAACACCCACCACTGCTTTGTTATTGACTCTTGGGCGCAGTGTGGCCAGTCGATCGGCACGCGAACCCAATGCTGCGTCTTTCAGAGAGGTGCGCTTGGACTTCCGACGAGGTCGGGAATCGGTGGTGGCCGCCTTGGACTTGGGCTCCGGGACGCCGCGTGGGGCCACACTGCCATCTGTGTCGTGAACCCCCCCTGCCTTGTCGCTCCCACTGGCGGCCGTCTTCTCCGTTTCATCCGTCCGCCGCTGTTTTCCGACATCATCTGTTGCCCGCTTCCTTTTCCCGCTTCCTGTTCCTCCGGAGCTGGAGCCGCTGCCCTTACCCGCCGCCTTCTGCTCTGCCTCGATCTTGCTTATTTCAGACAGGACCCACTCAACCCTGCGCTGCTGATGATCTGCTTTTTCCTTGGCCCTCTGGTAATTCTTCGTATAGTTGACGTACTTGTCCACGAGAGAATTCCTCCACTCGATATCGGACCAGTGTTGCAGGGCCAGGCGTACCTCTGGGCTTTCCAGCGTGGCACCTGGGTGCACTTGTGCTTCATTCGCAGCATCCAAGGTCTCCGAGACCTCGCGGAGTCGCATGGCCTTGGCCTCCGTACTTGCCAGATCGCACGTATCGAGAGGCCCCACCACTCCTGCCTTGACGAGTTTCTCCCACTCGGCGTCATGCTCTGGTTGTAGGCGCCGGACAGATCCCGTGTGCCTGCCGAGCCAGAGGTATTCGAAGGCGAGATACTCGACAAATGTCGTCCATTGGTCCTGCTGCTTTGGGTCTGCCTGCAGCTGGAAGGGCTGGACGAACCCGTTGTCCATGACCAGTCTGCTGCAGGTCGCAGCATGCCTGGACAAGACAGCTTCCGCGTCATCTTCCACCTCATCAAGGCGACTCAGCAGCCGCTCCCAATTATCGCGTATGTACTCCTCGAAGTCAATGTCGTCTTTGAACTTATACTCCCCTAGAGGTAGCATTTCATGATAGCGCCGCTCGTCATCGAGATATTCGGAGAACGGGACAATCTGCCGCCTCTCTTCCAGTTACCAAGCGCGGAATTCCCTCCAGCGGTCCAGCTGTCTAGAGAACACCTTCCATTCCTTATCCTGCGGATCATAATACGATGTGTTGCGATATGTCCACGGTCGCAACATATCGCGATATACGTCCGGATCTGTCTTGACTTGCGGTAGGAAACTGAGGGGGAAGAGCGGCCTACCACCGTAATCGAGGAGGGCATGGTAGAACCTAGCCTGGCACGCTCGCACCTCGGCTTCGGAAGGCGCGAATGCTATGTCGATACTTGGTGGCTCGGAGGGGGTGTGTGTCACACGGACATTCGACCCTAAGCCCAGAGCCGCACGGCTGGATCCAAGCCTTACCACACGGCTGGATACCTCAGGCAGTGTCACACGGGCATCGCCCATAGTCCAGGGTCAGGGTCGCAAGGCTTAGCAGAGCCTCAACGCTTGACACCAGCCTCAAGATGCCCGGTGGCCTCCGGCCGCAACTGTCACACGGACATTGACCGCAGTCCAGGGTTAGGGTTGCAAGGATCAGCAGAACCTCAAACACGGGTCCTCGCCACCCAGGGAAGCAACCACAGCCAAAGGGTGACCGGACGAAGGCTGGCGTCAGAAGGAAGAAGGATAATGGTTGTCCAGGGTTAGGGTTGCAAGGATCAGCAGAACCTCAAACACGGGTCCTCGCCACCCAGGGAAGCAACCACAGCCAAAGGGTGACCGGACGAAGGCTGGCGTCAGAAGGAAGAAGGATAATGGTTGAAAGCACTCAGGGACATCCACATGCATGAAGACCGCTAGGGAGATCCCTTGAAGCCTCAGACAACAAGGCTCGGTACGTACTGAAGTACGTACCAAACCTCTTTGGCATAAGAAGGCCTTGAAGCCCAGCCTCTGGTTGAAGGATGAAAGAATCAATAAGGCCTTCGAGACCAAAGTAGTTTATCAGCTGAATTGAACTACTGTTCCAAGCCCAGAATACTGCCCTTGTCACAGTGTGTGTATAGCGCTTAGTATGCAGTGATGGCGAGCTTCTCTCGGAAGGTATTCCGGCCAGCAGTGTCGCGGAAAGGCCGTGGAGCTCGGTAACTATGGACTTCATTACCAAGTTACCCCCGTCCACAGACACCAYCACAGGAGTCACTTACGACAGCATCCTAGTGGTAGTGGACAGACTGACCAAGTGGAGCTATTTCCTACCCTATAAGGAAACATRGTCAGCAGAGCAGCTTGCAGATGTGATCTATSGGAACGTTACTTCGGTACATGGTTGGCCGAAGGAATGGATCACGGACAGGGATACCAAGTTCGCATCCAAGTTCTGGCAGGCATTGATGACCAAGCTCGGTACYAAGAGCAAGCTTTCAACAGCTCATYACCCGCAGACAGACGGAYAGAYAGAAAGGATCAACCAGATCGTGGAGCAATATCTGAGGAACTATGTCAATTTCGAACAAAGTGACTGGGTAGAACTGCTACCCACGGCACAACTGGCATANACCAAGAGCAAGCTTTCAACAGCTCATCACCCGCAGACAGACGGAYAGAYAGAAAGGATCAACCAGATCGTGGAGCAATATCTGAGGAACTATGTCAATTTCGAACAAAGTGACTGGGTAGAACTGCTACCCACGGCACAACTGGCATAYAATACCTCCCCCACGGAAACCACGAAGGTTTCACCTTTCTTCGCAAACTACGGGTATGAACCAGAACTCCTGGAAGGACGGATTCGAACGTTCCCAGGGCCGTAGTTAATGTCACACGGACATTGCCCACAGCCTAGGAGTTAGGGTCACAAGGCTCAGCAGAGCCTCTGTGTCACACGAACATTCGACCCTAAGCCTCACCAGGCTCCCAAGGAGCCGCACGGCTTGGACCCAAGCCTTGTTATACGGCTGAATGCCCTAGGAGTTAGGGTCACAAGGCTCAGCAGAGCCTCTGTGTCACACGAACATTCGACCCTAAGCCTCACCAGGCTCCCAAGGAGCCGCACGGCTTGGACCCAAGCCTTGTTATACGGCTGAATGCCTCAGGCAACTAGGCCACACTCACCCTCGGGAAGTCTGTTCCGCTGACGGCACARCTTGCCCGAATCTCCTCAACGCCTTCGGCGTATTCCAGCCAACAAATCAGGCTAGCGAGCCAACCATGGAAGTGCCGAAGACGCCGATGAGGCATCACGAGACGATCCCAATCTCGAGACGATCCCAATCTCNTTCCGCTGACGGCACAACTTGCCCGAATCTCCTCAACGCCTTCGGCGTATTCCAGCCAACAAATCAGGCTAGCGAGCCAACCATGGAAGTGCCGAAGACGCCGATGAGGCATCACGAGACGATCCCAATCTCGAGACGATCCCAATCTCCCCAGAAGCGACCACAGCCAACCAGGCAAGCAAAGGCGCCCGGATGAAGAACGGCGCCAAAAGGAAGATAGAGAATGGATGAAGGCATTCAGGAAGTTCCACATGTATGATAGATGCCTTGAAGCCTCAGGCGACAAGGACCGGTACGTGCCCCAGTACGTACCGTTTCTCTTTGGCATAAGAAGGCCTTGAGGCCCAGCCTTCCCCTGGAGGTTGAGAGGATCAACAAGGCCTTCGAGACAAAAGTAGTTTATCAGCTGAATTGAACTACTGTTCCAAGCCCTGCACACAGCCCTTGTCACAACAACTGCTAGTTTTTATCTTTTCGCTTTCATCATACCTCTCCCTCAACGAACGACTCATATATGTCCCTACTGAGCGTGCTTTGGAAATGCTTACTGACTGTATTTCAATAACGATATAACTGAATTTCCAAGTAGAAGCCGAGGGCTTATGCCTATAACTTCCAAGCAATGAAGGCGTTAGGCGGTAGGTACCTTACGTACAAAAGCACCAAGTCCTATCCTCAAGTCCTCTTTCAACCCGCCTGATACATCTCCCACAACCCCATCGCTCTCGACTCGCTCCCGACTCGCTCATCCTCAACGAAAAGGACTCCCTCATCTCACCCCCTACCTTAGCCTCCGCCCTCGAATTCCCAACAAGCTTAACCGCAATCCCCTCTGACCTAAATAACTCCCCCATCCTCATCTTATACACCCCCTCACTCCTCCCATCTTTCACTACTGCATCCCCATTGTGGAAGCTTTGGTCCACGATATCGAAGTTGCACTCGACAAGGGATTTGTGGCTGCGCTGGTAGTGTGACAAGGGCAGTGATTTGGGCTTGGAACAGTAGTTCAATTCAGCTGATAAACTACTTTGGTCTCGAAGGCCTTGTTGATTCCTTCAACCTTCAAAGGCTGGGCTTCAAGGCCTTCTTATGCCAAAGATGTTTGGTACGTACTGAGNATTCAGCTGATAAACTACTTTGGTCTCGAAGGCCTTGTTGATTCCTTCAACCTTCAAAGGCTGGGCTTCAAGGCCTTCTTATGCCAAAGATGTTTGGTACGTACTGAGGTACGTACCGAGCCTTGTTGCCTAATGCCTCAAGGTGTCTATCTAGCGGTCTTCAYACATGTGGATCTTCCTGAGTGCTTTCAATCATTCTTCTTCTTTCCTCTGGCACCGGCCTACGTCCGATCACCATTGTTGCCCAGCAGCCACGTGGAACTGCACGTACGCGCGYACGGGCTGGCCTGTCTGGGCTTTCGCCCGTATAGCCAGTCCTCCACGCACATCGCACAACACCGCATATCTTACCATACCCCTAGCGGTGCCCTCTCGCCCTGTGATACGAGGGGAACCTCGTGATGATGCTCAGCGCTATTGGCCGAATAGTCTGGCCGAGGCAAGGCTGGCATTGTATGGCGAGGTTGGGTTGATGTCAAGCATTGAGGCTCTATTGAACTTCAAACCCAGGAGTGTAGGCAGATGTCCGTGTGACATTCTTCAACGCTCGTAAGTGCCAACACTGCCAATCTCTGCCGATTTACCTTCGGTTTTCTGACTGCAACCCTCTGCTCTAGACACCGTCTCCCCCACAGCAATCAGAACAGCCACGATGTCCAGGTCTCTTGTGGGTCCCAGAAACATCATGGTTTCGGGGCAATCGTTTTCCACAGTTCCCTATACCCATGGCATAGAATGGGGCCTGGCCTTCGCTTTCAACCACCTCGGGCCGCATGTCGACGCTGCTTACAAGGACAGGAACAGCTATAAGATCGAGATCATCCACTGTCAATCAACTCAATCAACAACTGACAAAGGAAGACCGCCAGCATCCCGTTTGGTATTCCGAGGCCATGAATAAACGGACGGAAATTCCCGAATCGAAATTTCGGCTGCTATTTGCAGAGGGCATAGCTATGAACTCGGCGTTACTTGGGGTATTTCCATGCCTCAGAGATGAACGGACCGTTTTCGCGCTTTTGCCATCTGGCATCCCTGCCCCTCACCTACTGGAAACTCTTTCGGACAAGGTCAAGAAAGACGGCGTCTATTTCGACTGCAAGGTTGACGTCACGCACGTACCCACTGGAAAGGTGCTCCTGAAGGACCACATACTGGCTTCGGGAGTCAACGGTGTTCGGGTGGTGTCTAGCGATGCGCCGGAAGCCATCGCGGGAAAGCATCTGGAGAGGCCCAGTGAGCAACGACCCTCTGCCTTCCATTCCTTTACGTCCGCCCTCACAAGTCCTAGACGCACGCTAACCTATATCCCACCTGGCACAGCTGGTCTTTGTTCTGGATTACTTTCACAGGGGTCTGCAGCTAAGTGACAAGCAGTACATGGACTGGAAGCTTGAACAGCTGTCGGGCTCGTCTGGAACTCAGCTATAGACCAAGAAATCCACCGACTGATCCATCTCAGTCGTGGCAACCGCGAGCGAATTAGGAGAGGATCCTAAAGGGCTAACTACCCGGAATTTCACAGTTGGATCGACGGGAAAACCAACGAGTGGTCGATAAACACTTGGGCATGGATGCAAACAGATCTCAGGGAGACAGGTAGGCTGTCGGCAGGTTCCAATAGTATTGATGGCCCGAGGGCTCTGGGCCAGTGGATTGGAAGACATAGGAATGATGCGAAGCAAATGAAGGGCAGTAGTTTCTCTATGTTGGTGTTGGGTTGAGAGTAGCTGCTATCCTTCTATCTTTGTCGCTCCTTCGATAGCTATGATATTTCACACTTTTTGGCCAATGAAGACTTGTTCTCTTTCGTGTATGGAAGGCGGTCCAGTCATCACGAGTACCTGGATGTGATCGTTACCTCCCTTAGTTCTCTCTCAGGGCTCTGGCCAAACTGCATTCGTCCACCGTTGTTTCTATTTCTATCACGGGGCTTCGAGTTGAAGCAGACAGCTGGACTGGTCTTGCTCCATCGAATTCGGGGTGTTTCCTTCTCGACTTCGCAACAAGAAGGCAGGTGGCTTACATGTCATGCTGCTCTTTCCCTCCATGGAGGCAGTAAATGGATGAGAAGAGTGTTTTCACGGTCGGAAGGTGCACCTCACCCGAAGTTTCTACTCCCACTGTCACATTTAAGGTGGTTTTCCCCCAGCCCAACATAAACACACTTCCTCCGTTAATAACAAGGGCACGACATTCTTGCAGCATCGATCACCAATATCAACACATTCAAAATCCTTCCAACAGAACTACATCGAGTCGTCTTCTTTCACCACGCAGCCACATTACCATCACAATGTCCAATTACTTGCAGTTCGTCGGCCCCCCTGAGCACGTCACCGAAGAAGCAATCCTCTGGGAAATGGCCTTCCCTTTCAAGCGCAGCGGCCCAGAGGGCAGCGGCCTACCCGAAAAAGACTGGTGGAACCACCTCCACGACTTCCGCATCACGTACACTTGGGAACTCAATATCGCTGAAACGAGGAGGCATGCCCACTTCATGAAAGATCCCGAGACAGGCCGTGAATACCAATGGCCCGACCACTTGAAGCGGCAACGCTGTACTTTACCCATCCGCGGCCCCGATCGGGACCCCAACTTAATGCCCTGGAGACAGGATTGGTTCGCCTTCCCTCTCGGTTTAACCAACTCTCGTTTTGACGGGCCTGCCGCCTTCTTTTCCTCCCCTGAGTCAAACGGCTTTTTGCCTATCGACAGGCGTATTCATGCAAGGGGCTTGCCTCACGTCCTCGGCTGCTTTTTGGGTCAAAAGGACGGCAACCGGCCCAGGGAAATGAACCCCTGGTGGCGAATTTACGCCGATGCTTCAACTCTCCTGCTCGGACCTTCCTTCGACACTTTGAATTCCGAGGAGCCAGAACCTAGTCACCAGTGGGAAGAAGCAGATTACATGCTCATCCTCCAGAATTGCATCAAAGCCCCCGAGATTCCTGACGATATGCCCATAAACTCATTTCATGTGCCTCCCAAATTCGAGCTTTGGATCAAAATCGAGAACCAAACTAAAACGAGGACGTTCTTCAACAAGAAGCTGATGCCCATACCACGCAGCTATGAATGGGTACATACACGTGGGTCAGACTCTAATCTCACGTGGACAGATAGGTCACCTGCGGCCTTTGACGGGGTCAGTGTCCACACGATTAGAGGTAATCCGAAAACTTCCATCCTTAAGGAACTCGATCTGGAGTTCTTGATTCCGATGACGGGACATGGTGAGCATACTCCTTTTTGCATCATCTCTTGCCATCATACTCTAGCTATTGCAAGAACGTTTTGCTAACCAGCTTTTGGATGGTTCTAGGGAAAGGGACCTGGACCGTGCTCGCCAAGATCCTCTCAGAAGGTGGCACTATTCGCAGGTTGGCAAGGAAGTTCCGCGATATATCACCGGAGGGACAACAGTGGCTTGTAAGGAGACAAGAAGAACTGAAGGATTGGTTGTACACTCCGTTGTCACTGGACGACTAGGTGATAGTGTCTTTCTTCTTTTGTCCATTGGATTGCTTCGCTACCTCTGGGCCGCAACTACATGGTTGGATTATGAAGGACGTGTCATGGATGTCAAGGAAGCAGGAATTTAGGCAGGGTCCAGG
The DNA here is from genome assembly GCA_009805345.1 of Neurospora sp. FGSC 26628. NCBI lineage: Eukaryota > Fungi > Ascomycota > Sordariomycetes > Sordariales > Sordariaceae > Neurospora > Neurospora sp. FGSC 26628. The sequence continues at coordinate 263,727 of RAOO01000035.1, forward strand.
TTGACAGCAACGAGATCAACCGCTTGAGCGCCAAAAGAGGGAGCATAGAGAGTTTCGATGAGTCTTGAGGATAGACTTGTAGGAAATCGTTAGCGTAGCCCCAGACGGGCCTTATAGCGGATTATCAAGGAATATCTTCCATGTATACACTAGGCACTCTGGTATCTCTACCATGGACTTTACGTGTATGAAACAGCGACCAGCTACATGGAGGTAATTTGGCTTGGTCCCAAAGTCTTCCAAACAACAAACATGATCTGGTACAAATGATTGTACTCAGCCAGGTACTAATAACCTCCAACCGTCTGGGTCCAAGTCAGCCGTTCCAGCCGTTCCCGCTCTCGGCCGCATTATCCCGCCATCGTCACACCAGTTCCCGACCTTGTGCAACATAAGACGGGAAGAAGTACCGGGCACTGGAGAAACCTGGAGACGAGCTAGATCATATTGACAACTTGACCCCAACAGCACGGTTCTTTGATTCAAGCGTGGGCTCTCAATGTGGTAACGGCGCCCATGCAATATTGTATCCCGTCGTTAGAGGTAGTCGTCAGCTGTGTGCTTGTTGCAACGCAAACCTTGAATGAGTGGAGGTAGAGGTAGAATTGTCTTTCGAGGCTCAAAAGCTCCATATACCGGACGCTTGTGGACTGGAGGTACCGGTGATTCATCCTATGTGAAAGGATTGAGTTCGTGCAATGGACATGGAGTTTGCCTCAGTTGGGAACCTTCGGGCCGAGTTGGAAAGCTCTTTCCTGCTATAAGATGCAACTTGAGCCCACCATCTCGGGTTTCACAACCCGTCTTCAACCTTCCTTCCTTCCTTCCTTTTCTTCTTCCTGTCCTTAAGGTACCTTCCATTCTTACCTGCACACCATTTGGACGAGCAAACTTCGAAGAGTCAAATCTTCATCACGTCATATCTCTACAGCTTTAGTCTACTATCACCATCTTCAACAATCCACAGCCTGTGACAGCAAAGTGACGATGAAACACAAAGCGCTCTTTTCCCTTCTCTTGGCCACTCTCTCAGCCACCCTCACTTTGGCAGCTCCTTTCCACTTTGGTCTCAAGACCGGCAACATTGCTCTCGCGGAAAGAACCGCCTCAAAATTGGACGCTCGCAAAGCCGCAGACGACTCCAACTGCGTGACATGGACAGACAGTCACGGAGATCTGAAATGGTGCGTCAACATCTTTCTGCCACCTACCTCTACCTATTATATCATCACCCACTAACAGTCCCTCCCCCGTCTGGTTCCAACAGCAACGAATTCTCCATCATCCTCGGCCACCCCAACCTCGCCGACATCATCACCAAGAACTACCTCTTCATCTACATGCTCAACGTAACCAACGAGTTCATCTACACCTCGCCCACCAACCCTTTCGTCAACGCCACCAACATCCTCGAGATCAAGTCCGCGCTGAACTGCAACGGCGATCAGTGGAAGTCCATCCCTTCGGTGCTGCCTTGGACGATCGATCTCCATGGGGGCAACGCGTGCAATGAGAACGCGTATAATGGGCCGTATGATAATACGTGGATCAATTACTCGGGTCAGCATTTGAATGTGCCGGATGATGGGAGGTGTAGGTGGATGAAGAGGGTGGGGTTTAGGTGTGTTGTTGATAGGGAGGGTTGAGTGGGTTGGGAGAAGAGGGAGGGAAGTGGAAGGCAGGGGGGAGGAGAGGAGAGGGGAGGAAAAGACCAGAATGAGAAAAGGAAGAAAGTCAGAAGAGGAACATGTGGAATCGTGAGAGGAAAAAGCAAAGTCATGATGCTGTTCTGACACCACTTTTACTTGACAGGAGGGGTTCAGCCGCTATGTGAGATCAGGGGGACCCCGTGGGGGACGTGGAGATGAGACTCGGAGTTTAAATGCTGGACGGGGTCACATGTTTGGGATTCGAGACACCGTCCTGCTCGGTACTTCCTCTGGAGAAACCAAAGAAAAGGAAGGATCTGTGAGAGGAAAACTCGCGGGTAACACGGGGACCACCCTCTGAGTAGGACATAGGGTTCAAGAAAGAAACAAAACCGACATGACCACGATTCATTCGAGTGACGTTGAACTGATCAAGCCGACGTCGTCCCCGTCAGCATACAGTGTCATCTTTGGGGGCCCTAGTCTTGGATAAGATGCCTAGGTACCCAGCCATCATAAATCTGTCTCAGCTAGCAAGACTCTTTTTTGTCTCAAACTCCCAGCACCGTAACTTGGATCAACCTCAATTCTCAAATCCGTCAACAATGAATCTCTTCAACGCTTTTACCGCTATCCTCCTCGCACAAGCCGCTCTAGCAGCGCCTCTACTCCAAGGCAATGTTTCCGAGCTCCACGCCCGCGACTCATCCTGTATATGGGAAGACCCATGGGGCGTCTACTCCTGGTGAGTGAGCTGCCTCCCGTTCTTTACCTCTACCTCTACCTCTTCCCAATCCCCTCCTTCCATTCTAACACCGGGCCCCCCTTGTGCTCCCAGCGACACCTTCCTCATAACCCTCGGCGCCTACCGCAACACCCAAAAAAACCTCCCATCCAGACGACGACGACGACGACGACGTGTCCTTGGTCAAAACACACGTCATCATCCGCGGCAAGGGTTTTCTCATGGCCCAGGACCTAATCTGCGGCAAACCCAAAAAGGAGAAAGGCTGGGACGACCACTGGACCTCCTTTGAGCACCCCGATTTGCCCCAGACCGTCAGAATCCATGGCGGAAATGCGTGCATGTCCAAGGATCTCGATAATTGGGATAACACATGGATTGAGTGGTCAGATCAGCATGTGGATGTGCCGACTGATAAGAGGTGTTTCGGGGAGGAGGACGAGTATGTGGAGTGTTATGTGAAGATCTAGGGGCGGGAGGAGCCTAGGACTGGAGGGAAAGGGGAAGAAGTTACGAACGAAGTGTTGGATCGGACAAAGAGGGGGGAAAAAAAGGGGGGGGATGTGTCTGGATTAAATAAAGTCCCGAGTTGGTCACGAGTTGCACGGGCTTCAGAAATGTGAAGATGCAGGATAAAGGGGCAAGTAAACAATGTAAACAGGACGAAAAAAAAAATTGCACTATAAGTTCCAGTCAACATGGGGTGCTGGGTATGATAAATGGACACATTACAATGCATAAGGTATGGAAAAAAAACGCTTCAAAAATCCAAGAGAGCAGAACGAAGCGAAACTATCAAAAAGAAACCCAGAAAAAAAAGAAGTATTTGGTGATCATCGTGCGACGTGGGCCTGATTCGAACAGACGCTCCCGAAGGAACAAGATTTCTAGTCTTGCGCATTAGACCACTCTGCCACCACGCCATTTCATTGGTTGATATTCTGTTTCCGGCCTTGAGCCATTATCAATGCTACTCTGCGACAACCCCTGAGAGAGCTTTTGTTTATTCGACCTGGACTGTTTCGTTGACCATTTGCCTTTCTTATTGCAATCAATGCATTCATTGTCTTTCCAGTCAACAGGTTAGAAGGGCAACCGCAGAATAGTGGAGATCCATACCTAGGTAGATCCCGGCCCAAAATCGCCGAGTGACTGCACTGAGACCGGTGAAAAATCCGTGGAAGATCTGTTACCATGACCCCAACTCCGGCTGAATGGACAAAACAGCAAGATGAAACCTCCCACTCACTCACATCCCATGGTTGAGCATGAACGAAATGGCAGATCCCTCGGAGGTACCTGATTCCCCCAATGAGATGCCATTATTGGAGACCTTGTGCATTCGACGACTTGAACCCAGGAACATGTCGAGAATGACGACGTATGTCTACATGGGAGATGCGCGGGATTCGAAGGGGGGGGGGGGACGGGGCGACGGGGAGTAAATATGTTTGGGCGCCGATGAGAGTTGATACGAGGAAGTAAGTCCCTCTGCCTACCTAGGTGTGTTTGAAGGGGGAGAACTTTAAACTTCGTGGGGAAGTGATGATGCTAACGGCAAGCAGTGCCAAGACGGTGACACGTTGGAATATCACAAGGAGAGTGGAGGGTGGAAGTTAAGACGGGGGAGGTGATTGTGTTAAGTCATGAAGAGTGAGTGAGTTGGAAGTGACGAGCCATGTGAGCTTCCTTCGACGGCAGGTGGTATATTCTGGAGCCAGGAAGGTCAACAAGAGAACGAGGAGAATTGAAACACCAACTGAAGAATTAAATTAACCGCATACTACTGTTGTTTGCTCAACTCGTTCTTCTCTCAAGAGAACGAGGAGCCAATTAGCTAAGCAGGCATTAATCGAAAAGATTGCCGAGGGTATCGAAACGGAAAGAGTAATAGCATGCATGTGCTCGCAAGCAAAGCAAAGCAAAGCAAAGCAAAGCAAAGCATAAGCCAAACAGTGGTGCAAAATCTCAACAACAACGACAAAAAAAGCAAACTCCATCCGCTCCGTGCACGTCCGACGTCGTCCCTCCCTCCCTCTGAACGGGACGGACTGGAGGTCCATCAGTCCATCTTTCCAAATCGTACAACAGTGTATTCTCCTCCCACCACCACCACCACCGAATCACCGCCGATGCGTGTATGTGTCGCAACAACCGAAACACCGTCCATGCATCTAATGTCTTTTTTTTTCCGACCGAGTATCAACAAGTTCTGTTCTGACTGGTACAGACACCGTTCAACAACGACTGACTCAAGGACTTTTTCAGCACCTGTACGTATCTCGTTTGTTAGCACCACCTCTTATAGGTATTCCACAGAATAGAAAAAAAAACATACCTAAAGAGTCGGAGGCGTAGCACTAATAGCAGTAGTCGTCAACGCAGGCGGGTGCGCAGCATCAACCGGGCTCGCAATCTTCTCATTATCCTCCTCCTTCTTCTCGTCCTCCTCCTTGCTCTCCTCCTTGTGGTTGTCCTCCACCGCAGGAGAAACATCAATCTGTGGCGCGTTCTTGTCGGTAACGACCTTCTTGCTCTCCAGCGAGCTCTGGCTCACAGGCCTGGCGTTGGGGGTGTTGTCGTCATCTTCTTGAGAACCGTTCTTCTCGCCGTTCTTGCCGGACTTGCCGCCCGGCTTGCCGGTGCAGTTGAGCGACTTGAGCGAGGCCATGAACTTCTTTAGGGGGTTCTCCTTCTTGGGCTTGTCGGCCTTGCCGCCTTGCTGCTGCTCGCCGTCGGCGCCGGTGCCTTCGGGCTGGTCGTCGGAGAGTTGTTGGTAGGCATCTTGTTGACCACCGGCGGCAGCAACGGGCCCGTCGTCGGTCAGTTGGTGGCCTCGTTGCTGATCCTCGGACTTCTTGGAGGAAGCGGCGGACTTGGGCCTCTGATCTTGTTCGGCAGACATTTTGGCTGAATTATTTATGTGTTGGTAGGTGATTAAGGGAAGGGTGGTTGGTTGGTGGAGGATTGGTAGGGTAAACGAATGGACTGGTTCGAAAGGACAAAGAGAACAAGAGAGAGAGAGAGGAAGAGGAAGGGATGAAGTTGGGAAGAGAAGCAATAAAATAAAACTCGACAACTTTTTCCAAAAAAGGGGGCTTTCCGTTCCTAGACTCATCTGAGATTACAGGTCATTTCAGACAAACGACGCCGGTCTAGTGCGCGGTGTGCTAATTCCAGCAATCGAATTTCCCTTGACTCCATCGATACGTGCAAGACAAAAGAGCGAGCGCCACAGTGTCGACAGGCAATGTCCAGGGCAATCCAGGTACCCAAGCAGGGGTAGAATAAGGCGTGGGCCGCGTGGAAAGGTAAAAGGGCGTCAGTGGACACCATCGTGGACACCCGTAAACAAAAAACAAGGGGCGGGCCGGGGATCCCGCATGCATTGCAGCGTGCCACTACTAGGTACCAAGTTGGAAAAGTTGTCCTCCTAGACCCCTGAGCGGAGCCCCAGTGGGAGGGCGGAATGGTGGAATCCAGAAGGGGAGGAGATGTTCTAGTAGCGGATTAACCGGGCGCCAAGCAACCAAACAACAAGCAGCAAGGGGAAATCATCACCAGGGGGGGGGACAAGCGAGCAGATCCAGGGGGAAGCGGGAAATTAGATCCACCACTTGATTAAGATCCGAAGCTTGTTTGCTTCCATCAAATTGAACCTCTCCTAAAAGGCTCCCAAAACCATGGTTGGAAGGCGGATGGATCTGATCAGTGATCTCGGGATCTTCATAATAGCGCTTTATTGCGACCTGAGTCGTGCTGTACCTTTTTTTTGACTCGATCGCCATTTGCTATGTAAAATGTTTCCAAAACCATGGTATCTGATCTCGCGATTCGCTTCTTTTCTTGGATTCCGTCTCAGTTGCCACTTGCTAGAGCAGAGGTGCAGCTAAGGTAGGTACTCATCCCTTGCTTTGTGTCATCCAGTCGTTGCACGATGTGCAGACGTCCCCGATTGAGTACTTGCTTTTGCTTCCATTCCAGACAAGGGCTACACATGCCAGGGCCAGAGAGCGACATGGGCGAGACTTGGGACTCCGTCCTTCATCCATCACCATCACCATCAGATAACTGACCACACCACTCCGAGATCACGACTGCTCCTCATCCTCATCCATATCCTGCTCCTCCCCTTCGTCATCCTCCTCCTGTTGCTCATCGCCAGGATTCCTCTGCCCCCTCTCCTCCCTCGTCTGCAGTTTCCTCCCAAAACTCTGCTTATCCGCATGCCCAACCCCCTCCCAAGTCTTCGTGTCCGGCAATCCATACGTGCTGATTCCTCTTCCCCACGTCGTCCAGGGATTCGTCCACCTTAGCACTTCAGAAGGTATCCTTCCGTCCTTGCATTCTTCGTACTCGGCAATCAGCGCTTTCCAGTCCCGTGGCTTGTCTCTGTGAATCAAATAACCTCCTAGGTGACGGTGCCAGATATCTGGAGGGATCTCGTTGTTCTTTGCGTCGCTTTCGCTCCTACGGTGATCATCGGTAGGCGCTGTCCAATGCGTGGCTAGTGAGAGGCAAATCTGGCGCTCGATGCCGCGGTGGCCGGTGATTGTCGTCAGGCGATTTACCCATCCGTAGAGATAGACGGAGCGGTTCAGCCTTGACAAATCTTGGGCGACGCCGAGGGCCATGGGCGGGAGCTTGCCCTCTGCGATGAGCGGGGGAACTTGTTCCAGTTCGATGTCGTCCACGATTTCGACAGGGAGATGCAGATCATCAGGAACAGGGACGGCGGACCACCTCTGTAGTTCAGCCCGGCGTTGTTCGGGGGTGAGGCTGGCTGTTGAGAGCGGTTCGGAACTGCTCTCGGGACTAAGGAGAGCGGGTGGCGCATCAGGAGGCAAAATGAACGAAGCGCGCACTTCTTCCGAGTGTGTAGATATCGACGCGATCAGTTGGCAGAAGTAGCGAGCAGCCAGACGCGTTGTTACCAGCTTTCTGCCCCTCAGCGCCGGGTACAATACCTTGGCCAGAATATCCTCACGCGGCACCAGCTCATTACTGTCCGTCGTGTGGTCCGATACCGACCTGGCGATCACCTTTTGCTGGAACTCGGGCTGCAAATCGACAAGGCCGTGATGCAAGTCCGTCACCAGCGAGACCAGCACGCTCGGGTCGAGGTTCGCAGTGGGTGTGATGCGTCCGCAATCGTCGGCTACGAGGGGTTCGCGTTCGTCGACGAGGGCGGCCAAAGCGGTGTCGAGTGGTGGTGGCGCGTCGGCGAGGAGGGGGCTGTCGGCGCAGCTCACGGTAACAGAAACGTCGTCGCCGCCGATCTTTTCGCGGATGTAGCGCAGCATGCTGTCCACGGGCTCGGACTCGCCATGGCGCAGGCCCGGAAGGAGGAGGTGTAAATGATGGCAGTGGTTCCATCTCGCAGCGAGGATGACCTTCTTGATGGACTCGGCGAACTCGGTATTCCCCAGCGCTTCTTGGACGCCGTTTCTCCCCGCAATCCCGTTCCCATTCCCGTTGTGTTGATCCTCGTCATCGCTGTATGCCGTATCATGCTCCTCTTCATCATCGCTCTCCCACCCATCCACCGCGATTTGGTAAGCTAGCGTCTTGGGCGAGATGGAAACAAACTTTAACCACGTCGCTCCGCTGTGAATAACAGCGTCCACAGCGATCGGCTTCTCCTGCAACGGTTTATCTTTGTACGCCAACCACCCCTTTCCCCCAGGTACTGGCTGCTTCGGGCTCCGGGCAAACTCCTTATTGATGGCCACGAGGCCGCGACACTTCTTTATGACGGACCACCTCTCGTCCCAGCAGCAACTGCGCATGCCGAAGTACTGGGCGGGGGTGAAGAGCGGTTTCGGTTCGGTGCCATGTCCGTTCGATTCGGTCGAAGGAGGAGGAGACGGTTGCGACGCTTTCTTGGCTTTGAGCTTGTCGAGGGTGCGCTGCTGGACTTTGAGGAGGGTGTACAGTCCGCGGATCGGCTTGGAAGCGGACTCGGCTTTGGTATGGAGCTGGGAGAGCTCATCGACGCACGTCGTCCATCCTTCTATGAGGGATTCGATACATTCTTCGAGAGCGGCTCCTTCGAGCGGTTCCCCGCGGTGTTCGTGATAAGATTTTGTGGGTGACTTGTGGGCGGCGTTGCTGGGGGATTTGTGCGCCGTCATGCTGATAACTGATGTGGTTTTGCTCAAGATTTTTAGTAGAGGTATGTACAGGTGATCCCAGCACTGGGGTGCGAAATGTGGCTCACATGTGCGCGTGCCGCACTGACGTCAAGGGCGTATCCACATTTCAGCTTTCCCTTACCAGCCTTGTAACCAAACGTATTTACATGGTCTGCTACTGCCACCTACGCATTCAAACGCTCCTGTGGCCCTGAGATTGTTGACAAGCAGGAAAAAATCTGCAGGACTGGCCTGGAGCCAGGCACAACCTCTGGGCGCCAGCCCCTTACATTTCCTAAAAAAAAACTCCCTCCCCTATACTCACAGAAGGACGATGACAATGAAAAACTAACTCTCATCTACGCCGCAGAAACTCTATATCGAGCGCTCCCTAGACAACCAAACACCTGCATGTGTGAAGCCAGGCGATCAAGTAAACAAACGAAACAATGCTGTCTGTAGCCCGTCTTGGAAATCAAGCCCCCGAGAACCATATCAGCCTCACCACCTGACATTTGACACGCGTGGCGCCAGTGCAAGCCCGCCAGCGGCTCTGCAACCCTCAATCCGAGCAACATGATGATTGTCCAGTCCCATCCATCCCTGCAAGCCCGTCGTCCTGTTTCTCCCAACGGAAGCGTTGCCGTAGGAAACCACCCCAAAATTCCCACCGAGGCCGCGGTGCTGTTACCTTCCCTTTCAGCGCTGCAGCTCTGCAACGAGTCACAACCCTACCTACATCGGCTGTGACAAAAGTTACCTGATCGTTCAAGCCCAGAAGCCACAAAGACCGTCACTGCCCATCCTCACTCGCTCAACTGTCGACCATGCCAAATCTCTTGGGCGGCCGCCTGGTGCGCTGGGGCCTGGATTTGGACACAGAGATTTGTTTGCTGGAGGAGGCGCCAACGCCGTCGTGAGGAAGCGAGGCTTTTGTCACGTGAGTCGACGCCGACGTCATGCTCGTTGTGATGACCGCTGGCGTCGATGAAGAGCTGGGTCCGGGTGCTGCTTCATTAGAGCAGCTGGCTTCACAGTCCCGCTGCAGTTGTTGATCCAGATCCAGCAAGACATCATTCTCAAAAGAGGGGTTCCTCTCTGGTCCTGGATGCGATTCTGGGAGACAAGGGGGAACTGGAAGAGTGGTACTGCCGGGGACGGGATGGCTTGTCTGCTGGGTTGCTTAAAAAAAAGAGTTTCACAGCAATGCAGGAACCTTTTGGTGGAGAAACATTTGTGTTTTCTGTTAGAAAGTGCGCAGATTGGACGCGTTGCTAAGTACAAGGTATTAAAGGTACGCGTGACTATGGTGTTAGGCAGGTTGAGGTGCCTACCACAGGGGAGGGAGGCCGAAGGTAATAAGGGTAGAACGAATGTTCGTCGAGAGGAGGAGACTCTGGCAGCTACCTAGGTACATAACGATGTCCGTTCTGTGGTACTGGCAAGCACATTCGCGACAAGCTGTGAAGCTGGCTCCCGGTCATTCAAGGGTTAGGGTGTTTTTAGGGGTCTGGCATACCTATGTAAGTGATGGACCCCAAACAACTGTTTTTGGAACATCAGCAATAACAAGTATACTATGTGTGAGAAGAGGGCAAAGGTTGATTGTTCAGAGAGTTAGTTAATTTGTTCGAGCCAAGTTCAATGCTACGGAACTGCTTGGGTTTCAATGTATGACTTCGCAGTGTCCCAGCAGTGCAATGGGTGAGCTAATCAACGATGTATGTAATCCATCGGATTTTGCCCACTTGCAACTGTGAATTTTGCCTCTCTTCGTTCTGACCTAGACTAAAAATTCTCCATGTTTCCGCTAATGTTCTCTCTGTTGTTTCGCCATCTGTATGACCCCTGCCTGGTTCCCATGTCCCAAAGACCGAAGCTCAATAACCCACTCGCCAATTTTTGGTCATCACTTTCCTCCATGTTAGCTTCCTATATTGCTCCAAGCCCACGGCGGCTTCATATCTTCCTGTTCTGTTGATCGCTCGAACTCCGTTGATGCTCCCATTGAATCTCTCCCTGCCAGAATTCCCCCCTAAAAACTAACCCCTCTCATCCTCTTCCCTCCCTCCCTCAGGTACCTGTCCCTCTCAACACCTGCCAACTTCAAACTGACCAGGAAAACCATGTAATTCGTCGCCACTTTCACAAAATCCTCCAAGCGCATCTCTCCCCAATCCCTCTTCAAGCTATCGTCCAGCACCATGCTTTCCACCACCGCTTGCCACCTCTTCTCATGCTGTCCAGCCCTGGCAGCCGCCTTGATTGCCTTTGTAGGGTATTCGTTCAGGAGGTCACCTTCGATTCCAAGAAATTCGTCTTCAAAGATGTATTCCAAGTTATGGAAGTAATGGTGGAGTTTGTAAAGTGTCAGGGGATGTTCGGAAACGGGGGAGATAAAGAAGTGCGAGGTGAGTTGGCACATGTAGTCGGATTGGATGTGGTCGAGGGTTTGGATGATGTTTTCCGGGCGGGTGTATGGGCACAGGGGGACCTGGTAAATGATGCAGAGGAGGTCGAAGAGAGGGTTGATGATGGACTCGAGAGTCACTTGAACTCCTGAGGACAAAAGAGCGTTAGAAAGTTGAAAGAAAGGGAAAGGTTGTCGAGTCCAGCTTTGGTGCTCGAAAGTTGAGAACAAAGTGAGGAAGGGGACAATGTTTGCTTGAACAAACTGACTTACTCTCTTTGGACCTATACACCTCCGGTGGGTAGATAAACCTACTCGGACGGGGACGTTGGGGTGTCTGAGGCGGAGTCAAGGACATCTTGTCCAGATCCTTCTTCTTCTCTGGAAAGCAACCGGGAGGAAACTTTGAAAGCAACCACAAGCAACCCAAGAACACAACAAGCCAGGAGAACGCGCAGAACTTTCTGTCCGTGAAGACGCCAAAACCGACGTAAGAAGAGCGCGGAAGGCCGCCAGCGCCAGGGGATGATGCGGTTGAGGATGTCTCTGACGAAGGACAAGGCGGCCGAGTTTGCAAAAGACCCCAGGTTCAAAAGAAGAAAGAAGGGCCGAGTTCGAGGGCGGAAAGTGTAATGGGCCAAGGAAGATGCTGTGAATGCCGACGGGAATAGCTGTTGCGTGGGTGAGGGTCGCAGAAGTGCTTGCATCGAGCTAGTTGTCGGTCGCGAGAAGGATGCTGGTGGCAAAATGTCGAGGCTTTTATGTCCTGAAGATGATCCAGAATATCGTTTGTCAAGTCGCTGATGTCTATTCAGACACAATCTTCGCATTCCTATTCTGTTGGTATTGTGATCAGATTGTGATGAGTCGAAGTTCGAAGCAACGGTTGTCAACCAAAGTTTATATTTTTTACAATGGGATGGACAGCCAAACAATAGGATGAACAGTGAAACAGTTCGGAACCTGAAACTCAACTGCAGTGAAGAACAGGAGCGCGTGATGCAAAACCTGGATCTATGTTCAGAGGATAATATTCGTGATTATCGAACACTTTGGGAGATCAAGGTTCCTAGTGTGGTTTAGAGGTGAAATACGCTCCAACTGAGAAGACTTTGGAGTCAGATTGACGCCCGAATAAAGCACGATCATATTGTCGAGAACGACCTGAGGACTGGGTTAAGAGCATACCAGCACTCCTGGAAATTTTTGCTACATTTTCCACGGGGAATCACCTCACCCAAGACCGGCTGTGAGTAATGACGCAAGCCGTTTTCTGGTGGTTTTGCTCCAGGGGCTGCATCGAGAGGAAGTGCGGGCCACGAGGAGCAAAGACGAAGGTAGATCATAAAAGAACATGACCTCCGGAAGTTGGGCAATAGCACAAAAAGGACAAAACACAGCATCATCAACGTGTGAATCGAATCTCAAAATGACAGTTCTCGTAGACATCGACCCTCGGAAACAAGTACAAAGACCAGAAAACCGAGAAGCACGACAGGAGGAAGGTAAAGAAAATGATACAAGAACGGATGAAAGACACGAATCAGATACGAATAGAAACAGGATGATTCATGGAAGCAAGTTCAAGTTGTGAAGGAGGAGAAATTGGACGAAAGAGAACGAAATGATGAAACTTTGAAAAAGGACGAATTTATCATCGACCACACTCGATCCTCCAGAAAGGGTTGAGCCCTAAAGCCTCGAGTCTTGCTCAGAGGAAGTCGCGAAGGGTGCGCCCAAGATTCGATTGGAGCCAGGAGAGGTGTCGTGGCACTGAAGCGAGGAAGGTGCAAGTCTGGGGATTGTTCCCCCTGCCAAGACCCTGATCGGAACAAAACACCAAAAAAGACACCCGCGATACCCTGTCCAGCATCACCACCACTCACGAGCAAGCCCAGTGCAAAGGACTTGCAATGGTGGAATGACAAGATCATTCTATCCCCCATATAGAGATTCAACTGCTGTTTTGGCGGACTTTAGCCGTCACCTCCCTGCCTTCCAGCCGCTCTGTTCCAGTGCCGGAACCAAACACTCCAATGACACTCGCGGATAAAGTGTTATCTACAACACCCATTTAGGCAGTGCGATATCACCAATCATCTTCGATGCTTTATAGTATCCCCAGAGCAGTAGTATACCTAGCATCAAAATACATATGATATCGGAGACCTCATGGATGTGACGTGATGTCTTAAGAGTCTTGGACACGTTTCCTTCCATCAAGAACGAAGTGCATGTGAAAAAGAGTGAAGAACACCAACACCCATCACTACTAACGCCACGATCTCCGACTCTGCTCTACCTCAGAGCTCTTCATCGGTAGTCTCACGCACACCAAACAAACGACCATAATGGCCTGGCTCACCCGCACCCTCCTCCTCCTCTTGGGCCTGCTCGCCGCCCAATTCAGCATCGCAAAGACGAGCAACAACAACAAAGACGCACCGCCCCCCGTCCCCAACGCCAAAGACGACAACCTCGCCTACTACGAACCAATCTCCCCCTCCACCATCTACACCAGCAACTCCACCACCACCTCCCCCTCCTCAGACCCCAACACCACCCCCCCAACCACCGGGTGGTGGTCCCCCCCCCAGTCCCACTGCCTCCAATCCACCTACTGCATCTACACCAACCCCACACTCTCTCACAACCGCGGCATAGTCCTCATCACCAAACCCTCCGACTTCCAGAAAATCTCACGCCTCGACCACCACCTCTCCGCCGCCACCGACCGCATCGAAGCTTTTACTTCCACTTCTTCTGATGGCTCCGCTGCCCCCTTCTCAGAGAGTTACATCCTTTCCAAAGGCCGCGGATTAACCGCCACGGTCCCACTGCGGCGCGGAAAACCACTAGCTGTAGCGGCACCTGTACTAATAGTGCACAAGGACTTCTTCGCCGATATATGGCGGCGGTCGGAGCGGAATAAGTTGCTAGAGAAAGCGGTTAGTTTCCTACCGGAGAAGACGAGGGAAAGGTTTGATGGTCAACGACGGACCTTCGGTCCGGAAGGGACTGGGACAAAAAGGTCAATCGAGCAGATATTGCTTGCCTCCCCCTTTGAAATCGACTTGGGCAGCAACAGCTACACCCCCGTGGGCGTGGGTCAAGAGTCGATGCAAGCCGATCACTCAAAGCACTATGTCAACTATCCCGCCATGGCGCTGTTCACGCATTCTTGCCGGCCGAATGTGGCGTTCCACATCGACGGGAACCTGGCTCTGCGCACCACTGTTGCGAGGAAAGTTGCTCCAGGGGAGGAGTTGAGCGTTGCTTATATTGATCCGATGAGGCCACGCAAAGAGAGAATGGAGTGGGTTGGGAAATACCGTCCCTCTTCTGGATCAGGATCAGGATCAGGAGAAGGACAAGGACAAGGAGAAGGATGTCCGTGTCCTGCTTGCTCAGGCCATTACCCCTCTGTTCTGTCCAAACAACATGGGCATCCGCATACTTCTTCACCTGCCGAAGAGCTGGCCAAGTCTGACGCCCGACTTGCCGAGCTGGAGAGTATCCGGTCTGAGTTGCGCAACCATGAATCGCAAAAGGTAACGCCGGAGATGATTGAGAAGTTTCTCAAGTTGCATGTGGAAGAAGGGCTGGAGAGCAAAATGGCCGAGGCGTACGAGTTGGCGGCGACGAACTATAATTATCTGGGAGAGGACAGGAAGGCCAAGAAGTATGCGGATTTGGCGGTGCAGGCGGCGAGGATTGAGTACGGACGGGATGCGAACGATGTTATTGCTATGAGGATCATGGCGGGGGATGTGAGGGGACATTGGAGCTATCAGTACAAGGTTAAGAGGATGGGGGGTGCGTGATGGAAGAGGGATACCTGGATAAGTTGTTTGGTAGAAGGAGGAGGAGAAGAAGAGGGAGGACGAACAAGATTTGCTGCGTTGATGAGATAGCGTGATTATATGAAGTCAAAGTCCGAGTGCCCCTAGGCAAGCTCGAGCTGCTCACCCGCCTTCTCCCTATTGAAATCCTCCCTCCACACCTCCCTGTCAAACCGCAACACACTCTCCAACAACACCTGCGCCCCCCTCACGCAATCCTCCTCACTCGTAAACTCCTCCGGATGATGGCTCAACCCGCCCTTACTCGGCATAAAGATCATGCTCGTCGGGCACCTCTTGGCTGTGTTGACCGAATCATGACCAGCACCACTGACCATATGGGTATTGACTAGTCTCAAAGCCTGCTCTATATCCCCGGTTTCGGCTCCGAGAACAGAAAGAGCCGACTCCTTCACCGCCTTGATACACCCCTCATCAAACCCCTGGGAAGGCGAGTTCGTATCCTCCTGCCAGGTTACGGAGCAGGGCAAGCCACTGAACCCCGGCCTCTCGGCGGCGATGACGTCGAACTTTTTACGTAATCTGCTCTCAAACGAGACGAGTGTGTGGTCGGAGGGCGAGCGGATATCGAGCGAGAATTTGACCCTACCGGGAATGGTGTTGACGCTTCCCGGGAAGACTTGATAGACGCCGACGGAGACGAGGATGCCTTGCACTTCGCCTTTGTAGCGGGCGTAACGGATCATGGAGTTTGCGACCATTAAAGCGTCGGCGCGCTGAGCATAAGGGGTGGTTCCTGTATGAGCCTCTGTGATGATGGAAGTCAGTCTGGTTTTTATCCCATCTCTCAAGCGCAAAAAGAATACCATAACACTCACCTTTCCCAACAACATCGATTGTAAACCACTTGTACGCCTGACTCCCCCTCACCACGCCCACCTTCCTCCCTTTCGACTCCAATATCGGCCCCTGCTCAATATGCAGTTCAAAGTGCGCGGCCATCGGCATCTCCTCAAAACTGCACTTTTTGTCTCCCAAATACCCAATCCTTTCCAACTCTTCCTTCATCGCCTTTCCTTCCCCAGCAACCTCCTTCAACGAATGTGCCCTCTCCAACGGGATCTCCCCCGCCCACACCCCACTACTCACCATACTGACCGGAAACCGCGCTCCCTCCTCGTTCGTCCAGCACACCACGCCCACCGGTCTCCACGTCTTTACGTTCTGTTCTTTCAACACTCTCAACGCCTCCAGTCCCGCCATCACCCCCAGCACGCCATCATACCTTCCTCCCCTCGGCTGGGTATCGAGGTGACTACCCATCATCACGGGCGGCAGGTCGGAAACACCATGCCTAACAGCCCAAATATTCCCCATCTCATCCACCTCCACCTCACATCCCAGCCCTCTCGCTTCTTCCACAAACCAGTCCCTCACAGCTTTGTCCGCATCCGTCAGGGCCAAGCGATTCATGCCCGTGTCATTTTCCCCGGGACCCCAGCGGTGGGCGGCGCCGAACTGGGAGCATGTCTCGTGGATGTTTCGGGACAGCTGGTTGTGGGATTTGAGGAAGGTGGAGAGGGAGGAGATGTCTGAGTTGGAGGCTGGGGAATATGAAGATGCGGATCCTGGGACGGCGTCGGGAGGAGGGGTGTAGTTGTTGAGGTCGGGGGTTGTTGATGACTTTGGGCGGCGGCCGCGTCTTCGGGGGGTGCCTATTATCTCAGAGAGAGGCGTAGTTGTCGTTGGTGCTTGTTGTGATACATGTTCACCGGCGGAGGTGGTGGTGTTGGTGTTTTGAAGTCGGGAGGAAAGCGACACGAACCGGTCATGTTGATAGCTTGTCACTGTCAGTGCCGGGCGTGTGCTGAGTCCCCGCGTGGCCAAGCGTTTGACTGATGGGCGCATGATCTGTGGTATCATGACTGCCTTTTGATGCGTTACCGAAGTCGAAACAACTCAAACAGGAGGCGCAATGATGTGTTTTATACGAGAACTGAAGGAATTGAGTGTGTGGAAAGATTGAACGCGAATTTGGCTCGCGACAATCGGCGCCGTTAACAATGGGAGAGTGCAGTGGACTACCCTATTACCCCGCATCAATTGTATGCCGTCCCGATGGAGGGCGAAAATCAAGTCGAGGGCGGACTTCATCCATCACGAGGGGACAGAGAGGTTGGCCGATTGAGAAGATTTAAGTAATACATTGCGAAAGGGACGGGAGAATTGAATATGTAGAATGACGGATGTTAAGATACAGAAGCAGCAGAAAGTGAGGGCGCGGGACCAGGAATAAGATGTAGCCCTATCTGCTTCCCTGCAGCTTGGGTGGAAAAGGTGATAGCGGGATAACAGAGCGACAGCAAAAGATATTCCTGAGAGGATGGAAAGGGTGACGACCTCTCACATTTTCTTCTCCCTTCCTCCGTCCTGCATGTCCAGTGGAGATCCTGACAGGATTTCCACCTCGGAGAGTAGCTGTCATCACCAGGGTAATGCACTAACAGCAATGCTCGCAACGCCCACCCATTCACGCTAATCACATATCACTTAAAGCACTTTTAAACTTCTGGAAAAGATTATTGAATCATAAACATTAGGTATCATAACTATCATTAGAGAACATCACCTGTTACCACAGCACTTAGTACGCAACCATCGAGTGCAAGCCATCCAACTCCCTGTCCCAATTCCTGTGCTGGGCAATAGCATAGAAGAACTCTCCCAAGAACCCAGCAGCGCCCTTGGCAATCTTGACGGCATCCTTGAAGCTCTCAGCCTTGACCTGCCTGAGAGTGACAACTCCATAACTCTCATTCACCTCCGTCTCGTTGCTAACGGTAACCTGAGGCAAAGCGATCGCCTTGGCAACAAGATCAACTGCCTCGCCGGTAGCACCGATGGCCTTGAGGTGACCAAACGCCTCGCGGATCCAGTGCAGAGCACGACCGTTCTTGGAGAGCGCCTCAATAGCCTTGGCGCCGCCGGGGATGTAAATGGCGTCGACCATGGTCGAGCGGAAGCCCTCGAGGTGGTGGTGGGGCTGGACAGTAGAGTCGTTGGCGGCAGTGACCTTGGAGCGGCGGGGGCCAATAACAAGGGGGATGGCCAAATTGGCCGAGATGGCAGCATAGGCAGCGTCGTAAGCGACTTTATCGAACCCATCGGCGATGATGATGGCAACACGGCGGGACTTGATGGTCGGGGTCGCGGGAGGGAACTCGGTCTGGCTGAGATGAATGGTCTTCTTGCCGTGGTTGGGGTGGCTAGTGGTAGTGGGAGCCTCGCCGCCAACCATCTCGGCGACGGTCTGAGCAAGACCAAGGTCGATGTCAGCCAGACGCTGGACCATGCGGCCGTAGACAACAGGATCCTCGCAGTGGTCGAGCTCGAAGCTAAGAGCGTCGATGATGTGCTTCTTCTCGATTGGAGACATGGAGTTGAAGAAGAGCTGGGCCTGGCTGAAGTGCTCCTTGAACTTGGAGCTCTTGGCACGGGCCTTGATGCCAGCCACCTTTTCGGCGTACTCGAGGTAACCGCCCTCCTTGTGGGTAGCGGGAGGGCAGGCGTCGAAGCGGTTGGGGTAGTAGTTGACAGTGCCGCGAGAGATGGTGTGGCGCATGGCACCATCACGGTTGAAGTTCATGACGGGGCACACAGGGCGGTTGATGGGAAGCTCCTGGAAGTTAACACCAAGACGGGAGAGCTGGGTGTCAAAGTAGGAAAAGTTACGGCCCTGGAGAAGGGGGTCGTCGGAGAAGCCAATGCCGGAAACGACGTGGCTGGTGCAGAAAGCAATCTGCTCAGTCTGGGGGAAGAACTCGTCGGGGTTGCGGTTAAGCTCCATCTCACCAATGTAGCGGACGGGAACGAGGTCCTCGGGCCAGATCTTGGTAGCATCGAGGATATCGAAGTCAAACTTGTGCTCGTCCTCCTCGGCAATGGCCTGGATACCAAACTTCCACTTGGGATAGGCACCGTTCTCAATAGCCTCCCAGAGATCCTTGCGATGGAAATCGGGGTCCTGACCACCCAGCTTCAAGGCCTCATCCCAAACGAGGGAGTGGACACCGAGCTCGGGAAGCCAGTGGAATTTGACAAAGTGACGCTTGCCCTGGGCGTTGATGAGAGTAAAGGTGTTGACACCGAAACCCTGCATCATGCGGAAGGAACGGGGAATGCCGCGATCACTCATGGCCCACGTGAACATGTGAGTGGCCTCGGTGTGGTTAAATTGGAAATCCCAGAAGTTGTTGTGAGCAGACTGGGCCTGGGGGACCTCGTTGTGCGGCTCGGGCTTGCCAGCGTGGATGACATCGGGGAACTTGATGGCGTCCTGGATGAAGAAGACGGGGATATTGTTGCCGACAAGATCCCAGTTACCCTCCTCTGTGTAGAACTTGGTGGCGAAACCACGGACATCACGAACAGTGTCGGCACTGCCCCTGCTTCCGAGGACGGTAGAGAAGCGCACAAAGACGGGAGTCTCGCGCGAGGTATCGGTAAGGACAGGGGCGAATGTGAGATCGGAGGCGCTCTCGTAGACTCTGAACTTGCCAAAGGCACCGCTGCCACGGGCGTGGACTACTCGCTCCGGGATTCTCTCGTGGTCGAAGCGCATGATCTACAACGAAAATGTTAGTAGGCGCATATGAAAGGATGGAATGCGACTAGACGTACCCTTTCACGAGCAAAGGGGTCCTCGAGGAGAGAAGGACCAATCTTGTCATCGCTGACGATCCTAAGCCAGTCGTCGGCCGTGGTCTGCTTGACACCATAGTCGGTGGTGAGGCGGGCATCCTTGCCGGTCTCCTTGAACTCGTTCTTGAGATCATCAACCTTTTTGCTGCCGGGGGCGCTGGTGAGAGCCTCCTTGGCCTTTTGACCGGCCTGGCTGATGATGTTGGACATGGTGGGATTAGACTGCTGGAGAATGTGTTCTGTTGGTGGTTCTGCTGCAGGGTCTAGAGTTGGGTAATGCAACGCCAACCGTTGCATGAAGTTGTGAGGTATAAGGAGGAAGAGGAAGAGGAAGAGGGATGGACTGGAGAATTAGGAATGGAGAGAGTGTTTCTGTTATGTATACACACATCTGTATCCATGACGTCAGATCACAATGCTGTCAGTGCATTCCCCCTCAACCTCCCAATAGGACTGCAAGCATTCATACTGCCGTAGACTACCCGTTGGGGATTGGAGGTCAGTTCCTGTCTGATTCCCCAACTCTTTCTGTCTATGACAGCTGTTTCTATACAATTGCTGGCTTCAAGGCCTGGAACAGGGAGATCTTGGGCGATCAGCCGAGGGCAGCCATTGCGGGGTTCATACATTCCAGTTGCAACTGTTCAATATTCTGCCAGGAACGGACATGTGTCGGAGACTTCGGCCGGTAGAGGTAGTTTCACTTGCTTATTGATGTGATTTGGGAAAGTGTCCGAGATGATCGAGATCTCTAGAGGAAAGAACATGGGAAAGGAGAAGGACGAGGTGGGGCCAAGTGTTCGGAAAGGGAACCTCAATGGCACAAAGTCAAAGATGGTGATGTCATTGTTAAGAGATCGAGTGGGGTCGAACCAAACGTCCGTCTGCAATTGGATGTCCAATCATTGCTTTTCTGATTATTTTTAAACCGGCACTTGCCAGAGACGAGCACACGAGCCAGAAATCAACGCAGGGCCGGGGAATAGTTCGAGTTGTTGATTTTCCGGAGAGTTGTCTCCGTCTTCACAGAGGCGCCATGTTGTGAATCAGATGTCTTACTTATCAGTTCACTAACACAAGACAGGCTGACGTCACACACAGATCCGTTAGCGCATTGTGTTAGGGTGGCCATAGCTCCTGAAGCTCCAGGCAGGCATCGCGAACTCTTGTGAGCTTCTCTTTGACTGCAACACTCGCCGTCCGCTTCATATTGTCGCCCATTTGCTCCTCCGTCCATCAATCAAAAATAATGCCTTGTTTGGCTTCTTTTCACTCTTTCTGGGAATTCAGTTCCACTACGACACGCAGTCCGATTTGCGAAAAAAAGATGCGGACTCGAGTCCAATTAATCGCCCACCCAATGTCAGTGCGATCGACTCCGGACGGGAGCGGCCCGTCTCACAGCTCATAGCCCAAGTGGAAAGCCATAGAGTGGACACACACCACCAGGTCAAATTTCACCTTTCGACTCGGAATGGTTATCGGGAATCTTCAATCGCCCAACCACTTCAATCACACACAACATGCCTACCGACGGGTCCGGCGGTCGCTGGCTGTTCCTGTTCGCGTCATCTTGTTAAGGGAGCACAGGTTGGTGCGTGCCCTGTTAAGGGATGCTCGTCGGAACTTCCAGCTTTCTCAAGCTACGATATCTTTTCCGCCGTCTTCGGCACTCATTTTGCGACTTCTCAATCTTGTCCGTATTTTCTTGTTGGTGTGGTCTGGCCGATGCAGTTGTCATCGAGCTAACAGAGCTCAGCCTCAAGCTGCCCTGTGCGAGGTGCTGTATCCGTCACCAACAAGCCTCCCACAACATGAAAGGTCTAGAACATCAACACCACCCTTCCATGCCTCTCTCCCCTTCCACAGACATAATCTGATTCAGCTGACCGTTGAGACAGCCGCACCTGAAATTCTGTACTCAAGGGCAGACCAGAAGGCGTTTTTCACTTCTTTGATGGCCGAGGTCTTATCCATGTCAACATCAGAGCCACTGCATCAGACCACAGCCATCAGCCACAGCCATCAGAGGCTCCTCTACATCTCCATCCCTGCAGCCCTAACAAAACGTCGCCAAGGTTCCGTCGTCTTCCAAGTTCCTTACCCTGCGACAGACGACTTCTTCATCTTCCTTTCCCCTTTCTCGACCTCGCTCGGTCTCAGATGTCGGCCTTTACGAGTATCTAGAAGTCTAGAACCCCATCCGTTTTATGTCTTCCGACTTCCTTACCCGCGCGTCTACCCATACCGTGGCTTTGATCCTTCGACCTGGCCGCAGAAAAGTCAAGGCAGTCTGGCGACTAGATGTCCACTCGACAAAACGTATTAAAGCCACACCTGCCTGCGGGTGGCTTGAGATGATGGACGGGTTACATGTGAGATTGCGGCACAGAGAAAAGTCTTGATGTCGCAACCCGCATCCGGAGGAGCAAGTGTGCCTCTTTTTATGTTGGTGCCTCTTGGCTGCCTCTCTGGACGGTGGCCTCCCAAGCGCCTTTCGATAACCCAAAGGCATCAAAACAATACTTATAAATATCGAGTCCATATCTTTGCATCCAAGACAAAAAATGTCATATTTAAGGATCTCATGCAAGTCGACCCACTATCGCGGTTTGCCCGTTCTGTCCGACACCTATCATTCGCAGACACATGGACGCTACTGCATGGGTTGATGTCCTGCATGTTATCGCCCACTTCCCTGTCGTCAATCCGCCACACGGCGACGTTATAGAGGCAACAATACGCCATATGGTGCCCTCACTGCCCTGTTATACTTTGTGTTGGCACCCAGGCCAATAGGACAAACAACAAGCACGCATTCTATAACAAGCTGGAACCCCCGACATCTTATTCACCAAAGGCTTGGCCGGATCAACCCCACTCCGCTTGTCCCGCATCACGCCAGTCACAACTCAATTCCCCTCCAAAAAACAGTCAACGCCCAACTCCGGCACCTCATCCCGGTCAGACACCGACATGCCTACCGACTCATCCGATATCAATCGGCGGCCCTCGACCAAGAGGTGGTCGACAACCGAGAGTCTGCGCCGCGGCAGAGGCCCTCCGACATGCCGCGTCCCTCAGTGCAGAGACACAGCAGTGCCCATTGCAGGAGCCTTTGATGACCAGATCCTTCTCTCCCTCTACTGTAAACGACGTATGTGGACTATCTTGGACTCCATCTCACACTGAGAACTAACAAGCGCCAATGTGTAGACACATGCCGATGGGAGCATCCCCCCTACGACAGGAGCTGTTGCCCCGACCCTGTAACGACAGGGCAAGACCTATGTGACCACCGTAGGAGCCTCACCGCACTTGCTCTGTCGCCATCATGATCTTGGCTGACTATCCCCAGACGAAAAACTTCTATCATGCGCATGCACAACGGAACCCTGTCTGCAGAAGAGAGCATATGAAGAAGTTGTTGACAGTGCTGACCCAACGGCCCCTTGGTTTTGTTCTACTCATCGCTGTGGCCATGATAGGTGCGATAAGGAAGGTACCGGCAGTGACCAACATAATCGGCGATGCGACAAGCACCAGCGATGCGTTGTGCCGGACTGCATGTCACCGCCAGACGTTGAAAACGACAGCTTCTACTGCAAGCAACATACTTGCAGAAGCGCCCACTGTCCCAACGTCGCCAAGAAAAACAACCTCTGCACGGAGCATCAGCGGTGTGATCGCGAAGGGTGTCACAAACCTCGATATTGGCCCGACACTGGACTCGACGATCTGGATGCACCACCATTGTGTGAAACACACTTCAAGCAGAAAGCTCGATGTGCGAACCCAGATTGCAGACGACAAAAGGAAAAGGGAAAGGGCCGGTACTGTTCCGAGCATGAGTGTAAGGCTGGAGAGTGTCCAGAGGAGAGAGGCAGTTCTGGAAGTCCTTACTGCCACAAGCGTAAGACATCATACTGGCCGAGTGTCATAAGCGTTGTCGGCTAACCACACTGATAGATCGCTGCAGGAAGGACGGCTGTCCTAATCCTCTCGTCAACGGCTCAGGTACCAGCACCGGCCCTTTCTGCCCGAAACATACCTGCAAGGTCCCATCGTGTCAACGAAACACCGCAACGGCCAACTCCTCTCACTGCGAGATGCACACCTGCGGCAAGCCAGCTTGCACCAATCCAGCCGACACCGCCACCAGCTTGACAAGCTCCGGGAAGCCCTCCCCTTCCCTCTGCAAGCTACACAAATGCAAGATTGTCTCCTGTCCCGAAGAAGCGACGCCCATCTCCGAGACCACAGCAGGCTACTGCCTCGCCAAGCACGGGTGTGTCGAGACCGACTGCCTGAAAGGCCGAATCTACGACGATCAAGGAACACCCTTCGAGCGATGCGCCGATCATGAACGGCAACGGTGGAAAGATGCGGGAAGGAGAGACGCTGAAGAGGCCAGAGAGGAAGAGGACGCGCTACGAAAGAAGAGGCAGCTCAAGAAAGACAAGGAACAGAAGGAGGAGAGGGAATCATTTCTGCAGGAGAAAGAGACGTTGATGAAGGAAAATCAGACGTTGCAGAAAGAAAAGCATGACTTGATGGTTATGTTACAAAAGGTCAATCAGTACAAGAAGGAGATGGAGAGGCTGGAACAAGAGAACGAAGATCTTTTTGCAGAAAAGGAGGAGCTACGAGACGCCCACGAAGCGCATCAAAAGAGGTTGCGAAAAGGACGAAGACCCTCAATGGCCGCTCCCAGCCCGGCATTCTACCCCAACGGCATTCCGGCTACAGCTGCCGGACCAGGAGGATATCCTCCGTTCGGGCCACCGGACGGCCATCCATTCACAGGACCAGGCCCCATGCCAATACCTGGGATGAACGGCAGCAAACTAGGGAGGGAATCTCCCATTAGCCGCAGCTTCCGTGGCAGTGCTTGGGACACATCCCGGGACTCTCTCCTCTCACATCAGCACGATGATCACGAGTACCCCTACTACTCGGAAGAAGACAGAGGCGGGACACCAACAGACATCTCGTTCGACCACAGCAGCGAGCATGACCCCTCCCAGCCACAACGGGGACGCATCCGTGACGTTCCCTTGGACTGGCGGGAGCCGCCTACACCCGGGCGCGAGCCGCGTGGTAGAGAAGCTAGAGAGCTGAGGGATAAATCGAGAGGTAGGGTCAGAGGCGGCACTACTGAGACAATCAAGGAAGCTGGAGCAGTCGCAAGAAGTCCAAGGGATAAGAGCAAGCCGAGACGAACAAAGAGCAAACATCGAGGGACAACTGGGGGGTACGGGGCTTATGATGCTATGAGGAGACGGAGCGGTGCGGGTCTGAGCCAGTGGCAAGGAGATGCCACGCAAGCACCACCGTTGTCATCAAGGAGGTCAAAGACCTTCGGAACGGGCAAGCCGAGGCCTGTGAGTATGGCGGGGAGTGTTCCTGATGCATATGGTGGAGGAGGATATGGTCATGCTGCCCCTGGACATATGGGGTATTGGGGGCAGAGGGGACATGGGGAGTACTATGATAGTGAGGAATGACACAGGAGCTGAGAATAACGGTACGTAAATTGGATAGAATGGATGTCCTGTTCTCTCAAACCCGCCTGTAGTCATGGTTGGAAAGTATCTCGTCCCCCAACATTAGGTATGCTTGGTTTGAAGTCAAGTTTTGTCGCCAATCGTTCCTTCCTGATGATCATGATGCTTTCTACCCCTTTCCTCACTTGAAGGAAACCGCATCTCGTCTTCAACACTAACCGCACCTTCCACGCTTCCGTGACAGCCAGGGCTCAAGCCCTTCCGAGCACCCGGCTGACCATTTTGAGTTTCTGAGGTATGAACGCTAGGGAAGTATGTGCGTCATGCATACTGTCTCTTAGAGGACCCCCAAGGCTTCAGGTCACGGTGTTTGAAACCCAAAGAAGGAGGCTTAAGTGTCCTGGAAGGGCAAGGGGGAGGCGGCGTTGATTCGAGGTGTGTGCGGGTCGGGTTCTTGTTATGATGACCTGACAATGAAAGCAATAGTGGTTGCAGGTACCTTTGGGGATTGGAGTGCGAGAATTGTAGTTGATAAGCTGATTCCGCAGGAACGAATTACTGTGGATGACGATATGGGGCAAGTGTTGAGAAGCCTTCCTTTTTCTTCTTCCTCTCCTAGAGGTACCTACCTAGGTAAACGTTGTTTCCTCCGCCGCCCCTGGCAGACAACAGATCGATGCAACGCTCCAGTAATTCCCCCACGGCAGATCAAATTCCCTCTCTCAAGATTTCTTTCTACTTCGGACTCTTGTTGTTCTCTTACCAAACCCCCCCCGAAGCGTATCCCCACTTAGCTACGGCGTCGATATCAGTTTCCGAGCATCCGACAGGCACGTCTTACGAAATCATTCGTTACGACATCGACACACTCGCGTTTATTTCCAATCAATTTTTCTACTCCCAAGCTTCCGTCGAAATGGACAAGCTCCCACAAGAGTTGATGGACGAAATCGCCGAACATCTCTTCGATCTATGCCTATCCCACCCCGTCTCTCCCATCATCGCACCACTTCGCTACCTCTAATCCCCTCCTATATTAAGCGCCTCCTGGATCTCGCCTACCGCTCCTTCGCCCTCAAATGGTGCACTCTCAGTTATATAGTACACATGCTCGATAAGACCAAAGGAATTGGAATAACGTCAAGTCGTTTCGGAGAATAGACAGGAAGTTATATATCGAAGACAAAAGCCAATTTAAGAAGTACGGAATCTTTTTTCTTGTGTGTCTTAAGGGGGTGTACCCTCTGTTGAGGGATTGGTGGACTCCACTAGACGCTGATGTTGATTTTTCAGGGCCGGCCTTGCATCTTTTGTGTTGAAGGATACGATGCTTTCAGCAGCGCAGCCCGATCCCACGTAGACGGCTGGTTTGGAGCCTTCTTTCTCCATCACCAAAACATAAACTCCCCATTCGTTCCGCGAAAATTCATTCGACAGGGTCTTCAGCAGTGTCGTTGTCGGGGGAGTACTATTAGTAAGGATAGTTGCAACACCGGGAGAAAACTTGAGGGTTGTATGGCATTCCATTTGCCTGACAACAGCTTTCTGCGACAGCGCCTGACCTTATTGCCCCGCAATGGCAAACACCGTGGAGCTTTTACCTATATGGCGCTTCTTGCCGTTCGACCTCGTACAGGAAATCCTTGACCACTTTACCGACCATGTCATTGCCTCCTGCGACTACAACGACGACCCTTCCCACGAGCAATATCGCAACCCCGGGTTTACCCTTCCAACTTTATCAACACTGGAAAACCTTCCGTCAAGACAGCCTTTTCGAATTCTAGAGGCAGCGAACTCATGAGCCACACGGGAACTTCAACATGGAACCAACTCCCATCATCGAGTACCACAGACAGCCTATCACCCTTCTCGAGATACCTACATCCAGTTCCGAAGAACCTTTCAAGCTACAGCTGTTCAACCCCAAATATCGAGAAGGAGACAGAGACGAAGGATTCTACCCAGCCATTGATCCTAACAAATGGACCAATTATCCCTGGGAAGCTGACCGGAACTTCAAAGAATTGGTGGTGAGGATCAAGGGCCTCTCTGGCTTGCTGGAGTGGGAAAGAATCGACAAGCTATCAGATTGGGTTTATCAGAGACGGAAACCGTAAATTGAGGAAGAACGGGGCCCCCCAGCATGATGAGTACCTCAATTCGGATGAGGAAAAGTGGGAAGAGGGTGAGGAAGGGGGGAGGGGAGTAGGAAGAGCAAGGTACAACACATGACGCCGACGAAAAAGCGTCCAGTGAACATGACTCTTTGGAGGAAGATATCGAACTTCAAACCCTGATCGAAGAACACAACTGGGCTAGTGGGGCGTAAACTTGCAATACACTTCTCTACCTATTTTCCAACATGGAACCCGTCGTCTCTAAGAAGGAGACCCCATTAACTGCGAACCAAGCATGGGCCAACATAGAATACACAATACAAGAATAGAAGCGAATAACCTGCAACAACGCAAAACCCAAAAGGCAAATCTTACAAGTGACGCTACATCTCCATCTCGCAATCCGACCCCGCATCACGTCCTCGTACATTCCTACTGCTCTCTGACCTCCTCCGTTGATCCGTGTCCGAATCCGTGATGACTGTGTCCCACCATCTTGCTCGGTTTGGTCCGTGGCCTGGGCCTGTTGAACTACCTGCTTTTTGACGTGGTTAGCTTAAAGTCTCTTGACAGACTGGAGACTCGAAGCAGACTCACCTTCACTTGGCCCTGGACTTGCTCTCCCGGCACTTGATGCCGCACTGGCGTTTGCTGGGCTCCATGTTGTTTCCTCTTGTTGTGGCTGTGACTGTGACTGTGACTGTGGGTGTACTCCTGCTGCTGCTGCTGCCGCTGCCGCCGCCGCTACTGCTTGAGTGGCAATGTAACTTTGTACTTGACTTTGTGGTGGTTGCGTTTGTGGTTGCCCTCTCGTTGTTCTCGCGGTTGCTGTTGTTGAGCTCCTCCTTGAACTTCCTTCTCCCATCATCACTTCTCCTTGCCCCTGGCCACTTTGCCCAGCCTGACTTTGTACTTGCCCCATCGCTTGCCCTCCTGCCTGCCCGACTCCTTGTGTCCCGCCCTGCGTCCCTTGGGTCTGACAGGTAGTAACCATCAAATAATTCAACCTCCTCCCGACATCCCCCCTCCCTCTATCTAACCGGACCTGCACTGTCCCCCCTCCTTGTCCCCCTTCCCCGTTCTGAACCTGCCCCTCCCGCCCCTGCCCCTGTGCCTGTGACTGACTCCTAACCCCCTCCACAAACCCCCTCACATCCTCCGCCCTAACCCACTCCACATCGCCCACAAGCTGCTTCGCAGTACTAGAAATACTAAACAACTGCAGCTCCACTTCACTCATCTTGCCCACCTCCTCCCGCAGCCGGGGGTGCAGTTTCATGCACTCCGCCAAATCGTTGCACTTGTCCAACAGCGAATAGCGCAGTTCGTGGTCGGACGAGAACAAAACGGCGGCGTGCGCGAGTCGTTTCCAGATGCGCTGCCGGGCTTTGAGGGAGTCGAGTTCGGCCGAGAGGGAGGCGATGCGGGCGTCGGTTTGCGCGTAGGAAGGGAAGGTGGAGAGGAGAGAGGTGGCGGCGTGGGCGGTTGCTGTGCGGTCGGTGGTTGATTGTTGTTGTGCGGTGTTGGGGGCTGGAAAGGAGGGGGAGGGGAGGCCGCCGCCGCCGCCGCCGGGGGAAGTGCCAGGGCTGGAATTGGACGGGCCGGGGTGGTTGGGGCCGCCGCCGGGGCCGTGTGGAGGGTGGGACATTGTTGTTGTGGTTTTGAGGTCGATGGTGTGATGGTGGGTGATGGCGGAGTGGGAGGATGGCACAGTCGAGGTGTTTCGAAGACTGTGGAATACGGGGACGTTAGTTTGATTGGATTGCTGGGGGTGACGGGGGCCGTGTGGGACTTGCCTACTGCTTGGTGTATCTATCCAGTTGAAGATTGGAATTGTGGTTGAAGTAAGACCTGTTTTTTTTCGTCTTCCGACAATGTGTCAATCGATTGACATCAATGAGGGACCCGCCAGAGGGCCGGAACGAAAGGATATAAAAACCGGATCTTCCCTCAAGCTCGGAGAATTTACCCCTGGTGCATCACATGCAAGCACAAAAAAGGAAGGAAGAAAAAAACGGTTACAACCAACATACGCAATCCTGGAGAGGGCCTCGTCCAAGTCGTTCGACCTTCCATCCATGAACATGCAGATTGCAGATTAAAGATGCAATTTGGGGGCCGGCTCACGGACATTTCGGGTCCAGTCCCTTGTCCAGTCCATCCAGTCCCCATGTTGCCCCAAGCCCGCAAGCCGGGAAGGATTTCACGAGGATGATCGCAAATAGGGCCGGGACATGGACATGGGCGGACCCCAGTCTGGTTTCCATCTTGCGTAAGGTATGACTGAGAAGCCGATTCTCCTTTTTCTTTTTCTTTTCTTGGCCCCTCCCCCCTGGTTGCTTGTAGGGTTCCAGCCCGACTTTTACCAAGCCTGACAAACGCTCGGATATGCCCCATTTAACGGTCAACCGGTTAACGTCACATCAGAGAATCCGCTTCGCTCCAGGGCACATGAACCGGTTCTGATAACAGTGGAGACACTTGGGAAGCGGCGGCAGGCGCCAAATTCGTAACCAACGCCGTTCTGCGGTGCGGGTCCTGTCGTTCAGTGTGTCGAGCCGTTCTTCACGAAAAGGAGGAGCCAGTGTTCCACTCGTTGGATTCGTCTCCAGACTGTCGGGTCCCTCTGTGTCTCCTGATTCGATGGAAGGGCCGCCGGGATGGAACCCCCGGTGACATGGAGAACCGAACTAGGGGAGCAAGGACACTAATGGGCGGATGATAGTGTGGGATGCCGGATGCTACACCAGCCAACTGCATGACTACGACTCCAGGGAGAGTCAAGGCTCTCGCTGGATTTAATTTCCTGGCTTTGCAGGTATGAAAGTGCTGGGTCCATCCAGTCCGGTCTTTCATCGTCAGTGTAGCTCGGATATGCTTTTCTCGGCCTGGCTCGCCTGTTTCGCCTATCCCCGTTTAACCGTTAGAACTGCACGATGGCCAGAGCACGGTGACAGTGAAAGTGATAGTAGGGGGACAGTCAGGGCTTATCACCTTCTTGATCCGCTAACCGGTCAGGGCTTGCATGGGGGGCGCTCCACGGCTCCCCCCTAATCGCCGCCTCACGGACCCGCGGAAGCGGACGGAATGATCCGAGGAATGATTGATGGGCAGCTAGTAAGGGACGGGGCGCACGGGGACACGCCGACATCTCACTCCGTTCACGGATCATCGCCCGTGCATGTTGTGCATTGCCCGCATTGCCTCGGTAGTGCCAAACAGGCAGTGCTTGCTAGTGTTATCTCCAACGGTGGAACGGTGGAGGGTATCCGCACCAGTGTTCACTTGATTGACCGGTTGGGGCCGGACGGGGCCGTAAGCTGGGGACGGGAATAGCACCAGCCTGGCAGTTGGGCCACAGGTGCTGATGGAGTGAGACATGCCGGACACCAAGAAAGGGAAAAATCAACATTGACTGCACGACCAGACACTCGCAAGAGTCGAAGGAGCGAAACATGTGGGGCCAACCGATGCAACCCTTAGAGCCGAGAGCAGTTGGGATAAGCGGAGGATATGGAAGATCAAATGTGAGACAGCGAAGAAAGCATGTGTCTTGGTTCGAGAAGCGCGTGATATCTCGTACATGTGCAATATGTGGGTAGCATATGACGAGTATGTCTCATCTTGTTGGTTCTTCTTTTCCAGTCTTGGATAGAGCCCTTGGATAAAGGGGGCAGTGAAGGTGGCGTGCCTGTATCTGTGTGCCTTGTCTATGATGGATATAGAACGGAGAGAAGGAGCAAGGGAAATTCTAGATTACATGCTGGCCGTCGTCATAAGGACACGCAAAGACCAATGGCGGTTCTCCGGTTCGTCCTAGCTGGCGGTACAAATCTTGATGATCCCGGTTGACGGTTGGCATCTAATATGCAGGCGGCCCGCATTACTTGGCAACGGCAGCGG
Organism: Neurospora sp. FGSC 26628; assembly: GCA_009805345.1. Classification (NCBI taxonomy): domain Eukaryota; kingdom Fungi; phylum Ascomycota; class Sordariomycetes; order Sordariales; family Sordariaceae; genus Neurospora; species Neurospora sp. FGSC 26628. Next base: position 294,699 of record RAOO01000035.1, read on the forward strand.
CGGCAACCGGGGCAGTGAGGGCCTTCTGGACAGCCTTGTCCTTGCCACCCCAGTAGTGCCAGTCAAGGTAGCGGTAACCCTGGGTGAGCTGGGCGCCGGCGTTGACGAAATGGCAGCCGAACAGGAGGTAGTTGCGGGGAGTGACGGCAAGGGCGTAGCGCATGAAGACAAAGGCGTAAATGGAGAGGGCACCGGTCATCTGGCCCGAGATGCTGTAGTGAATAGGGTCAGTCTCGGTGCCCAGTAAGGTCGTGGGAGATGCTTACAGTTCAGGGCTCTTCTGGGTATCGAGGACGGCAGCAATGGGAATACCGAAGTTGGAGGCAGGACCCCAGAAGTCTAGATGAGATGAGAAGGATCAGTCAGTGAGGTTGTTAAACAAAGTTTGTGAGCCCCCATTCCGAATGCAAGATAGCACCGCGCCCGGTTGGTAGAGCAGTTGGATGAGATGTGACGGCCCCCATATGCGGACCATGGATCGCCAGTGGGATTGGTTTATTTTCCGAGCAACAAAAAATTGGTGAGGTGAGGGCAGTCAAACTGGCGAGGGATATGAACTCGGATCCCATTCATGACTTGATGAGCATTGAGTTGAGTGATGTGATGACGCTGGGGAGTGAGGTGAGATGCAGGTTGAGAAAGAGTTCGTCCGATGATCGGGCATCGGGCCAGTTTTTTTGCCAGGGCAACCAGCTTGCGAGTAAACAGAACCAAAAAAAGGAGAGTAAACAACGTACGGGTCGAGCACAGATAGTCGGCCACAGGATTGCTCCTGATCTTGGCGTTGAGGGCCTTGACAACGGCAGCCATTTTGACGGTATTGGAAGGTGAGGGCGACGGTGGTGGTCGGTGACTTGCTGACGGTGTCGGGGCCTGAATTCGGAGCTGGTTCTGCTGCTGTCCTTGTTCTGCGGCCGCCAGAGTTGGAGATTGGACATGTCAATTGTGGGGCCTCCAGCTGGGTTTTGTTGGGGGATTTTCCGTGCGGGTTGCCAGCCGCGACGGTCTGTCAGCGGCCCTTGACGGCCCCTGGCGGACCGGTAGAGGCACGTGATGGGACAATACACTCGGGACTTGTGTTTGCCAGCCCATTGAAGCAAACATTTCTCCGAGCTGAAATGAATGGAACAGGTGTCCCTTGTTCAAGGGAAACAATCCACCAGCTCGGCGGCTTTTCTGTGTTGAGCCGCAACGCCGCGTGGTCAGACTGGCAACCATCTGCAACCATCGAGGGTTGTACAGCATCACTGACCCTAACCCTACACAGATGGGGACGTCCCGACCTCGACCAGGTTCTCGAACCTCGCCACTTCCCCTGAAGGCGCCAAAGCCCAAACGTGCCTGAAACAGACAAAGCGAAGCTCAGCTGAAAGCTCTAAAAACCGTCAAATTTCCACGATCAGGACGTTTTGGAGTTCGAAATATCCGCCTGCTCGCACAACATCCACGTACACTAGTTGTCCTAACAACGCTTCAGGCACATCTCAGGGGTCCAAACACAGCGATTACAGTGGACCGCAAGCAGAAGGAACGGTGGACCCTACGTCATCCAGATCCAGCTCATCCAGGCGTGACCGACAACGCACACGGCCATCTGTCACGGCGTCAACAAATATTTACATCCATCTCACAAGAAATCATAAATAATCACGCCGATTCACACTACGACATCAGGATAGGCAGATACTCGGATCTCACCAACTCCTCACAACCGCCCATACAACCGATCGATTGACGACGAAGATGACCACATCAACTGCAATCCCACCCGACCAAAAGGCATCATCGCCATCACCAGCGGCAGCAGGAGCACGAGGAGCATCAACATCAACATTACATCCACCACCGCCGCCACCATCCTCCTCCCATCCCTCAACAAAAGGAATCCCAACCCGCCTCCTCCTCCTCTCCGACACCCACATCCGCTCCCGCTCAAAGAACCCTCTCCCCTTCCCCGTCCCCTCCCTCCCCGGGGGCGCAGACATAGTAATCCACGCAGGCGACATAACCGACTCCTCCACGCTCTCCGAATTCAGCCTCTGCCTTTCCTACCTGCGCCAACTCAACGCACCCCTCAAGCTGATAATAGCCGGCAACCATGACTATACATTGGATCTACCCGTCTACAGCCAGCGTGTTGAAGCGCAATCCAAGTCCGCTCCGGGACTGGGACTGGGGCAGTTAACGTTACCGAGGAGGAAGGGATTAGGGGAGGTGGGGGAGGCGAAGCGATTGCTTGAAGAAGCTAGGAAGGATGGGATTTTTTACCTCGAGGAGGGAACGCATCGCTTTGAGCTATCCAATGGGGCAAGGTTGGTGGTATACGCGTCACCGGCTACGCCAGCGTTTGGCAGTCAAGGGTTCCAGTACACGCAAGAGGAAGGACACGTTTTCGACGTCCCGCCTGAAGCAGATGTGGTAATCAGTCATGGACCGCCCAGGGGGGTGTTGGATGTCAGTCGGTTGACGAGGAAGTCGTGCGGGAGTGTGGAGTTGTGGCAGCGGGTGAAAGAGGTGAGGCCGAGACTGCATGTTTTCGGGCATATTCATGAGGCGTGGGGTGCGGCGGTTGTGAAGTGGCCCATGGCCCTGCCGGGAGGATGGGAAGGTGATGATGGGAAGCACAAGGGGCATAAGGCTAAGGGAGCGGAGATGACGGTGCTGGTGGATCGGACGAGTGTTGAAGAGGGGTGGAAGGATTCTAAGGAGGAGAGGAAGCGGAGGGAGAAGGTGGAGAGGATTGTTAGGGATGGGTATTATCACTTGAAGCATACGGAAAAGGATGGGGTTGCTGAGCAGACACTGTTCGTCAATGCGGCGGTGCCGTATGCACCGGGGTTCGTGCCTTGGTTGGTGGATATTGAGCTTCCGAGGAGTGATGGGGATCGGAATGCGAAAAGTACAATGGCGGATGAAAGGAATGCACGAGAGTGTATGTCTACTACACTTGAACAGTTGCAGATCAGCCGAGCTCAGTGACAAATATGACCCAAAACAATAGGCTTTAATACATAGAAGTAGACATTCTCATCAATCCTCGTTTTCTCCCTACACCTCAGCCGCCTATTCCAACCTCTGTCTCTTCGCCCGCCTCAGCTGCAGCGTCATTTACCAGCCCTCACCACCTCCATCCTCTTCTTGTTCAGAGGCAGCGACCACCTCTCCTTCACCGTCCTGGTTTCCTCCATCCAAGCTCTTGTCTCTTTGTCTCTTCCCAAGAATAGCCGGTCTCAACTGTATCTCCATCTTCCACTCCGTCCCATCCAGCGCTGGAATTAATTCAACTTAACTCAAAGTCTCGAATTGAATTGTGTCGAGTTATTTCCAACGCTGGCCATTTCTCCATCGGTGCGGATATGATATAATTGGACTTGAGGAAGGAGTTGAGGAGAACTGACGGTGCGAACCATTTCCAGCACTCTTATCTAGAGCAGTCAGTTGCCGCCCGTTTGAGAGGTGACTTCCGTGTGATCAAAGCAGGTTGTGACTACCTCGGCGGAAGCTCCGAGCACAACACGAGGCATTCAGTGTCGTGAATGAGCTCTTTCACTCCACACTCTTTGATCGTGCCCTCTTACTCCAAGGTCTTCACATGCACGAGCATCGACCGGTTCCTGATGTTGACCGCAAACCGGAACGTCCTTGCCCAATATCAGACCATGTTATCACTCTTACCAAGGTACCTGTACCCACGCTCTCCACTCCTGGATAGCCCAGTTTACCTTTCCTCTTACTTCTCCTCCATCTACTTTGCCGCTACAGGAACGCCTTAGCTTTGGCTTCATCACCACATCCCCTCATCATTTGGTTCGCCTTTCCCTTTGCGACTCATGCAATGATTTCCCCCAGCCCACAGTCCCGGGAGTCCCCGTCGCTCATGCCATGCTCTGAAACAGAGATGTTGGTAGGTAGCCAACCTGGGTTCTCTCACTTCCCTTTTCCCGTTCACTCGTCAAATTGCCTATCTCTGCCTGTCCAGCTGCAACGCAACTCCAGTCCGCTTCCCCTTCATCTCCACCTAAGACCGCAAACAAGCAAGCACACCTTCCCCATCGCCAATCTGTTCCACTTGTTTATCACCTGTTCAGAAGCCAACACCAGCAGATCAGTCTTCCCTCTTGTCTTCCTTCTGCAACCCTTGCGGTGTACCCTTTTGCTCACTTCAAAGACGATAACCCACAAGTTATTGCATTTGGGGGGGGGGGGGGGGGGACTCTCCTTTTTGCGCTTCAACAATTTACTTAACACACGGAATGGCTCCTCACCCATGACTGGACCCAAACGCAAATCACCCCATGCCCTTCCTTGGTCTCCCCATTTTGACCACAAATTCTCACTGCCTTCGTTCAACGAATGAAGGATCCAAGGAAGAATAGATGGAAGGACACCAACCACCCAAGACAACCCCGGCTCCGGGCCCTCCCCGTGCTTAAAGTGTTCACAGGCAATGGCATGGAGTGCACCTGAACAGTTCAGGCCCCATTTCCTCCATGACTCTGTAGACGGGAGTCCCAGATCCAGCACCGAAAGTCCCCGTCACCTTCATCCAAAAAGGACAAAATCCAACCTTTCCATGACTGTTCGCTGTCGAAAGTCCGAGCCGACAAGCATCGGCATCTGGTCCCAGCAAGTCGTGACTCGTGAGTCTGCCTTCGACGTTAAGTTCCTCCCCGATAGGGTTCTTGACCCGCCGGCGGTTGTGTCGGTTTTCCCCTCTTCCAGCCGTTGTCCCTTGCTAGCCCTCCTCCTTCTGTATCACCATCTCAAGTGCGTTTGACTCCCGCTATTCTCTCCATGCCCCAAGCCCTCATTTCTCCTCATCAGGTGCAACTTTCATTTTCCTGACATACAGCATGGTTGTGGCGTGCCTTGCGCCGTTTTCCTTCTTGGCCAAGGAGTCATTGATGTCTCCTCATTTTTCTCGATGAGGATCTCGACGTCATCCATCTCGGCCGAGTTATCCGTTTTGGTGACAAAGTCACCTATATCCTGGGACTTGCCAACACCCTTCATGTCGTCGTCAAGCTCCTCTCTACCTTACCCACTGTGCCCGGTCGGTCGGCGTCTGACTCGGAGTCAGAGACCAAGACATTGGGTTCGATTTTGTGAGCCGGTGAATACCTTAAGGTACCTACGATGATTGACTCTTCGTTGCGCCCTTTCATGAATTCGTCGGTTGGACGACTTCTTCTTGTCTGATCATCATCGACACTCGCAATAAGCAAGTCATCAAGAAGATGGAGCTTAGTATATCTGGCAAGCGTCAGGTGCTCAGTTTTGTACTGCCGATGGAAAAAAGGAAGATTGTTGGTATATGGTGCGGTTCGTAACTCGTCGTACTGGTTGAGTGGGCGTGTGTTTGAAGTGCCCTCTGGCAAGAGTTTCTCGTGTGTCTTGGGCAGGATGGGATCGGAAAGAGGTTGCTGACGGTGTTCTTGATGCTTCCCTGGGTTACTTGTCCATCTGTTAGCAAGCTTCATGACGAGAAAAGACGAGAAGGATGGGAAGAGGTTGGGGATGGCTTAGGAAACAGCCTGGAAGCGCTGAGATGGAGAAAGCAAGTGGTATCGTAATCGGCTGTTTTCAAAGTTGCACCGGCCAAAGGATTTTGGAATTTGAACACTTCAAAGTTTGGCGGGGCACTGGCCCTCGGCCCGCGTCATGTTACGAAGTCTTGTTCCTGCGGGTGGCGGGGCAGATATGGTCGAGTGAATGCCCGTTGCAATCTGCCGGTACTACCGTATTGCACACCCGTCGTGGATCTGCAGTGTAGATATGGCATGGGCAGTCAGAGGATGCAGATCAAGCATACATAGTAGGTATGCGTCAAGAAGGTTGTGATATAGAGGTAGCTGTGGCTGCATGTGGCTAGCGTAGGGATGAGAGTCAATATAGAGCTTCCTGAGTCATGTTGTTCACCTTATGACAACTTCATCATATATGCGATGCGGCCTCCCCCGTCTTGGAATCTTCATACCCACCGCCATTCTCTCAAATGTCTTTGGAGACGTTTATCCTTCTCCAGTCATCCTCATCTCGATACCTGTATATAAGGTACCCGGCCTCACAATAGCTCACTTCCACTTCTTCTCTGTCTCCGTCCTGTGAAAGTTCATCCGCTCCGACAAACCCGACTACAATCAACATGAATCTGCCTTAGTGGACGGAAGGAAACTTGGGCGCAATCTCCACGAGCCACGTAGGCCTAAGGCTCGATTCATAAAATCCCGGTCTCCACAGCTCCAGGTTGTCTGTGTTCTTCTCGTACATAATATGGAGAGAGGTCACTGCCGGGCACGCTGGTAGCTCCTTCATGCTTGGTGGTGCTTCAGTGGGACCACGTTCCAGGTCTCTATTCACGTCCTTCCACTGATTCATTCCGTCCAGATTGACAAGGAGGCCAAGAGGAGAGACTGGGAGGGCAGGGTCGGTGCCGGTGGTGGCTGGCTGATATCATGTCAGTCCAAGGCACTCTTACTAGGGCATTTAATCTGGGGGCACCAGGGTCGTCTTACGGGGGCACCAAACCTTATGGGGGGCACCAATCGGGTTAGGGTTTAACGTGTAGATAATATTTTTAAACCTTCTTATACAACCAGACAGTAATCGTACAAGAGCATTTCGCTGTAAGACAGTGCCAAGCCCAGTTACCCAGTGGACCCCTTGTGCACGACCCCCATTTTTAGACTCGGCGATTTTGAGCTTCTTGAATGCCCACCTTTCAACCTTAACCTTCTTTCTACCCTTTCTTTACAACCACACCACCTCTGATCACCAGAATAGGCTAGAATCGACCGCACGTACGTGGATAGTAATCGCATCAATCATTAGAAGTGTTTACTGACTTTCCTGAAGCCTCAAACCACTGCGCACATTGCGTACACGATCAAGAAGTGGCCGTATATGCAGGCCCAGCCAGAAGGTTAGAGAAGCTTCTAGCCAAAACACCATGTAAAGTATCACGAGATTACTCCTCATAGTCAGTAGCATAGTAATTCGAAGTATATAGATGAATGCCATAAACTCTTCCATGTCGATAACATTGTGTGCCCATACAAATCTCCATACAAAATTATGTTACTGGTCATCGCTGTGATTTTTTACATCTATGTGTAACATGATGGAATTTACGATGTAAATGCTATTTTACGTCTAAAATACGTGCCAAGGATTGAAATATTGGTGCCCCCATAAGGTTTGGTGCCCCCGTAAGACGACCCTGGTGCCCCCAGATTAAATGCCCTTACTAGAGGCTTGATGCCTGAGGTATTGAGGGGCAGGCCACCATCCATGGACTTACCCACAAGCGGTTGATGAACTCAGTCATCTTGCGAAACTCATATACAATCTGGTGATCTCTCCAGGTATATAGGTGTGCGGTTCTCGCTGACCACTTGATGTTGATGTCGTATCTGATGTAGAAAACGCGCGACCGGCGATGTGCGTTGCCTCTCAGACACTCCTCTGCGTAGAAGACGTCCGCCCGAGTGAGGAGCGTCAGCTTATGGAAGGTCAGGGATTCGATCGCGCGTTGCCACGACGCTGATATCGTAGCGTAGGGGCCTGCGCTGAACGAATTCCGCCTTTGCGGCGAGTCACCGAAAGAATACCAAACGCTGTTGGCTTCACGGTCCGCTGCCAAGAATGGGAACAGGTAGGCCGCGATGGCGTCAACTGCTTCTTGCGGGAGCTTGTCCATCTTTGGATGGGAAGGTTCGAGAGACGGCAATGTGGGATGGTGAGGGGCTGTATTGCCTTTTGTAAACAGAAAGGTTGTGAGTGGTGGATGGTGGAAGAAAGCACGATCAACAAGTGAGGGAGGTGTGAGAGATGTATATATCACGAGGAGAACGAAGACGGAGAGGTGAGGCAGCCTGATGACCCCTCGTTGGCAGATGGTAGCTGTGACGGCGCCGGTCCGGCCATGCCGCTATGCCCGCCATACCCCATGGGAGGACTGGTGCCAGGAGGTGCGACGAAGGATGGAGGAACGAGTGACATGGAAGGTTCGTGCTAAGACTGGCCAAGGCGGGCTCTAAGCCCATTGAAGATGTTTGCTCAAGTTTGTTATGTAGGTGGCTGTCGGCGACCCGCATGGGGGTCCCGCCGTCGTTTATACGACCAGGGTATTTATTTGGGTCTGCACGCATGTACCTAGTTCTCTTCCTCTTCTTCTCCTTACCTTAAATCTTCTGTCATAGATAGTATCCTAGCCTTGCCTTCGACTTTCCATTCTAGCGCCCTTGCAGGTGAGAGGAGTTCTCCCCGTTTGTAAGGTACCAAACAGCCTTCTGTTACCGCGTTTCCAAACCCAGGTGCATGAAAGGTAATCTCCCGTGGTTCTGTAAGAGGCCCCTATACCTACCACATCACGCTGTTAGAAGGATGAAAACGAAAGAGACACGTATATAGAGGTGTCAAACAACATTAAAGGGGAACGGTCGCGGTCTCTCAATAATGAGAGGTAATTAGTGGTACACGAAGGCAGGTGTATTAGAGGGGCGGGAAAAACAGTGAGGATGAGGATGATGAAGCGCAGATATATGACTCTGTTGTGTCTGACGAACTCGTCGCTTGACCACACCAAACAACTTCGTTCCTCCAACTGGGGGCGTAAAAACGTAAACACAAGGCAGAAGCAAAACACCAAGCCAAAAAGAAAACAACAGCACGCAAAACCAAACTCCAGTCCCTCGGGTCACCTCCTACCAAAGCCTTCTAACCGCCGGTTCCCTAGCTTCCAAGTCCGCCTCCCTAAAGTTAAACCCATCCCTAACCAACCTCACCCCCTCACCATCCCCCAACCCCCTCTTCAGCCCCGAATCCACCTTCGGCAAATACGGACTCTTAGGCTGATACGTTCTCCACGCCTCACAATTCGGCTCCATCTGATCCAGCTTCATCAACTGCTTGATCTCGCTCTTCCTCTCCAAAAACTGGATCCCCAGTCCCATCGCCACATGCCAACCAATATGACAATGCATCAACCACACGCCCGGGTTATCCGTCCTGTAGGCCATCACCAGCCAGCCACCACCTGGAATTTGCACGACATCTCTCCGGATGGGGTTGTTAAAGTTGAGTTGGTTCAGCATGGTAATGGCGGAGAAGGTGCCGGTGCCAATGCCGAGAGTAAGGAAGTCGTGTCCGTGCAGGTGGATGGGGTGCGGAAGGGCAAACTCGTTTTGTAGCACCCAGAAGGTCCAGGTGTCTGCGGAGGGGACCTCGACGAGGTTGATGGCTGCGGGGAAGGAGTTGTTGCCTTCGAGGATGTATTCGAGCACAGGATGGTCCCACTCGACGACGATGGGTGTGTTGCGGATCCGCCACTCGAAGACCTGGCCCTGGGGTTTGGTGGGAGTGTTGAGGGAGATGGGAAGGGTGGAAGGGGCAAAGAGGGAGGAGGAGATGGTGCGCTTGACGATGGGCGCAAAGCCGGATTCGCCTGCACAGGCGGCAGTTACGGGTGTGCCTTTGTTGGTGGGTAGGGCGGTGCTACTGGCGCCCGAGTACTGAATGATGGCCGCGGGGAACTTGTTCTGGCTGGTGCCGCAGTTGCCGGCGGCCTCGAGCGTGGCGTTGAGCCAGTAGTTGCCAACTGCCTGGGTGGCTTCGACGATGACATCGTAACGCTGCCCGACGGCCATGAAGAGCTTGCTGCGAACCACGGGTGTGACGGGGACGAGGTCGGTGGCGATGACGGTGAAGTTGTGGCCGACGAGCGAGATGGTGAAGGAATTGTCCACGCTGGCGTTGATGAGACGCAACAGGTGCTTCTTTCCTGGGGTGAGGACCAGGCGATCGTACGAACCGCCAGATCCAGTTGGGTTGATGCTCTTTCCACGGAAGGTGATGGTGCTGCTGTCGGGTGGCGGACCGTTCTGGACAAGCTCAGCTACGTAATGAAGACGATCCGCGGTTTGGCGGTAGTAGTCCTGGATCATGTACGGGCCAAGGTCAATGTCATAGTTGGCCGAGGCAGGTCCATTGACGATGAGTGCTCCTACTACTCCGTTACCGTACTGGTTAGAGTAGTGGCTATGATACCTGTTGAAAGGTCAGTTCAGCCGGTCGATATATGGAGAAAAATGCTGGCCTTACCAAGAAGTGCCATATTGGGTGACATGGAAGGTGTAGCTTTTCATGGAACCTGGTGGAATTGGACATTCTGTGACACCATTTGCTCCGTCCTGGTTGCTCTCACCAAACTGTCTGATACCGTGCCAGTGGATGGATGTTCTGGGTGATTGTCAGACAAACGTCTGTAACTGGCTGATAGAACTCACTTACCCGTTGTGTTGAAGATCGTTATACACGTTCACTTGGACATAGTCTCCCCAATCTTTCAAAATCTGTCAGTGTCTACTATCCTCGTAGAAACCCATCCATCACTCACCAGCTGTGATTGTGGGTCCAGGAAACTGGTCTGAAAGAAGCTTGTTAATCTTCGTCTGTCCGGGTAACATCCCAACATAGTTAAAACTCACTGTTGATAAGCATAGCAGGCTTAACAACCCCATCTGGGCCAATCCAGTTGGTGACGTTTGTGATGTGTAGATCGACCTAGAAGACCATGACTGTTAGAAGACAGTTTCCTAGGTGAAGTGTTTGCAAATCTGCACTCACATTGACTGTGTTGAAGGCAGGCGGATTGGTGACCTCATAGTCTGTGCTAATATTCCAGCTATTCTTCCAGCACGCCCTGTTTGTTGCGTTGTTCTGACCGCATGGTGCCCCTCCAGGTGTAATCACTTGCTTGGGCAACAGGTTCGGTACACTGCGTTGATGTGGTGTAGGGTCCAGAGGTTTTGCTAAGACAAAAGAGGATGCTGCCAGGAGCATCACAGCACAGGATGCTGCGAGCGAGGAGAGTCGAGAGTGAAGTCCTCGCATGTTGGAGAGCCGGTTGCAAAGATGTTCGGCTAAAGCTTGCCAGAGTTGCTTGTTATGGTGATCGAGTCTTGTTCCCTTTCATGAACAAGCCTGTGATACTTATAGTTCTCCGGCTCCGAGACAGGCCATGATCCGGAGGGCTTCACCTGGCCGGCGTGCCATTAAGATGGGCCGCAGGCGTACTCACAAATTGCAGTTTCCCATCCTCATCAGACGGAATCTGGGCATTGTGGTATCCCTCTCGGCATTTGCATCTTTCTTTCCTGGAAATCTGCATAATGGTTACCGTCCTCGTCTCTCTCTGCTTATAGCTTCCCGTGGTGAAGCCTGATATTGGTGCTGGGATGCAGAGATGGGATAATAGTATGGGACGGCCGCAGATCCTTGCTCACATGGCCAACATACATGAGAACCAATATTTTGGAAACCTGGATAATCAGTTGATCCCTCTTCTAGAAGACTTGCGTGTTACTCGAGCTGGAGTCTGTAAGCCAGAAGTTAGCATGCGCCGCAGCAAGGTGAGGTTAAGCCAAGGGCAATAGACGCCTGAGCTCACCTCACTTGAGCCTATGAGAATACTGGGCAGCTGAATACTAACCGTGTCTTAAGCCACGATCCAAACTTTTGAGTCTTTACAACGTTCAGAGCTGAGCTGAGTGATCCCAGTTACGCAATAACGTGCCATTTGAGGCTTGCAGTTGCTCACGCGGGGTACGCCATCTCTCGCATGAGTATCGGGTTAGGACCATTGTTCGTGGTGTGAAAGACTCAAAGGTGTGACCTGATGTTGGAGGAGTGTCAAGGCAGAGTGTATTGGATCCTTTGACCGAGTCGAGAAGCGTCTTATGGTGACACTAACACGTGTAATGGTTGACTCTCGGGGAAGTCTGAGCGCGGGACGGGTCCGAAGCAAGTAATATATTGCCCGTTCTATTTTTGACCGTCGTCGTTCAGCCTGTCATACTTGGTACTAGAAGAAGAACTGCACTGGATGAGAGGAACCTACTGTCAGCCCATTGAGTTGTGGGATGGTGGTGACTGCTACTGTTTCAATGTTCGCTTACGCCCGTCTGGGAGCTAAGGGACGGCACGTATATTAACCCGACATCTGTTTGCCCAGCTCAAGCAGGTCAGTGCCACACCCAAGACTGTCAGAATACCACCATGTTACCTCGCACTAGTTGCGCGGTCTCGTTTCCGGCAGTTTAGCGTGGGATGACTCGAAGAATACGACATGTCGAGCCCTACCTTCGGAACCGACGACACTCGCCCTTTTCCCCTAGTATGGCCAATTGGTGTTGATAGAATTCTCATGGTTGTTCATGAGGAAGCGTTCTGGATGCGGCGCTCAACAGCTAGGTGCAACTCTGACCGCCGCGAATCGGAGGTCGTTCCCGATTCAACCGGTGGCCAAAGAATGGTTGTTGATTGAATTGGCTCACTGCAATGCCTTGATGCCTGCCGTTCTGAGTATCTTCCTTTGAGGTCGGAAGGCGCGGTTGTTCTACCCGTATCATGGCTCAGCTTTACTTGTGGTTGGAAGGTGAGGGGTCTTGTAACCTTTTTCTGATGCCCAGGACAGCGACCCGAAGTGCAAGCACTACCGAGTCTCTGACCTCCGAAACCTTTCGTTGTGCATGTGCTCATCTATCTACCCAAGCCCTTGGGTCAGATTTGATGTCCCTTAATAACACTTCATTTGTAATCAAGCGGCAAGCAGCAGACAACAGTATCATGACGTCGGAGGCGCCCACTTACCCTGATGTCGGGTGAAATCCATCATTGACCTGAGGTGAAGCGGCAAGGAGCGATATCGGTCAGACACCTAGCTTCGTTGCAGCGAGTTTCCTATTATCCATGGACTCGGAGAAGACATATGGGCCCGTTGTGACGTTACGCTCACACCAGTGCAGGAACATGTTGGTGATGAAAAGCGGCAAAGCATGGTGCTAGCCTAATACTACGCACATGCCGTCGTTAAAGGTGTTAGTCAGGGTTCCTGATGTGGTTCATTGCTCCCCAACCTGGTCCTGACTCTCATGTCTCGATGTTGAAGGACCGTCGTGTTGGTCGCGTTTGGTGATGGCAGGGGAGGTGATGAGTTGATACCTGCCGGAAACTACGGTAAGCATGGACTGCGCATCTTCTTACCTAAGGAGGGTGGTCGGGTGGTACCGAGTCAGGCGGGGGTAACAGGCTTGGTCGGGTCTGAAAAGTAGGGCAGGCATGTAGCGGTCGCTCTCGCAGACTCCGCTTTCACTGTTGAAATATTCGTCCGTACCGTCCTCATAATCCTTCTGGCCCTTCACCCCCCGCTTGAGAAGGTACGATGACTGGATATTGTGGTGTTAAGTGCAGGCTCGACATAGGGAGCAGCCAGACCTAACCCGGAAGACAGTGTCGACAAAAGAAACTCAGGGGCACTGTGCCGTCTCGGTTGCGGGTTAGGGTTTTGAACGACACCTCGTCTTGTAGTCTCGCCCGTTCAGCTTTGCGCCTCTATTGTTGCATCATCGGAGAATTTACAAGTCATCACTGGCTTGGGGATCACAGGGCATTGTCGTTAAATTCATTCTGTTCTGCTCAACTTAACTTGCTGGGCTGATAGGATTCGGCCCCGTTGGAAGTCGCGACTTGGAAATCGACCTCTGAACCCCGCGTCCGCCCGAGTCAGGAGCATGTTTCTTCCATGACATTTGGACAGGCACTCATTGGAATTGGTGGAAAGAACGAGTAATTTAACGGTGTGGAATGGAAGTACTTCTTGTAGAGTTTTGGCTCCCTACACTACGAGTGCCCCTCATCTTCCGCCCGAAACATGCATCCTCTTCCTCGTTCCCGGCTTGAAAGAATCCCGGAATTCAGACCCGACCCAAGGACAAGCTTCACTGCAAATCCGATTTTCCACTGGGGCAATATCCAACATTGAACGCAACAGTCCATGCTTGCCGTCACCTGGATTCCACTCTCTTGACTTTTCTCAGCAAAAACAAACTCAAGCCCTTCTTCCAGGACTCCGAAGGTAAAACCGCGTTGCCTTTGTGCAGTAATCTTGCTTGACGAGAAGCTCGGGACGAAGCGGGTCCAGTCGGCAGTGTCGTATACCGTACCCCCGTCTGGAGCCGCCCGGAGACCGGAGAACATGATCGCAAGGAGCACAAGCCGAGAAACCGTATAAAGGATTGCTGTGATGATGTTGAGGAATCTTGAGAGTCTCTGTGCCTTAATGTCAAAATCCTCCCTCGATTTCCGGTATGAGGCCTCCAACTCCGAGAGGTGAGGCAAGGCACAACGGGAGAGAATCGAGTCGAACACCTCTTCGGACCCTCCGTAATGAAGGCCACCTAGGTCCCCATGGAGGTATGCGTGCTTTTCTTTCATTCAGGCATGGTATTGATCTCTAGACCAGCGTTTTGCTCCCCTGAGGCCCTCAGATTGTGTCCAATATCCCAAACGGCGTTAATCAACCTTTCAATATCCCTTTGCTTCTATAATTGATTGACTGCGACTCTTGCATGAAGCTTCGGAGCCTTTTGAGCTTTTCAAGTTCGCATGTTAGCCGCTCTCATCAATCGTTGTGGGCACCTGCTAATTGGTCACCATAGGCTGTAAGTGTTTTCGAGACCGCATCTGCCACAATTATCTTCAATTTTCGTGGTCTAAAGCGTAGAATTGAAAAGCTTCACCCCCCTCATCGGTATTACTCCCGTCACATCTCCTCCATTGCTTCACCAGATGAACCATACGATACTCTCAGTTACTGCTAGAAGAAGGGTGTAGACACCGCCGAGGAGCCTGATCATGACGGCCTGGTTGTACACTGGATCTACAACGGAGATAACGAAGGAAAGATGGACAAGCATGAGAGGCGCGAGCTATCCTTTCGCGGACTTGTGGACGAGGACCATGGAATGCATGAGCGCTACATAGGCAGTGGCGTCTTAATGACAATCGGCGGGGAGCTGCACCGAGCGCTGCGGCGTTTTCGGAATGAAGAGAAGGAGTTGAGGATCTGGTTTGATGCGCTCTGCATCAACCAAGAAGAAGGTTACAGAGGTGGCCACGAAAGCGATCTTCTGGTGGTCCTGTGACCAGGTCGAGCAAAGGTTTGAGGATACTCTTGTACCCTTCCGTTCCTCTGGTGGTGCACCGTGAGATTCTCCCGAACGCCCAGTCGATAACGAGGCCATTGATAGATGGCGTGAGGGGGTACTGGGGAAAGCTGGGACGTCAAGAGTAGTTGGTAGGGGTTCGGAAACCGTTGATCCCGTTAATGCTCACACAAGAAAGAAAGAGGAACAAGGCAAGATCCCGGAATAGCTTAATCATGGCTACCTCTATATGACCCTACACTTTCTTAGCCGGACTATTCCTTCCTTCTCTTAGCAGGCGCCGGCATGTTGTCCTTATCCATGCGTAGCGACTCGGAGTCGGCCTCCAACAATTGCAGTTGACTTCCAACAACCTGAGACAACCCGGTCGACTCGGAAAGGGCTTGGGCCTCAGGGCCCGGGACGGGCAACTGGTCGATGGCCGAGCAGACTCTCTTGAAGTGGTCGGGCATCCATTTGTCGTAAACGTTCTTGACAAACCGGTATACCGTCCACTTCTCCTTGCCCTTCAGATCCGTGAAGTCATATGAACGGATCCGATGGCGGTATTATTTGGTGTCCTTTCCATCGATGACCGGATAGTAGCCGTAGATTCGTACGTTTTGATGGTCGTGTGAGACGGAGAACGAAAGGATCTGTCGGTGGACCTCGTTCTCCCGCACCCCATTACGGAAGAGCTTGACGATTGCTTGTGCCGCGAAAGCCATGCTGTGGGCGTTCTGGCGGTCCGCAGCATCCAAGTCGGATGATGCAAGCCCGCACTTTACCTCACAGGCGAGGAAGGGGAAGTACATGTATTTTGTAGCCATAAAGAAGGAACGGTCGCCGCCGGCGGGATTGCCAACAAACGGCTTCAACTTCAGAAGTTGGTCGTTGGTGAATGCTTGTTGCCGGAACCCAACGGAATAGTCTGGTTGCGGACGAGGGGTAGTTAAGGGGATCGAATTGCTCCATGCCTCATTTATACTCTCGATCAAACACCCGAGGACGGTGGGGCTGTACCTACCGAGAGTTTCCGCGTGGGGAACGATTAAGGGCGAAATATCTGCGAATACTTTTGCCTCATTCCTCTTCGCCACGCTCTGCCATGTTCCCTGAAACAAGTCGTCTCGAAATAGCGAGTCTGTTGGAAGCGTTTGCTCGGAAGTGAGGAACGCCATGTAAGAAGTTTCGCTCTCAACCGTGATCCCATCACCGGACTGTAG
Source organism: Neurospora sp. FGSC 26628 (assembly GCA_009805345.1). NCBI lineage: Eukaryota > Fungi > Ascomycota > Sordariomycetes > Sordariales > Sordariaceae > Neurospora > Neurospora sp. FGSC 26628. Next base: position 310,909 of record RAOO01000035.1, read on the forward strand.
ATCCATGAAAACACCCACGGCGTCGAGCTGTGACTCATATTGCGGATCTCGGTATTGTGCACTCTTCACGTCGCTCGGCGTGGACTGCGCGGAGTTCGCGTGGCCAGGATCCTTCTCTTACCCAGAAACCGATTGGATCGTTTGGGTCTCTGTGGCCTGTTGCCTCGGCGAACGTATCCTCAGCAGACGGTCTCGATGCTCCCTGTCGTTTCGAAGAGGGCGTAGGATGTGTTGCGTCTTCGATGGCTCGCTTCGGGTCTTTGCCTTGGACTTTCTTGGACGGCGTAGGATGTGTTGTCGGGCGCTGGCGCTTGCGTGGTGGACTATCTTGGCCTGTTCCTTGTTAGCTATGCCTTTGTCGGTGCTTCGTAAAACATACCCTGATCGTCTGGGCTACGCCTCCGTTTGGCGTCTTCCGGGGCTCGAGTTTGGGCTCGAGTTTGGACCATGGCGACGCGATAGAAGTTGGAGGGGAGATAGATAGATTTAGTATGTGGCGACTAAACGTCGGGAAAGGATGAACACAATCCACGAAGAAAAATATGCGCCAGAATGCTACGTGGCTCGGCGTCGAGAGAGGATAAACAAACGTGTCCGGGTTTGAACGCGGCTTTGTACCTGCGGGTCCAAATTATGATTGGTGGGAGGGAGTGAATTAGACTAGTGTGTACGTCGCCAACCGCAAAGGGTTACGCCGCGGTCATTTACAGCCCTGGAATGCAGACACGCGCCGGAAACGGAAGCATGAACAACGCCACATGCTGTTAAGTACCTCGAGCATTCGGCAACCTGGAAATCCGGACTCGGAAATATAACAATCACATCTTTCCTTTGCCCGCCTCTATGTTCACGCTCCAAGACAAAGAAATCGAACCCCAAACGCCAACAGAAGCGGCCACCGTACAACCAGTTGTGGTACCAGAGGAGCACTCCTCTGTTGCGACTCAAGGGGCAATGATAACAATGCACGCCCGGTCGCAAAGGTGCGTCCTGAAATCATCAATCGTAAAATCGATAAACAGATAGAGAAACATAAATGTGCTCTTAATCTGGGCCTCACTTGGGCCCCCATCCTCCCTTTTAGGACTCCAAACCCGAATGAATCCCTGCCATGTAGTTTTTTCCATGTTTCTCTACCTCCCCTACTCTCAACTAGCTTTCATCGACGCGCAATGACTCGCCGTAGTGATGAGGGGATCACCGAACTCCATCACGAACTCTCACGAAAAGCTCGGCAAGAACCGGGTCCAGCTGGCGACCTCGTAAACGCCCTTTGGCACCTCGCGGAGACTGGAGAACATGATGGCAATCAGGATGACCCGAGAGATAGCGTAGACGATGCTGAAACCGATGTTAACAGGTCTCGAATAGCTGCGGATTCTCGTCGGAAGATCTTTTTTCGAACTCTTGTATTGATTGCGGTGACTCCATTTGTCGATAGATAGGCAACGATCGTAAAGTGTCTTGAGGACCCTGGGTTCGTAGCCTTCCAAACCTTGTACGGTCCCTACAGTCCAGGCAACGAGTGTGACCTGCTCTTCGTATCTGTCCCATGTTCTTTCATCCAGGGACTCGTAGGTAGCTTTGAGTTGCGATAGACCTTTCCAGATGTTTTCGAGGAGATTTGCCTGGCGATTCTTCTCGACTTCTTTGTCCAAGACTGGCAGGAGAGCTTTGAGTTCAAGCAAGCTCGTCGTGTGTGCTACTATCTTCTTTCGCGTTTCTTCGTAACAGTGCTCTCCGAATTCACGTTTCCAAGTCTGGTGGTCGTCCACACTGGTTTTCAAAAGCTGTACCCAAGCTTCGGAGCGGCCGAAGCTTGGTTAAAGCTTCTTTCGCAGCTTCGCTTTGATGACAGAAGAGAGCGTGAGTCCCTCGGCGAATGAGGAAGTAGGTGAAGGCCAGTGGAATGAGGGGTGACAGTGTTGACACCACTGAAGTAACTTGCCACAAGGCAATAGAAAGCTCCGAATACCACACATGATGCTGCCATCAGAGGCTATACTACTGGGTACTCTCCATCCATCCATAGTTCATCGTTCCTAATTCGGTAATACTGAGAGGCGATCTTGCGGTAATGAAATATGCGTAGCATGGGCGATAACAAGCGAGTGAAGAAGGGCTCAGCAGACCGTTCAATGGCCTCATCCGACCGCCTTTCATCTACCACAACATGCAGTGATGTCGGATGTGAAATGTCTTTTGGTTTCCACCAGTTGACCAGGTATGTGATTAGGGCGAAGACGGCAAACGCCGCAGTCCCGAGCTCGATTTGAGTCACGGGCTGGTGATTGAAAGCTCGATTGATGAGATCCACGATAAGTCCACTGATTTGGACCATTGAAAATAGCCTCACCAACCAAATCCCAACCGGCAAGATGATCGCCTCGTAAGACCGAATATTCCGGGGCATTGTTATGACAGTCGGTCTTGCACTTAAGTGCAATTAGCCCCCCACATGTTGGCGTAGTAAACGTAGGAAATAATCCAAATTTGGGAAAGTTGGGACTCTTGTCTTCCGTTCAGTTCAGACATACGAATGCCGGCATCTTCGGGGGTACCTTCGAGTTCTGAGTCTTCTACCCGGGTCATACTCGAGGTCGGGGACCTTCCCGCGGGTGAATCATTGTTCTCGTCTTTCTCTGGTGGGTTTGCCGCGATATAATGGGGCCAAAGGGGTAGAACAAGCCACCTATGAAGCAGTTGCATCCATCGGCCATAGTCGACTTTCCACTTCCTGGTAACTATGAAGTTATGTGATAACGTCCGGTTATAGGTTGACCGTGACTCAAAGGGGGCCGTATTTCTATTAATGTTCTCCGCCATCAGGTTAAGTGTATGAAGCGCGAAGCGAAGTTCGCATACACCTTTGGCAAACATGAACTCCAGGAAGAGGATGGTAATGGACATCCACTTGACTTTTCGCAGAACCCGAGTCGTCCTTGAGTCCGTAAGGGCAGGGACATTGAGATATAGGACGGTCTAAATACAAGCAAAAATGGTAGTTGCACACTCAAGGAGGAGCATCAATGTACCCCTCTGTAACAGATTGTTCACCCATCCGACTGCTTCCTGTAACCCATCGGGAACAGTGGTGTTTTGGGCCACGACGGCTATTGCGCGCAAGGCAACCGGAAGCCTACCAGCAGAGTCGACTGGGCGCATGATTCCATTATGCGAGTGTTGCGGGGGACAGCGTTTGACAGGTATCGAATGAGATGATGGCGCGGTTCTGAATCGGCTTTGGTCTGAAGGCGGCCAGAAGGATGGAGCAAGATCGAAACGGCAGATCATACTTGATAGCTAATCGGCTCCGTTTCTAGTGCTGAATCCCGGGTGTTGGGTTGTGCGGAGGATGTGATGGCGCGAGGCGACGATGGCCTTGGTGAAAGGGTTAAGTGGTTGAAGAGAGGGGTTAGAAAAGGAGGGTGAAGTTCGGTTATATAAGGGTAGCTTTGTGTGGATCGTGTCCACCTGTACGAATGAAGTCAAGAGTCGCTGATCGCTTCAACACTGAGTATGTGTCACACGGACATCGCCCACAGTCCAGGGTCAGGGTCGCAAGGCTCAGCAGAGCCTCAACGCCTGGCATTAGCCTCGAGATGCCCGGTGGCCACCGGCCGCAACACTCACCTCGGCCGGACCCTCGGCCGGACCCACGGCCACTG